>CM033619.1:24882957-25194627 GCA_019453435.1 Rhinogobius similis | reverse complement strand
GAATAATAACACAGATACTTTTTACACATGAAATAAATTGAACTTATACACATATGACCATAGCTTAACACTTTATTTCTGCCAGTATTTAAACTCTCTGGGCATGGATATTTGTCCAAACAATAGTGGAGGATAAAATGTACCAGGACCTCAAGCAGAAGCAGCTGCCCTGTGTCTGTCTGTCACTGTTGATCATCACTGTTCATGCTTGTGCTATAGTTATTTATATGAGGCACAAACATTTTAAAGTGTGCACGGCATCACCAGCCAATTCCACTACACACACAGGCACACACAGATCCCGAAACCCGATGCTATTGTCCAACATTTAACAGCACACTGTATACAATATAATCCAAAAGTGATTCCAATTGGGTCAATAGTTATGTTCAAGTCCCTTAAAAATTGTTTGCAGCTAGTTCAGTTAAGACAATTGGATCAGTGACGTTTTATACACAATTGTCCAACTGTAGAATAAACACACTAACACAAACAAGTTAATGGGTGGGGCTTCTTGAACTGGCCAGGTTTCTTGGGCCTCATATTCTGTTGTCCTGATTTCTGCACTAATATTATTGAAACCAAATTTAAAGGAGTTCAAATACATTTAATGTTTATTTTATATTCAACTGAATATATATATATATATATATATATAATATTACTGTTGATCAAAAACCAGCCACCATCAAAATCACCACATCTAACTCTTTTAACAGTTCTCAAATTATCTGCGTGAAATACAAAACCACTGCATGAATTATTGTGTTAAATGTTACATTGAATTGAGTACTTCGTCCACCACTGTTCAGATCAAGACTTCTTACGATGGCACATCAAGAGACAATGGAGAGTTTATGAGAGTTTGTAAACTCTACAAGGAAACTTATTTGAATAAATTCAGCTCATTGTCACATTACTTTGTAAAACTGACAACTGACTATCCATCAATGCATTTTCCTCCACCTAACCAGGGCCGGGTCGTGGAGGCAGTAGTCTGGGACCTCCCTCACCCCACACACTCTCTCCAGCCCTTCTGGAGGGATCCCGAGGCGTTCCCAGGCCACAGAGAGACATAGTCTCTCCAGCCTGTCCTGGGTGTTCCCCGGACCGCCTCCCACTGGAGGGACATGCCCAGAACACCTCCCATCTCAGCTGGCTCCTCGACGTGGAGGAGCAGTAGCTCTACTCGGAGCTCCTCTGGAGTGACTGAGCTAGTCACCTTATCTCCAAGGGAGCGCCCAGCCACCCTGCGGAGGAAACTCATTTAGACTGATTGTATTTGCAATCTTGTCCTTTTGGTCATTACCCAAAGGTCATGAGGGTAGAAACGTAGATTGACCGGTAAATCGAGAGCTTTGTCTTTCGACTCAGCTCTTTCTTTACCACAACGGTCCGATACAGCTGCATCGAGCTGCCTGTCAATATCGGTGACAAAGGGTAGCCGTGAACGAGTCCAACATGCACGGGAACAGGTCTGACTTACTGTCTGCTGTCGTACAGGGACCGGACAGCCTTGGGCAAAGGGCAAGCCCTACAGGGAACCATGAGGGAAAACGTCAAAAATCTTCTCCAGACCCACTAAGCACACATGGACAGGTTTAGTAAACTCCCATGGACCCAGCAGTCTGAGTGTTCCAGTACTCTCCAGTAAGCAGGAGTAGATCACACTGGGGAGGCTGAGGTTGTAGTTGGAACACACTCTCCATTCCCTTCTTAAAGAGGGACCACCACCCTAGCCTGCCAACAAGGGTACTGTTCCAGACTCCTGATAACACCGCATAAAAGTCCGAAGTACTTCAAAAGAAATTATATCGTACAACTGATTACAAAGTTACTTTGAAAGTAAAATTAAAGAAAGAAACTTAACAGCTCTGAACCAACTTATAAAAACATGAAATATTAACAGAAGTTAAACGTCCTGTTATGTAATCTAATTTCTACCTCTAATCTACCAGTTTTTCTCTCTGTTTTGGTACACAACTGAGAAGCATCAAGATGACATGGACATATAAATATAAATATATATATATATATATATATATATATATATATATATATATATATATATATATATATATATATATATAAAATAAAAAAAAAATATAAAATTGCAATACAAAATTGTAACTCATCATATTACATATTGTACATTTTTTCCTGTGGCATTAAACCTACTTCAAAAGTAAAACTCATGTTGGAGGCAGGAAATTGCATATTAAATCAAGGAACTCAAGGAGTTTCACATGAATACATTGATATTGTATTAGATTACTAGCATTTTCTCTTCAGTCACACATTTCCTCTTCTTCCTGTTGTTTCTGCTGCCCTCCCTTCCTCCTGATAATCACATCTAACCTCAAGTGACCCCTACTCCTTCATTCTCATCCCTCTCTCTATATGTCTTCAGCCATCCTCACGTCTTGCTTCTCTGCACTCACTCTCCGACTCCGCAGCTGATTCTCCAAACTTGGTCATGTTCTTGGTTCTTAGGCAAACACAGTGAGCTTTAAACAGCATCACTCACACATGCACGCACTGACTGGGCCGGTCTGTATGTTTCTATTTCAGCCCGGCTCTCTTAGGCGCTGGTCATGGCTCGCTGCAGGAGCTACTTGCGAGGACTGGACATCTGCGTCACTGTTTTACTGTTGGTGAGCATGTGGATTATTGCTTTACTTTAATTGTATGTTTGTATTGTCAGTTACGGGAAAGACACTATTATTATATTCTAGATATTAGCAACTTAACTTAAATAATGTATTTTTAAAGTGAACATTAACTGGTTAATGATCATTTTAAAAATCTGAAATCCACTTTTGTTTACATTTTTCAGTTATGTGCAGTCCAGTAAACATGACAGCTCTAACTTAATGTCAAATTCAAACCCATTTCATTAATTTTGCCAATGATGTATTGAATCTAAACCTAATTGAATTAATAACATTTCATACAACATTAAAAAGTTGGTCAGTGTATTATTGTTGTTCTTACATACATCTCATCCATGCCTAAACCCTAACAAACGTTCAGTTGTCTTGTCACTGGTCACACAATGACACTGTCATTGTGTGCATGCTTAACCTATTTGTGGAACAATATCAGTAGAAAAGGAATGTGCATCTACGGTACGTTTAGAAACGTATATTGTGAAGTATAGTCAGTGATTCCTCGCCAAAAAGACAGTTAGATGTTTGCAAAAAACTAAAACAATGTGTTATCACTTTTTGTAATGTTGGTAAGTCTTTCAAGCGTAAACAAAGACTAAATTCATTTTAACATTTATGAGAATGAATCAGTCTTAGCATCTATTTCTGATGTACCTGTGCATGTGTGTTACAATTTTTCTGCATTTATTCCTTTTGTCCACCATCTGATAAAAGAGGACTATCAAGCTCCTGAGCATGTGAAACATAAAGGGAATCTGGAATGAATCCGGATCGGTTTGTTCTCCAAACACGTCCCTAAATCTCATTTTAGTTACTTATGCTTCAGCATTAAAAAGGAATTGTCAAAATGTTCAATATACCGTCAAAATCCGATCAGATCAGATGGGATTTGAAATGTGACTTTCCTTTGTGTTTAACTTTAACATTTATTATGAAATTAAGAGGAAATCAAAGGCCAAAACTATAGCTTCAGCTTCATAGAGAGTCCAGCCATTTGTTTAAACTCCAAAAGGTTCAGAAATAGATTCACAAGGGAAATCAGCCGGAATGAAAAAGGGTTATTAATACCCCAGCCTCCTAACTCCTAACTCCTAACTCCTTAATTGAGTAGTTATTAAGCCTGCTTAATAAACTATGTATTCATTATGAATTAAGGCTAATTAAGATGCAGTATTTATAAAGTTGTACCATTGCCATATTTGTGCTTTAATAAAATGCTTATAAACATCCTCCGAACACTCTGTCTTCAGGTGTCAGGAGTGCTGATGATCAGTGTGGGATTTTCCTCTATTGATGGTAACAAACCTGTCGCAAAGGTAAACAAATCTACACAGGATTAAACAAAATAACATAAACATTATGCTAAAAAAAAAAAAAAATAATAATAATTGCACTCCAAAAGTTGTCTCAATCTTTTTAGTAACTATTCCAAAAAGACCTGAAACACATGAGCTGATTCTGTGGAACACAATCATGTTTACATAAATGACTCGCTGGTATCTCTCTGCAGTTGTTGGACCAGTTGTCCAGCAGTGATGGTCTGCTGGTGCTGCAGGTGCTGGGGCCCATCACTGTGGTCCTGGCCCTCCTGGGCTTGTGTGTCGCCTCTTTGGACATCAAACCTTTGCTTCTCCTGGTAACACATACACACATCTTCATCTCTTTCATCAAGGAGAAAATGCCTTTCAAATAATCAGAGTCTGTTCCTCAGTTCTCTGCTCTCACTTTTGTGGAGTTTGTGGCTCTGATAGTGGTCGCCTCTCCTCTCATAAGGATACAAGCACAGGTAAATACTGTTTCTACAAGTACATTTACTTAATTTTAATGCACTTTTCAATAACTTAAACCTTTGTCATATTAGTTAAATCATTAAAAGTAAACATGAAAACAGGTGCATCTGCATATTTCTACAGCACGATCCACCGAAATGGTGGACCGTGTAAAGGACAACAAAAACCTAATACACAATTTGTGAAAAGGAAATCAGAATTAGAATACAATAAAAAAAATAGAATAAAACAGAATTAAAAAAAAATAAAAAATAGACTTCAAGAAATGAAACTAAATTCAATATCAATTTGTCAATACAATAAAAAATTAAATGATATATATATATATATATATATATATATATATATATATATATATATATATATATATATAAAATCATCTCTGATTAACTTCACATCACTAATCGTGTTCTTGTATCTCGGAATATATTTAATGTTTCAAATGATGTGTATGTGTATGGAGCTAATTTAATGACACATGTATTTGCAAAGAAAATAATAGTTTTGTACTGATTTTTCTGCTCGCATTTGTTTTTGTCTCCTCGAAACTTTATATAACGTGTACAGAACTATTATTTTCTTTGCAAATACAGGTGTCATTAAATTAGCTCCATATTTGTGCAGATGGACAGTGCGGTGGAGGAGGTGTTTTTAAATGTGACCCCACTCCACAAGGCAGAAACATTTATCAAACAGGAGCTGAGCAAACTGCAGGCGTCTGTGAGTTAACACATAAAACATAAAACCACATGCATGTATTTGTCATAGTAGCAGTATATTTAAAGAGGTGTAAGGTGCAACATCTCGTTCACAGGAATCTTGTTGTGGCCTGAGGAGTTTTGAGGACTGGGAAGATCAGTTCCCTGCTTCCTGTCTCTGCACACCTCCCACGCTTTTCCCATTGAGTTTATGGAGGTAAACTTGCTTTCTCCGACTAATTAGGATTTAACTGAACAAACTTGGCTTTCTGGTTTGTCTTTCAATGTCTAATAGCATTGTTGTACTTGGTGGAAAAAGTTGAAATAAGAACATGTTTCAACTTGAAGCATGTTGACATACAAGAGATAAAGTACTGCATCAGAAAGGCATCCCGTATAAACCATAATCAATACAAGGTTAACAGGAATGGTAAATACATACAATTTAAGTTATAAACTATAAAACTAAAAATGTAACCTAACAATGCAACCCATGGAATTGCATCCGAAGAGTACATATTTTATAACAACATCTGCTATTCCAGGCATATTTTGACAAGGGAACAATGTTAGAGCATGGTTAAAAGCTCAAAGAAGTCACTATAGGGTAATACTGCATGTGTCCTTTAAGATCCATTTATTAGTGCTCTAGTGCCACCATTAATGGTCAAAACTCTATCATCCCACAAAGCTATCATATATTGGGACAAGCTGTAAATTAAGGGCATCTGTGTGTGTAAACATATTATTTTGATAGCGTGTTTTTCTTTGGCATGTTTCTTTGGCAGTACGAGTGTCCATAATGTCAGCTCAGTGGACTCCTGTGTGTTAGCTGTAAGTGAGACCTTTAGGGCACCACAGAAAACCTGGGTACATTTCAAGGTAAGCACTCAAATGAACCAGAGATGTTCAGCACAAATAGAAAGTATTTGTTTTAAAAGATCCAAAAGAAATGGCACACTTTTGACTCTTCAATGAGTGTCAGAATTCTTTGGATCTTCATATCTAATTAATTATATTCTAAGGATCTGTTCTGGCTTGTCTCCATGGAGATAGCCTATGTTTCACAGTATGGCAATAAACTTGTTTTTTTGTTCTTTTTCAGCCCTGTGGCCCGATTCTAAAAAGCTATCTGAGCTTTCCCATCAAACTTCGAATAGGAATAATTTCTGCTGTTACCACCCTCACAGTATGTAACTCTCCATGTACAAAATGTGACTTAACTCTGATGTCAATCTGTATCGCGGTACCTTTAACCCTAAAGGACATTGTGTACACGGGAGAGCAAAGAGCTACGTTGACAGACCACTGAAATCCACAGCATCGAGTGTAGACAAACACTGCAAGCCATGATACTGGGATTTAAACAGAACTTTGAACTAGATGCTTTGACTTGGGACATATCAGAGCTCATCAAAGTGTTTGGTATAGTTTTCTCTTTTATCTTGTTTGCATACTAAGCATATATTTACATGTTTAAGGATCCATACTATGTCTCTGTACCATGTGCACAATCCCTTTATACATTTTAATACATATTTAAAAAAAATAAAACTGTAACTTAAGATATCATGCCATAATGGATAGAAAGTGTTTCCTAGACAGCGTAGAAAAGGTTTCAGGGGTTGTCATCCGGACGTTGTTTGAAGATTGAGACGTTTCGACTTCTAGCCAGAAGTCATTGTCAATCACGACAATGATTGACCCTGATTGACAATGACTTCTGGATAGAAGTCGAAACGTCTCAATCTTCAAACAACGTCCGGATGACAACCCTTGAAACCTTTTCTACAATAGAACACGCCTGGACGAATGAGGGATTACGTCGACGTTTCCTAGACAGCATCGTTCACACCTTGAGCAGCCCTCCTTGTATGTTGTTTGCATCCCTGGCCAATTGCACATTTGACGAATCAGCTTCGTTGCACCTTGATGTCCTTCAATTGAAAAGGTATCCTACCCCCATCATATAGTTGACAAACCCAACAGTCCTTCCTTTATTATCAAATCGTCCCAATCATGGAGTGGTAGCGGTGCCTCGCTCTCTCCTGCGGGGGGCGCCGCTGATGTACTATAACCACAGGAGCAAGGAATCTATCAACTGAAGCACCTTCATATCAGCTGCTGACCGCTCAGGGATGGGGGACATGACAAAGTCTAGCTTAGCCGGCTGTACTTGGTTTGTAAGTGGGGTCCCGGGGCGTGTTGGTGCAGAGATGTTATGAGATGGAGGCTGACGAGATAGCGCATCTGCATTTCCATTGGTCCGACCCATTTGATTGCATAGTTGAAAACTGAAAGCCCTGCCACCCAGATCTGTAGCTTCCAGTTTATTCAGAGCGGGTTATTACCAGACCATATAGACAGTTCTGCCATTGCCCATCATGGCCCAGAAAGACTTAAATAGCTTAAATCTCGTCTGAAGTGGCAAAAATGTTGCAAAGGAAAGACATAATCCTTTGTTGGGCTCAGTTACACCTAGCTCAATGCAACCTATGTTGTTGTTGTTAGGAAGCTGTTAGGAAGCTGTTAGTAAGCTCAAACGAAGTGCAAGGCTCAGGAGCAGTTGGTAAAATGTTGGTAGAAGAAACCCTCAAAGTTGGTGCAACCTTTTGATCAGAGAACAAAAACTCACTGTTGTTCTTACTAGTTTAAGTACCGATTAGTGTCTGAGTATTGTTTCCTACAATTCAGCCCATGACACAAATATGTTTTGTGTGTTGCAGATTGCAGCAATAGCCTTGTCTCTTGCCCTGGGTTTGGAGGACCATTGGAGGAGTCCTGCTGTGGAGAGCACAGTAGATGACTTCAACAGAGTGAAATACCAACCTCAACCCTACCTCTCCTGACCTTTGACCTCCTTACACTATCAGTGCTTCAAATAACTCATTCTATTTATTGTATTGAGTATCAGTGAAATTTAAATATCTAGTATGTTTTAAGAATGCAGTTCATCAATGGCTCTTGAGACTGTTGACGTTTCTCAGGGGTCTGTTCAGAGAGAGAGGGAGCAGGTCATCTTAGGGTCTATTTTTAGAAATGACAGGGTGGCAGGAGTTCCTGGAAGTGCTTCAGTGCTGTACCTCATGTTTTGTTTTTGTTAAACATTTTTGTAGGGATGCATTGAATAGCATTTCAAGTGTGAGAAAATGCTACAAACAAATGACCACAAAAAGAAAATGTATTTATGATAACCAAGAGTTGTTTCTGTTGAAGGCTTGTGCAGTCCTCTCATGTGTCACTAGAGCACACTGATGTGATGTAACGTCAACTTGCAATGCTCTCTTCATATTTTTTATCAGCTTTAGCACACCTTATCAGTTCACTTGACATAACTTTTGACAGATGCAGTTTAAGGACTGTCTTAAAATACTTCATACATATAGTATAGCACATTCAACTGCTGAGCATTTTGGTGAAAAATAAGGTTTTTGATGATATTTTTGTTTTGCTGCATGCAAATTACATAACTTGGGAAAGAGTACAAATTTCGAAATCAGGATTTAGAGTGGATCAGTCCAAATAGGCAAAAAGAGATTTTGGATTCTGTTGCAGTTGCGAAGGCCATCTTGTACAATTCCAGTACTAAATGATGTACTGTAAATACAGGGGCAGAAAATTTATTGATAAAGGGTTTAAATCAACATATTTGTGCCTGTCTACCTGTCTCTGTCAAGACCAATTTTCTCTGAATGAAATTAATATTCAGACTAAAAATACACTGTTAATGCACTGGTATATATTGAGTGAACCAATAATAACCAATAACTTTGAAAGAATATTTTATTACCAAATAATAATAATCAAAATCCCCAGAAAATTTCACACTAGTATGGCTGAACAAGGGCATTCAATAAAATACAATTATAAAATAAACATATTTCATTGAAGTTAAGGCTTCCTTTCCACGCTATTCCCCAGTCTTTGACTGGCCGGCAATGCTCCCCAGAGGAGGGGTTTACTCCTGCAAGAAAAGCATTATGGTACATCACCACATCTTGGTAAAGCCTTTCTCGCTCCAGGGCAAGATGAGCGGTCTGCTGAGATACCTCTCTCGTGTTTCAGTGAACCGGGGCTCATTATTTTACCAGGAAATCCCTTGAGACGAAATCTCATTTTCAGGGAGACCTTGATAACAAAAGTAAAACAGATCACAATCCAATTTTAAAATGTCTAAAACATATCAAATACAAATATAGGATAAAAGTTGATAATGAAGGAAATCAGGTGAATCAGTTTTCTTTCAATATTTGTTTTGGTATCTCACAAATGTTCTGGATTCCCAGATTGCCAGACAAGCTTACTTGACAATCACCAAGTAAGCTTGTTGTCTGGCAAATGCGTTTGAGGCACACCGTATTCTCTCCTCCACGAGGTGCCCCAGAACATGATGCAGCCGTGCCACAGGTGGAACGAGTGCAGATCTGCAGGAGGCGGAAAATGACGATTCACCTTATTCAGGGAGTTGCAGATGGCACCACCATCTTTTTTCTGTTTCTTTCTGTATTAGTTTACATGTAGCAGGCAAGCGCAACAGAAAAGTTCTACTAATTCTTCTAATAAGACAGTTTAGCTTAGCTTAGCTCATTTACATTTTTAGGCGGGAGGTCTTCTGCCTTCGTCTGATGGATGTGACATGTCTCTTATCCAGGCGTCGTCAGTTTGATGGATTTGTCAAGCTGACTCCGCCTGGGAACATCTGATAAGAGACATGTTACATCTATCAGACGTCACCTCTGACGAAGACGGAAGTCGTCCCGCCGAAACATGTAAGGTAAATAAGCTTATAGCTATTTACAACTGTCTTATTAGAAGAATCTCAGTTAAGTTAATAATTACAAAAAGACAGAATGAACTTTCCAAATACAATGGTCCATTCGTGACCATTTCAGCTGCATGTTACAGCAATGCCTTTGTGTTATACAATTTGTGAACAAGAGCTTTTCATGGTAAGCACACTATGGTGCCATTTCCTGTGTTACAATCTCAGCCGTCAACCCGGTGACACTGGAAATGACCTATTTGTGAGCAAGATCTTCTATGTGCATTGGCCAACATGCTTGGTGCACCGTAAACCTGCACATGTCTACAAAAGGTAATCAGTTGCCTTAATTATTTAAATTTTTGTTTTGCCCGGTTTTAATTATTGTTAATTAAATCATTTCCTTATCATTAAGTAAAATGATACATTTCTAAAACCCAAAACTTTTCAGTTACCACAAAGTAATAATAATGAAATCGAACAAGTTTATTTTCATTTAACATCCACTTAAAGTTTTCCATGTTATCAATTTATACTTTTGATTAAACTAAAAATAAATTCTGGCATTGTTCTTATAACTTTTTCCTTCTACAATAAAACACAGAAACACTGTTATTTAGAATAAAGGGAAGTTTTATTCAAGTTTACAGAAAAATACCGGCAGTGGAGTTGCGGTAGGTTGACCGTTTACGCCCGTATTGTAGAATAAACTGAAGTACATCAAGAGTTGTAAGAAGAGGCCCTCCAGATGTTGCGACAGTGTCCATCAAGGTCCAGCTGTATTTCTGTTGAAGTGAGTTTGTACCTCTGATGACGTTGGCTGAGATGACAAAGGCTTGGCTGGCAGTACCACTGCAGTCCACAGCCGCAGGATGACCACACGTGACCAAGAGGAGAGTTCTGGAAAGATACCTTGCCGTGTATTTCGAGACTTGGATAATGATTAGGAGCCCTCTGCTGGAGGAGCGCAAGGTTTATGAGGATTTTTAAAGCAGTTCTGAAAGAAAAGAAAGCCTATTAAGACAGTGGTCCTCAACCCCCGGGCCGCGGCCCGGTACCGGTCCGTGGAGCAATTCGGACCGGGCCGCACAATAAATAATTTATTATTTCCGTTTCATGTATTATCTGCGTCTGAATGATCTTATTTTGAAAATTGACCGGATTCTCTCGGTTAAGCCTCGTGATCAAGTCACTTGAGCGCCAAAATTTAACACATAAACTAGCAAAATGAGTAATAAACAGCCGTGTTTGGAAAGTTTCTTTGCGAAGGGGAAAAGGCTCAGTGAAGAGACAGGAGAAGAGCCTCCTTCGACTTCCAAGAAGAAGAAAGTTTTTAACAGAAAATATCAGGAGTCGTACCTGAAATATGGATTTGTCGCGGTCGGTGATTCCGACGTACCAAGCCCGCTCTGTGTTATATGCGGTGACCGGCTCTCTAATGAGAGCCGCTGCAAAGATTTCTGTCAGAAAAGAAGTCATCGCTGGCAGCGCATTTCGGTGACAAGGAATGGGTCACAAAACTGGCTTACCTGTGCGACATATTCAACCTGCTCAATGAACTCAATCTGTCACTTCAAGGAAAAATGACTACTGTCTTCAAGTTGGCAGATAAAGTAGCTGCATTTAAAGCTAAATTGGATTTGTGGGGACGACGCGTGAACAGAGGCATATTCGACATGTCCGCTAATGTTGGAAACATGTATGTTTCCAACATTAGCGGAGATTTTGGGTGAGACTGAGCCTGAGCCTTCATTCTCCCAGCTGGTGCGCAATCATTTGTCTTTGCTTTTAAAGGAGTTCGAACGCTACTTCCCAAATGCAAAGGATCCAAGAACTGGCAAGGAATGGATCCGCAACCCATTTGCCAACAAACCAGGTGAATCTAGCATGTCTGTGAAAGAAGAAGATCAACTGCTGGAGATCGCAAATGACGGCGGCCTTAAAAGTATGTTCGAGACAACAGCTCTGCCGGTTTTCTGGATTAAAATCATGGCAGAATACCCTGAGATCGCCACCACAGCACTGAAAACCCTGTTGCCATTTCCGACATCCTATCTGTGTGAAGCGGGGTTTTCTGCAATGACAGCAACCAAAACAAAACAGCGAAGTAGACTGGACATATGCAACATACTTCGGGTGTCTCCCATCACTCCCAGATGGGACTGTCTCGTTGCAGGGAAACAAGCTCAGGGCTCCCATTGACGTTATGGTGAGTTAAAATTTTCATGCAATTTATATTCGGTTTTGTGGTGTATCTGTATGTTATTTTGAAGGCATGTTCAAACGTTACCATCGCGACCAGAGTCAGAGAGCGTTAGCGCACTGGTCGAGAGGAGGAGAGCTTGTGAGTCTTAGCGGGTACACAAACATGCAGAGGCCTTATCTGACGGTTCAAAGTGGAAACTTCATACCCGCCGGGCCGCGTTAAAATTATCAACCGTTAACCGGTCCGCGGTGGTAAAAAGGTTGGGGACCCCTGTATTAAGACACTGTAGAATCCAGAAAAATAACCTTAAAATTGAAAAGCATAAGTTGAACAAATGCATTTTAAACTAGTGATATGCGGGCCTGCACTGGTCAATTTCAGTACATGTCCGCTATAGGCCACGCGTGTCACGGTGGGCATGCAGAGGAATTCTGGGCGTCACACGCAGCAAAATAGTGATAAGAACTATTATGTCCGGCTGCATCCAATGCTGCACTTGCGCAGATTGGAGCAGCTGCTTTATTAGTGACACTGGCTGCCCGCGTTCATTCAGCCTCTCAGTGCCCAGCATGGGTTTGGGGTCTTTCCACCGGTATGAGCACTGGAATCACGAGTTGAGGTTAACCATGCCGCTCGTGTGTTCCAGCAGCCCTTTGCAGCTCCACGTCTCACTTTCTTTCCTTATCATAAATAAGAATAAACAATTGTCTGTGTTGTGGCTGCTGAAGACTCTTATTTTAAAAAAGGCCAGAGAGCAACATAGCATTAAACACAAGTAATTTCCAGAAGTTTCCGTGAGCGCCACCATCTTTTTTTCCGTTGTATTAGTTTACACGCCGCACACAAGAACAGAAAATAAGTTCTACTCGCACTAGAAAATCGGTGCACTGTGACTTCTTGTTTCTTGTGTTCATTCAACATTTTACATAAATCAAACAACTTTACATTATGTTTTTTAGCAGTGAGACTCTTCCCTCATTTGCCATTTGCGTGAATGGCGCTCGTCAAACCGGAAGTGCCCTTACTACGAGTGTGGATCTGTGGCAAAAAGAAGCAGAAGCGGAGCGCAAAGTAATCAAATGGAAATAAAGATGCCGATGCCCACGTCAACTTTTGTTATTGAATATTCTATATTTTTAAAATATCATAAATACTGTTGCAGATGTCATTTATAGTTATTATATAACTAACAAAGATTAATTAAAAATATAATTTATAGTCATCGAATTCAATGAATTCAATCTATATTATAATAGAAGACCTATTGTGCCTCTGTCTTTTGTAGCATTCTAATCAAAGAAACCTGTGGGTCATTATGTTAGATTTTGCACATCTTAAAATCGCAACATTGATCTAAATTGACTGTAAGTGTCATCAAAAGGATTCCTTTATAAAAGTTGTTTATTTTTTGTTCAGAAAGAAAGATTATTTTTGTTGAATATTATATTATTATCACAAAGTTAAACTCTGTCTTTATTTTGCATAGGTTGCAATATTTCGAAATATTGTACAGTTCGTTTGTTTTACTTCCGCTAGCAACGCGAGATTTAATGAGACTTTGTGAGATTATCAGGCGACAGGTACGCGACATACGCCCTCACATGCCTCAGACTGTCAGAGCGAGAGCTACGTCTACAAGCAGCTTTCAAATGTTAGCTAACAAGCTGCACAAGGTATTTGTTTTGTAAATGTCTTATAACCTTTGTTTCTTTCTGAATATAAGTTGTGCTGATGATAATGTTTAATGCACACAGTCTGAAAATGTTTGTTCCACGTTTGCCTAAAGACCTCCGAAGTGACAGGCGGCCACGAGGTAGTATTTTCCACTCGTTAGTTAGCTAACTAACGAGTGTCTAATTGTACTGTTTATTGTGTTCTGTAGTTTTCACGGCGTTTATGGCATTTGTGAAGGCTAATAAATGCGCCCGTACTCGAGAAACCGTGTTGCAGTGTTGTCATTGAGGAGCTACATTGACAACTTGATAAAATAAGTCCATTTACTTTCGAAACCTGCTCCGGTGATTAGTGTTAGCCCTTTAAGTTACGGCGCCTGGTCCATTGTCTCAGAGATTTTCTTGGCTTTGATGGAGAAAAGACCTGGGGATGTACAAGAAAATAATTATCAGGTATCACGCATTAAAAAGAAACATAAAACATTATCAAACAAAACAAGTTACTTGATCAACTAATAACATATTCACTAGCAAGAACCACGACCTCAAGCTTGGATGCAGAAAGCTTATTGGCGAACGAGAACAACGATAAAATGCATGAGAGAAGATGTTAAATGCAGTTTTGAAGCTTCTAGTGATGAGGGCTGCAGGCTCCCGGGCCTCTATACCACCAAAAGAAGCTTTACTGGAGCCGTGCTGACTGAGCGAACTGGAGGTCGCGGAGGTTATGGCGAGTGGCGGAATTCCTCGGATGCTGGATCGTCAATGTGGTCTAGGAGAAGGATGTGATTCTGTTTGTAAGTGTAGCTTGGACTTAACGGACATGCAAGGATTGCGGCGGTGTGAAGGGGTGGAATGGAAGACGGAAGAATCAGGAGTTTGTAGATGAAGGCTTGCTCCTTGGGGATGGTCCATATGTAGAAGACGAGATGGAGGGACAAGAGCTGCTGTTTAGTGTTGCAGGAGGCGACGAGGAAGTTACTGAGAAGAAGAGACATCGGGTTCAGCTATTCGATCAGGAGGGGGCTTGGAATTGACTGTATCAAGTGGGTGAAGCTCAGGAACTCCAAGTGGGTAGCAAGACCCGGAGTCTTCTCTTACAACGGGGATCAAAGGTGGAGAAACCGACGAGCCCTATGAGACAAGTGGAAGTTATCGAGAAGTTGCATGATCTGACATCCAAGGTCGGGCTGACTGCGAAGGTCAGGCTGACGCTGAAGGTCGACCTGATGTCGAAAGGTCGGGCTGATGTCGAAAGCTGCTTGACATTGAGTCGGAGGGATGGCAGATGCGAGGATGAATGGAGCATCTCGGTGCCTGGTGGCTGTGGCGAGGGCATCTCGGCCTCAGTGGCTGAGAGCATCTCTGTGCCCGGCCGTGGTGGCTGAGGGCATCTCGGTGCCTGGCGGTAGTACCAAATCTGATACGAGGTTGAGAACGGGAGTCGAATACTAGTTGACGGGGGTCGAAAACTAGGGCCTGAAAGGGGTAGCTGGAGGTTGGAAAAAGTCAGGATGTGGGGGAGAGTGTGGTCGGCTGAATGCTGAGCTGAAATGTTAATGGGTACACTGGGATAAGTGTGAGGCTGAGAAAGGAGGCTGGTGCCAAGATGGCAGGTGGAGCCAGCTAGCCTTGGTTAGGGGATTTGAAGGCGGACTAAACCCATACAGTGGAGGGCGTCCTGCTGGGTGGGGTCAGTAACTCGGAGGGTCGGGTTTGAGGTCAGCTGGAGGGCTGAGCCAACGACCTGGATGGCAGGGCCTGCGGCAGGGAGCCCCAAGACTGAGTGTTCACAACAAAATATAGGCTATTTACTAGAAGACCTAAAAGATAGTGATACGTCTGGTGGCTGGGCATTTCAGGTTACAGACCATACGTGTACAAATGCCCAATAGTCTCTAAATTCTAAATCATTAACACAGGTAAGGACAATTATACCACTTTTTGATCCAACAAAATAGCTGAAATAGCTAATAGGCTATTCAAATGTATTTGTTAGTATTTATAATAGATCAGATATTCAGGATATTTTAGAAACAGGTCATCTGACAGATCCCTGGATAAATGTTAACTACGTCTAGTTGTTAAAAATGGAAATAATCAATTTTACGCTTGATCCAAGTAAGCGGAACATCTTAACTTATTTTGAGTTAACGTTACTTTATAATTTTGACTATTGTGAGCATCTGGGTTTACAGTGTATAATAGATTAACAATAGGTTAACACCAATGTTCCCTCTAATTTTTCATGTGTCTGAGCGAACACAAAAACTCCCTGAGCAGTGCCTTGGACCACTGTGAGCGACATCAGACGCTCTGTGGCCACATTGGTGTCACAATCGTTCAAAACCTGAGATCAGAGCACTGCAGTAACACAGTCTATATTGGGTTTTGTTGGCCTTCATTCATTAATGAAGCATCCCTGAATAGATTTTTTAATTTAACTTATAGTGGAATTTTCAGCAAAATGGATGTAATTTCCTGGGATATGGGGTGTTTTAGATCAACAAATTCAAATGCTAAAGGGATACATTTTATGGTCACGCAATAAGCTAATGGCAGGCCCTCCACACAAAAGGTACATAGTGCACCTTTAATCATATATTATGATTGCAGGCTACTTCTGCCCACGATTCAAATGGAGGCATTGTTTATCATAAGAAAACTTGTGGCACAGTTGTGTTAACCTGTGTAGGACACATGCTGCTGATCACTTGTGTCTAAATCTTGTCAGTGTTTCTCTTGAGCTGCACTGTCCTCCTCCTCTGATCACAGCCCCTCAGCTATAATTTGGTTTAGGTAGAATTAATAAAAATAAAAAATGGATTTCATCAAATCAGGGTCATGGTGTTTTCCCCTCCAAAGCTTTCACATTTTTTAATGCATTTTAACATAAAGACTGACTCACATCCAGCAACACTTCTGTGCAATATTCGGTAACCTGCTTACATTTCCTCTGGAAGCCTCTGGACAAAGTAACCTTTGTGACATGTTTAGATCACAAGACTATGTTTTAAATAGGCCTAATGATAATTTACAGTTAATTTATGACTAAGGATGTCATTGATTAGACTTTACTGTAGCTCTAACACAACAAGACAGTCTTCTATAGCCTAAATAAACTTTACGCCAGTGGCAATTACACACGCGGTAAATTTACATATCAATCCACGCGAAAACTGTGCGAAGCGCTAAACTTTGTAGATGCGCTGTGCCGTTTGCTCTGATTGGTTCATGATTTTTCACTGGTGCTGAGGACAGAGGAGTCTGAGAAGTCTGTGTCTGTGCCGCGTAAAGACGCGCGGAGACAAGTCAGATCCAAAATGAATGAACTCAAATCAAGTTTGTCATCGTGAGTTCTGAGAGTTCGGGGTTGGGTTGATTAAATCTCAAAAAGTGTACAGTCTGACCCTGGATTAAGTTTGTGTCTAATGTGATGGTTTGACTCCAGAGGCAATGATTTTAGTGGGACTACTTTTCCGTGCGTCAGGTGGAGGAGCTTGTCTGCGTGCCGCCCAATCTATGCTTTGATAAAATGCAATAACACAAAAAGCACAAAATAACACAGAAATTATTGTGAGAGCTTAAACATAAAACAATAAATAAAACTGTAATATATTGAACCCAAATGCAAAAAGACAAAACTATTAACATTAGCTTAGAAATGAGGAGTTATAGTACTCATGTGAATATCCCATCACTCCGGGTCAAAACAAAGTAACGTTGTGCATAATACGCATTAAACAGCATTGCTGCACACAATGAAATGCACATTTTAAATAATTATATACAACGTATTTGGTTTTTTAATGTTGCATCAAGTTTTTACACTGTAAAACTATTCACGGAAGACACAAAACATTTTAGAATGTTTGAAGAAGTAAACTTTATGAGCAAAACTTAAAACTCTTAAATGCATATCAATTAATCAAATAATTTGAATAAATAATAAATAATAGATATTTGAGCACCATGTTTCTGTTGATTGGAGAGTGACTATATGAGTGATTATATGCTGCACATAAAAATACAATCATTTTGTAACAAAAAAATATTATGTCAACATTTTACAGTTTTGCACTTCTAGGCAACAATACATAATTATTTCATTATTAAATGTGGTGGTATATGTGTGTGAATTTCTACAAAGAGATAAAGTTTTATTCCCCTCCTCTGGTGATAACAAGAGGAAGACATTCAAAACGAAACTTAAACTTGATTGTTTGTCGTTTGTGGTTTTTACTGGAAGAAGTAGAAGGAGGACAAAAGGCAAAAGTCAGTGATGTCCCTTGTTAGAAAAATGTATTTCTTACAATTTTTTTACATTTTAATTTCCATTTATTTTCCTTGTGAATAACTTCTCTTTAGAAGGACATGGTAATTAAAAAAATTACTGAATAAAAAAAAAAAAAAAAAAAATTAAATAATAAATAGGGTGAAGTCAGCTAAATTAGGCCATCAAGTAAAATAGGCCATGGTTGGTATTCACTGTAAAATAATTTAAAATAATAAGAAATATAGCTGCAAGCGGAAATGATCAGCCCACGCCACCGCCGCTCCGCAACGCAAGAGGAGATTTCCCTCCTCATAATATGCAAATTTTAGACATTTTGCGATTTTTCCAAAGGAATAAAATGGGATGTTTCTGACATTAGTACGGCTTCGCCGAAAGAAATATGACATTGGTTTGATTGGCTTTTTTGATCGGGAGGCCAAAATAGAATTTTGTGCAAAATTTCAAAAAACTTTTTTGCTCCCCATATAAAAGTTTGCTTTTCTCTGTAGGGGGCGCTAACACACCAAATGTTATTTTTGCACATCAAGTAGGTTTCAGGCAAGGAGTTTAACAATTGATTCAAATTTGATGCAATTTGGACTTGAAAATGGGAGCAAAATAAAAAAAAATTAAAAATTTAAGAAATTCTGGACAAAATTTGCGGCTTCACCACACAGAGATCGTAAAAGTACGAGGTTTAAAAAACTGCTGAGTCATGCTTAACGAATTTGGATCCAATATGGCCGACATCTGGTGAGGCGGACGGCGTTGCCGTAATGATATTTTTTGCTTCTCTTGTCACTATCTACCACTCTGCCAAATTTCATGATTCTACGATAAAAACAAATGTTTGTACACTTGGGGAAATAGCCAGAATGTAGAGAGGCACAATTTTTAGATTATAGTTTTTAGATGGTTTTTAAGTTTGAACTTTTTTACATACTGATTTCTCCCATAGACTTATATTATATATACTATATTTTAAATGTATATTTGAAACACTCTTATAATTTATGGAAACTTTTTTTTTTTTTCAACAATTTTAGAATTTTCATTTTCTAGCAGCATTACTCTCAAATTTTGTGAAAATGGAGAGATTTGCACCTGTCTCTTAATGCCTGTTTTCAATGGGGGTTATGGTAGTCACTCATTTCCTGTCCCCACACCATCCCCCACTCGCCCACGTCACATATGTGGATTAAACACGCAGGCTACATTTAAAACAGCTGATTTGGTCTTTTTTCAAAAGACTTGTTTATTTATCTGCATTTCAATGCATGCTTATTATTAGCATTTTTTAAACCAACCTGTTTTTTGTGCTTTGTTTACAAATCGGCTGTTTTAGGGATTTAGAGTCTGTGAATTGAATACCTTCAAAAACACTTTTTTTTTTTTTTTTTGGCACAAACGACGCCTGTGCTTTATACAGAGGTTAATTTTGCAAAAATGTATTTGTTTTGCAGACAAAATTATTTTCAATTAGATTTTTTAGGTTGCGGGTAAAGAAATGATAATAATAGAAGTCAAGGATGCACAAATGTATGTGACACTACCAGATCGAAAAACTGTGACTGTAAATGCACATACATTTCTAAGGGCATTGGAGCTTCTGATTCGATTGCCCACAGTACATTTATTACATGATTTATTTATTTGTCTGTAGACATGTTGTAACAATGGTGATAGACATTTCAGAAGAGAAACTTGAAATGCAACCGTTAGATTTGGTTTTGCTTTTATGTGTCTGTGTGAAGGGGGATGGTTATGCCCCTCGCTTGTGATCTGCGCCCAAAGAGGGAAAAAAGAAAAGGAGGGGTGACTGAAGGACAGAAGTGGCTGTACAGTTTGTGCAAGTCACTAAATGTAAACACAAAGGTCTCGTTGGTGCTGTTAAGCATCAGTGATCAGTTTGTGGTGGATATGCAAATCCAGCGCATTTCTGACTGGGGCGACACAGGCAGAGCACCTTGCACCACACGGACCACACTAGAACAAATGTCTGTGCATTTATGGCAGAATTTCAACAGTAATTAACTGTTATGTTCAAATACTGTCCAGAACAGCTATTTAATGAAGTGTTTGTTAAAATATACCCATAAAAAACAGAACTATAATGTGATCATAGAAAACAATGTCATCCTGTTAATTTACGTGTGAGTACAGTGTTTGTGGAATTCTGGGATACCTGGCTTATTGCGGAGCACATGAAGACTCACTGGCACAATGTCGTCCACGTTCATCCAGCTGCAGATTTCCGAGGTCCAATGATGCAGATATTTGGTCAATAAGGACATACCTAACCAGGACTGATCATGAAACATCACTTCCATTCCATGCACAAATGATTTGAATAACTGACTTAACAAATAAAAATAAGGCCATCTAGTATGTTATCTTACTGTACGTGTTGTTAAATAAATTGTTAAGGACTTAATTAGACTCAAAAAGACTTAATGTTCAAATCACCCAAACACATTTGACCATGACACATTAAGCTGAGCAAAATATTGTGTTCTACTTTGGCTTTTATCACAAAAGAGTGTGTGCATGTGTCTGTTAAAGGCATTACTCTGATAAATGCACTAATGTTAGATTCTTATGTTGGAAATCTGCTGCTGGATGAACGTGGACGACATTGTGCCAGTTACGCCTGATGCACACCGACTCCGGTCCGGCTCCGGTTCGGGACCCGCGCGGGTCCCGTGCGGGTCCCGTGCGGGTCCCGTGCGGGTCCCGCAAGACTTAGAAAGTGCTTAAAATCAATGCGCCCTGTCACACCGACCTCGGAGCTCTGCGGCCGCGGGTCCGGCAGCCGCGCGGGTCTCCGGAAAGAATCCGCAGGAAGTCTATTTTTGCCGTGAGTCTTCATGTGCTCTGCAGTAAGCCAGGTATCCCAGAATTCCACAAACACTGTACTCACACGTAAATGAACAGGATGACATTGTTTTCAGTGATCACATTATAGTTCTGTTTTTTATGGCTGTATTTTAACAAACACTAAGATAAATAACAGTTAAGGACTGTATTTGGACATAACCGTTAATTATTGTTGAAATTCTGGCGTAAATGTACGGAAATTTGTTACAGTGTACACTTCAATTGGACCCAATAGTAAAAACAAACAAACAAACAAACTAATAAAAAATGACAACATATATTACAAGTTTACGGTTTTAGTTTGATAATAATTATTCAAATTGTAAGTGATTTTGTTTGTCTGACAGAGTAAACAAAAGCTGAACCAAATCTGTACATATACATTTTCTTTTTTTTTTCCTTTTTACAAAGTTTGAAAGAAAGTGTTTTTATTGAGAACATGTTCTTTTGTGTTTCTACAGCTGTACAGAAACTTTCCTTGCAAAGTTGAAATTGAGCACAACAGAGTAATGAAAATGTATGGGGACTTCCAGAGCAGAATGTAAGCAAAAAACAAAAACAAAAAAAAAAACATAAAAGAGTGAATGATTTTTTTGATGATCACTTTTTCACAAGATTTTAGATGTTCAGGAGTGTAGCTCTAACACAGCCAGCACAGACAGCTGTAATCATAGAGACAGAGTTCAGTTTGCAAGAAATGTCGAGGAGTTTTGATGCAGAACCGTTTGTTTAACCATTTCCTGAAAGTACACCGGCAGAAGTTTACTCCCAGATTTCTAAATTTGACATATAAATAAATGACCAATATCTCTGCCTGTTGTACACTGAGAATATCACAACACATTGATAACCTGATGCATATATTGTAACACATACACGGCATGTTTTTATTTCAGGAAATGAATCTTAGTTTCAGATGTTCTGACTAGTTAAGATTAGTTAAAACCATTTATTTAATGGAACTAGATTATTTTTACTTGTTATAAACCATTTGTGTCCATACATTACTTCTTACTTCAAGCCAAATTATCTTCCAGAGAATTAAGATAATTTTGCTTACCCCATTGGCAAATTTATGTTCTTATTTTAAGATAAGTTATTGCATGATTAGTGAGAAATGCCTTGAAATTAGTGAAATGTTCAATTAAATAAATTCCAAGTCATTTTAAGATTAATTTAAGATTAATTAAGCAGGTGTTGTACACCTCAAGTTGCTTCATGTGGGAGGAAGTGAACAACCCTAGTTGACGTTGTAAGACAGTTTACGAAATGTCAACGATTACACACAGCAGAAAAGGTTCTTAAGGGACACAAGTTTGGGGATCCCAGCTCAAGATGTCGGACGTGGTGCAATGCATTCCGTAAAATCCTTTATTGATTTAATAAATAACTGACTAACTGGACATCATATATCATGTTACTTTTAAGAGAAGAAGTCTATTGTCTAACTTTTACCCTGGCATAACCTCAAAGTGATTGCTTATGATTTCATATCAGTTTAATTAATTGTGGGTCCTTTTTCTTTTGTTTCCGGCATGATACGCCAGTCTGTAAGCAGTTTTGAAACATGTTTAATTCTTACATAATGAATCATGTTTAAGGTGTATTGATGTACAGAATTAATAAAAACACAGACAGACAGGCAATGTCTGGACTTCATAGGATCTTATAACAAAAACAAAAAAGTATATAAAGAATACATAACTCACAATTGTAAGGCCTTTACACAAATCTAATTCTGTTCTTATAAGTGTGAGGACTGAGTCCACAGACATTACAGTCCTGTTCTCATGAGCAGAGCAGGAGGAGCTGAGGGGCCGGCCCTGACGGCACTACCCCCTTTATCAGCCAGAGCACTGCATCCCCTCACACAAAAGTGAAGGTGGAACCGCTTCATCTCCAACGCAAAAGACTAAAATCTCAAAATGGGAAAAATTAATGGATGTCTCAAATGTCTTTTTATCTTCTTCAATGTTTTGTTTGCTGTAAGTAACCATTTTAACTACTTTTAACTACTATGAATTGCATTTGTTTTATGCTTTATTTCAATGTATTTATTATTCAATGCATTAAAGAAAAGCTGTGATTTATGATTATTTTTAGTTTGTTAAATTTTACTGTTCTAATCTTGACTCTGACTTTGATGTTGAATCTGTTTTTTCCCTGGGAAAAAAGGAAATGGTGAGAAAAAAAAGAAAAAAGTTGTTACATAAAGATTCAAACGCTTTAAACTTGGGGATACTTTTGGGATACAGGTGTATGGATGTTTTAATCAAAAACAAACAATTGTGGGATTACCTATGTTGTTGATGTACCAATGTGGAATAACTCATTTCCAGTAAAGTGAAACGGAAGAAAAAAAAACGAAAGAAAAAAAGGAGAGACAGAGAGACAGACAGAGAGAGAGAGAGAGAGAGAGAGAGAGAGAGAGACAGACAGAGAGAGAGACAGAGAATGGTTCTCAGATTTCAGTGTCGGACCCACGTCGGACCCCGCCCCATCTTTGACCTCCATTTTACTCACAACGAGAGCGCCAGGAAGCGCTCTCTTTTTATTTACAAATAAAACAATTGAATATTAAAGAACCAAAACATGTTATTATGCAGCAAGTTCAGATACATTACATATTGCAGAAATAAATAAATACAATATTACAAACTAAAACAACTGATTGGACAAAATAGAAACCATACTGGTTTTCTGTTTTTAATTATTTAACTTTGACTTTTACGTTACTGCTCCACTTTTGATAAACATGATCGGCTCTGGTATGTTTCATGCTCTGTCTCCCCCTAGTGGCCATTCTATACAAACAAACAGCCCCGCCCACTTTTAAACAGAGCTGAACCCATTTAAGAGACATTTCCATTGCACATCTGGAAGTAACTTGTGTTGTATACACTATTTAAGCAACATGAGGCCACAGAAGAATTGTGAAGGTTCGATGGGCTCGTCTGTTGTGTTGCATTTGTATGTATTCTATATGTGTTTACTTACCGTCCTACATTGTTGTCATTTGCCTTTTTTCTTAGATCATCGGTTGTCTGCTGATTTATGGAGCAGTGCAGATCAGTCATACCAGTGGGCAGGTAAAGAATCATAAATGTATGATTTATCACTGATTAAATCATCAACAATTATATTTTTGTTTCTCCATTGTGAATATAAACAAAGATTTGTCCCACTCATTCTCGGTATTTCCTGTTCAGATATCACTGATATCAATCTGCTGTTTTAACAGCTGTTTCTTTTGCGTGATTCATGCACTCACATTGTGCTTTTAGACATGATGTTGTTGGTTGATACCGAAAGCTCTACTCTAAACCACTCCACAAGTAAATGCAAATGTGGGCAATAGAGAGCCACGATAACAGTTGTAGGGTAAAAACAGCACCACTCTGCAATGTCTGAACCCAGCTTTGAGTTTTTAAATCATTTACTGTGTTGTAATACTTATAAAAGCTTAAGAACTGACTAATCTAAAACTAATCTATTAAAATAAACATACGTATCCCTTGGAATTTTTTGAGATATATTTGTTGAGCTGTAAAGACAGTTTATGTAAATGAATTAAAGACAACATTGTTGACTGTTCACAGTTTTC
The DNA here is from genome assembly GCA_019453435.1 of Rhinogobius similis. Lineage (NCBI taxonomy): Eukaryota > Metazoa > Chordata > Actinopteri > Gobiiformes > Gobiidae > Rhinogobius > Rhinogobius similis. The sequence continues at coordinate 25,170,072 of CM033619.1, read as the reverse complement.
CTCATTGGGGACTCCAGGGATAGGGTGGCTGTGGGTCTTTGCCATCGGAATCCTCGGGATCTCCTGCCTGGGCATCTATGCCGGGTGCTCAGAGAAACAGCTGGTGCTTAAAATCGTAAGTATCTTTTAAAGGTTCACTTTGTAACTTTTCTGTTGAAGGGTCCGCCACTTGCTTGTGTCCATTGAGATGTTATTGCTTAGAGTCTTCCACATGTTAAATTAAACATACTGTATCTGTCTCCATGGAGACCACCAGGATATAGATACATTTGAGGTTGTGTCATTGGAGAACTTGGAACTTGCAGTGAGAAAACATGTTTTTCAAGGTATTTTTGAGCAATAAAAACATCTGTAAATGATTAAATGCAAGATAGATATGTTTCTGTGGACCATTCAAGAAATGACATCTCCATGGAGACAAGGATGTGACAGTCCTCCCTCCAGGACAGTTACATGGTGTACCTTCAGTGTCCTCACATGAAACTGTCTTACAATTCATAATTAATCTTTGACAGCAGTAGGTCTTGATGTTTCTCAGAGCATTGTTTGGTTTTTAGTTTGCAGGTTTCATGGTGGCTGGAATGATTGTCATGCTCATCTATGGCATCTATGTAGCTGTCGTAAGAAACCAGGTAAGTGTTTATTGTCAAATTTATATCCATTAAACAATATTGCTACGGTTCTCATCCATCTGTTGTTGCAGCTCAAAGGTGTGTTCACAGCTGTTGCATCTGACACATCCAAAACCTTAATGCAGGATGAAGGATTCAAAGCAATGCTGAATGAGCTCCAGACCACTGTAAGTGTCACACATTTAGACACTGGTGTTCACATGTTTGTGTGGAGTTGATAAATGTCTGTGTCGCTCCAGCTCCAGTGCTGTGGGCTGAGCAGTGCTGAGGACTGGGGCTCTGATATCCCAAACTCCTGCTCCTGTCGTGGCTCTTCACTCGGAGGAGGATATGGGGGATTTGGATCCGCTGTAGGAAGCAGTGGATGTAAAGCCAGACCGCGGGTTAGTTTTATGATGACTTGCAGTGAGACAGAGCATATTCTGTAAAAGTACTTATGTTTTGTTCGCGTAAGACGTGCAAATGTTGCTGATTTAAAAATGAGAAAAGCCTTTATGACTGAAAAAAACAAAAAACAAAGACCTAAACAACTGAGACTTGACACAAGAATCGTCTAGTTCAGGTGTAAACATTTGTCTAAACCACAAAGTCGTAACACATATTGACATCACTTTACTTTTGTTTGCAGGGGACCACTGGTCCTGATCAGATCTACTCTTCAGTAAGTCAAGTTTTATTTTTGTTATTTATTTCATCATTGCATGAAGTAATAGCCCACTTTAGTAACACCTTGTCCATCCTTAGACCTGTGGAGAGTACATTTTCGATGTTGTTGACCTTCTCTTCAAGGTTACAATGGGCTTCTGCTTTGGTTTTGCAGTAACAGCAGTAAGTGCTTACTTTCCTAACTCAATGCAGATTTCATTTTTACTGGCTTACTCCACTCACAGGCCTAGATTGGCCTGTATTTGTTTCAAAGCCTATATTTTAACGCAGTGAGAAGATTTAGATTAAGATTTAGATAGATAGTAGATCCCATCATTATGTTTTTTTTATATATATTTTGGGTTATTTTCATTGTTTGGAGTAGCCACATTTGCTGAGTAGATAGAGTTTATATTTCTACCTAAAACCAACATGAGTATTTGCTCTTCTACCCACGTTGTGAACATGTCGTCCATCTCTTGACCTGTGCTTGACCTTTCTGTCTGTGTGACTCTGCAGTTGTTGGGGCTGTTGGTGACTCTGCTGATGCTGCACCAGATCAAAAGCTACGACGGAGAAGGACCGGCCATGTCTATGAAGAACTACTGACATCTGCAGTCCTTCTATACCCTCTGACGTTTGGCATGTTTGAAACAAAATTAAGTGTCTCAGGAATATATGTTGAGATTTATTCTGTTTAGGATCAGAAGTATGGTCTGTGTTTTCACTTTTTGTACTTTTCAAATACTTAAATAAGAATAAAGGTTTGTTTTATATTAAGATTGTAGAAGTGTATTTGTTTTATATAAGAATGATGAACACCATGGTTTAAATGTAAGAATAACACTTGTTAGTTTCCCACACATAAAATCTCATATCTCACTGATTGCTATAATTTGCTAATGAAGGGCTGATAATACTTCACTATTTTAAAAGGCAGGAATGCTACTTGATGTGCATAAAATTGTCCTTTTTGTGCTCATCTCTTGTTCAGTGCAGGGACCAGTCTCAAATTCTAAGTTGAAAACAGGGGCACATAAACAGTTCCATTTTTACAGAACCAGCTGACAGCTTTCATTTATACAAAGAAGCCAACCATGGTAATCGTAAAAGCCTAAAAAAAAATATGTGGAGACATTAAGAGGAAGAGATAGACTGAAAAGCATCAGAGAGAGATCTATACTCATCTGCCCTTCCTTTAACACCACATGCTTTAAACTCATGCAAATAATTGTAAATCCTTAAAAATTGTTGGTGTAAATCACAAAAAGCTTTTAAATAATTGTGACCTTTTGTAGTGTAGATTGTCATGTGGTACATTTGAACATTTTTCAAATCCACCTGTGTTGCACTTCAACTCTCCACAGGTGGCAGCAAAACACAACCTACAGACCATTTATAACTCACTCAAGACAAGAAGGGTACTTTGGCTTTGTCATCCAAAGATGTTTAAACCCACACATTTTAGAGACTAGTTACTTAACACATTTAAATATAAATGAAATTAGTGTGCAACATCAGATGTAATTAATTTGTGTGAACCGAGAGTCACAGGAATTATTATCAATAATCAATAATCATCAAATTCATCCACACAGTAATAAGCTCCAGAAAGGAACCCTTGAAAAAGGCAGGGGCTGACACTCAGGCGCATAAGCATTACTCATATTTTAGTTATTTACTGTAGAATAATGAGAATGAATCCACTGTGGTCAGTCCTATATGTCAAAATGTGTAAAGTGCACTGTTTGTAAATCATCAGGTGGTTGTTCCTTGTTCTGAAATCAAACTTAAAAGGACTTTTTCCCTGTACAGAAGCACACGTTACAGCCTCTTTGTATTTGTGGGTTTCAGTGCCAGTGTAAAAGTACAATACTAGCTGTCAATGTGCACAAATGCAGAACATGTTTAATCTCAAACAATGATTTAGTTTCGGATGAAAGAACTCCTCTATTATTATTATAATTTAATTCATTGCCTGAGAACTAGAGATTAGAGAGTTTTCTCTGTGGTTGTGTTGCATTGACTGGTCGAGTCCACCCACTGCAAGTCGGCAGTGAGTTTGCTGAATGCACAATGTGACCACTGCAGATGAGCACTGCTTGGCAGCAAACAAGGTGGTGTTACTGAGGTTTGGTGTTATTGTGGCGCTTTGATTATTAGAGTCTATGAATATTAACCTTTAATACAACATATGAAGATGAAACAGAATAAAACAGGAGTATTATTTCCCACAGTCAGTGTTGCGAAGGAACTAAACAATATTCCATGCTAAAAACATGCACCAAGAATGCATATTTACAAAACAAATTTTGAGTATCTGTATTCCTGTACTCTTTCAGTGATATTCAGAATATAGTTACTTTCTGAAAATGAAATAAATACATTGTGCAGATTTTATTCCTCCTGCAATTAATTATAAATGAATCAATTAAAAAATGTGAAACAAACATTTAAATCCTTAAAAAGTACTCAGTATCTGTAAAAAGCATTCCCATCTTGTTTTAATATACTGAAGGTTGTACATTTTTAATCAATGGCAAGTTAAGACGCAGATAAAAAAAAACAAAAAACAAAAAAAAACTTGCTTTTTGACCCATTTATTGAGTGAATAAACAATCAAATCAGTCAAAAAATCAACCAGTCAATCGTCTCCTCTTCATTAATATCCAAATATTAATTTTCAGGCTACGTTTTTTCACAGCAAAGTGAGTGCAAGTGCAGCCCATCGGAGGACTACTTTTGACTTTATTCCCGAGCTGATGAGACATAAAATACTCTCTTTTTTTCAAGCTGCAGACAGCGCTCAGCGGTCTCATTTTTGTCACATGAGCTGCTTTTAAAAGATACCTTTTGGAGGAAAATGCTAAATTTTAATTTAATGAAAAAAACAAACTGTTGGGTACCCCAGCTCTATATGCCAGAGGAAGTCCCTGATCAGAGGGAGGACACACAGGCCAAGGGCTGAGTAAAGACACCAAGGATCACAAACATGTCGGGCTGACACACCTGACAAGTGCTTAGAGAGCAGTTCAGTACAGTATGCTCAGTCAGTTTTCTTCAGAGCGCTCCACACAGACTCAAGACACACCATCAGACACAGGCCAGCAGCGAGGTCAAAGGTCAAAGCAGCTGGGAAACTGACAAGGCACTTTCTTGACAGCAGACGCACAGTGAGCGTCCACAAGGAGAGAGATGAGATGAGGAGAGCCTTTCTTGAGACACAACTCTGTCTCTGGTCCTCAAATCCTTGAGCCACGCAGTATTTTTACGTGGACAATTAAACCAGCTAAATTGTTCATTATTTACAGTTTATTCTAAAACACTGAAGCAAACAAAAGTTTGCTTTTATTGTATGTTTTTAATAAAAAGTTAAAGGCAATTCAAGTAATTACAAAAACAGCGGCATTGAAGGAGGGTCAGCTGCAGAGGACACATTTACATTCCGGGACAATGAAGTGTGCCTTAACCTTCAGAGTGGCATTGATCTTACTGCAAAAGCTGGTCACATATTATTTGTGTGTAGGAGTCTGATTATTATATATTGTAAATCTTACATTTAACTTAACTCCTTCTCTACTGGCAGTTATTTCTGCTTCTCTCAAATTATTCAAATGTGAACGCCAACGCAGAACAATCCAACTAAACAATCATAACAATACTGCAGCCACCTTATCTGGGCTGAATCTGTGTGAGGCAACGGCTCAATAGCTCATTTAAATTGTATGTATGTATGTATGGAATAGTTTCTGCACATTTAATCAGAATCTAAAAAACATTAACTGAAATTTGAGGCAGAGTTCAGTCAAAAATCTCGAAACACAGAGTTAAGAAATTATTCTAAATAAGTCAGTATTCACATCTTGTGGACAAACCATTGTTTATTTTGAAGACTTGCAAGACAACCTTTCAACTTCAAGAACATGCAAAAAGAAAGCTCTAAGATAAAAATAGAAACACTCAATGTTAGGCTGCACAGGCTACGAATCATTTGGAATTATTTTCATCCGGTTCAACCCATGACATTTTGAGGATTGTATGAACACATGTATCACTGACAGTTGTAGCTGTTGTGACCAGATAAAAAGTGAATGTTAAATGATGGAAAGTGAGGCTCAAAAACAGCACAGACACATCTGAATGAAGTGTGGATGTAATGAATAATTTATACCATATGAATGTTGTGGGCTGAAAACAGTTAAATAGGAACAGCCTGCAGGGAAAACACACTGGAACATTTCCTGTCTGTCACACTCACGCACACACGGACACACTCACATCCACAGCATTTGTAAGCAACAAACACCAAACATCAAACTGCTGGTGAAAGTTTCACAATCATAATCACAATGTCCCCTTAAAGTTAACTTCTTTGGTGCAAATATCAACTTCACAGTGTTAAAGTCAAATAACATTCAGCTTTTATATCTCACCTTTACATCGGACGGCAGCTTGACATTTGAGTAAAATAAAGTAATTCCTTTCAAATATCTCGTCTCATTGATAGATCTGCAGATTGTTTTGTACTTTCTGCCATGATCTGAGGGCAGTAACAATGAGCTCTGTGCACAGCAGCAGTTTGCTAACCATTTCTTACAGCTTATACTAGAAAAATAAAAACGTAAAATATAATTTTTAATTTTAATTTGTTTTATTTGTGTCTTTATTAAGCTAGCCTTAGCATTAGCATTGACCCACAAACTCAAAAGTGTCGCTGGGGAAGTGTTCATCTCGTGTCATCCACCTGCAGCTCACTGTTCACTGCTGATCTTTAAGGATTTATTCGTTTTAGTCTGACTCTGCAAAAAAGAATTGTACAGGAAGTACTCAATGAGCCAGCCATTTTAAAAATAAAAAGCCAACTGAAATTCTATGCACACAACCCATTCAGACTCATCATTTTGCGTACAAACATATGTTGCAGCGACTACGAAATTATAGTATAATGTATAGAAGTATAGTATAATGTCTTAACAAACACGGTATTTCCAACATTAGACGCCTGAGAACTTGATCATCCACTGATCCACTGTGCATGAACGCTGATAAAAAAAACCTCACCTCCCTTTTTGCATTAGGAGCTCTGAAAAACTCCTGTTCCTGAAGTTTGCTGCCTTTTGTTTTATGGATTGTCACTCCAAAAATAGCCCTTGACACGTTTCCCATTATAGTCCACCATTGCTGTGTGCTCGGATACATAGACAGCGTTTGATTCACACCCCCGTCTCGTCTGTCAATCATTTGTACTTCAAACCCCGATGTCACACCACACAAATCACGCACGGCTTTCTCCTCCTCTTTTTCTCCACTCTGTTCAGAATTAACTGTGACCGCCTTTATTGCAGTTACTATGGTGATGCCTTAACTAACATCCACACTCCTGCTTGTCTTTGGTACATTGAGACGTATATGGAAATAAGAGCATGTTTGATGGGATTTCATCTGGTTGCGTCACGTCAGGTCTTACATGAAGGCTGGATGTGTCTGTCAAAGTTGGCCATGACAGTGCAAGATCTCCCTGTGTTTCTCCATGAAAGAGCCGTCCTCTCTAGGGGCCGTACCAGGGCACAAGCTTTCCATTACTGGGCTTTATATTCACTTGTCAAACAGAGGCAATTACAGTAACAAAGTCATAAGAAACGTCTGGTACAATCGCGCTCCCATCTTTTACTTAAATTAAAAGGAACGTATTGCTCTATTCATAGCTTGAATGTGTCCATGAGATAGCTCGATAATCTAGAGGTTGTGGCTACAGACTTTGCTGATCTCAGCGCTGAGTTTGCAATTTGCTGCATGTCATTTCCCACTCTTCACCCCAATTAATGCTGTCACTTGTCTCTGTTGTTGATTGTTCATTTCAAAAGATACTTCACTTGGAGATTTTGAAAGGAGAAATACCCAAATCTGTCCTTAAAGCAGAGCCTATATTATGCTTTTTTAGTTTAGTGAACAAACATAATTAAACATAAAACAATTAAACATTTTTTCAAGTGTTTTTTTTTTTTTTTGCATAATATGTCCCCTTTAATAAAGCACTTTTTATTCTCATTAGTGTCACATAATAACCTATTACATTTTAGGGCGGTAAAGGCGAGGACACAACAGTTTGTGTGTAAAGTATGTTTTCAAGAAAAAGCACTTTGAATTCATAGTTAAACAATAACAATGATATTAACATTAAGACATACTGTGCATTATTTTTCTTCTCAGTCACCAACAGACAGTTGCTCTAATGTGATGTCTAACACATGTATCAGTGTCATGCTCAGGAACACAATGTCAGTTTGTGCTTGGGTGAACTTCACTGCTCCTGTCAAACACTTCCACATCACTGTTCTGTCCAAGTTGTTGTCAGAGTTTACATACATCTTCCTTCCTCTGATCCCTATTGCCTTGATAAAGGTATACAATGTATAGCTAAATAACACTGCAGCACAACAATACACAATTTTACAAAAATGTAAAATAAATCTATACGCCAATAAATTAAACTAAACGAGTGGTTGTGTTTTCTAACGAGGCTCTGACTCACGTGTGGTCGAGTGGTTGTGAGTCAAAACACACCTGATTTAGTTTGCGATGTTTGAAGGCTAATGCTATTTCTCCCACTGGAGCTACGATATAGTATGATTCCATTTTCCAGAATGCAAGGTGTGTTCACAAACACTAGAAGTGTACGAAAATAAAACAAATTGCAGATCCCATAACTATTCCTGGATCCTGCAGCGGATCGGTAAACAGGCAGTGTGTGTGTGTCGCGAAGAAAGAGAGGCAAGACAGCAATGGCCTTGAGTCTACTGAACTCCACAGCCTCTGAGTTGTAATGTTTATGTTCGCTCAAATAGGCCCACAGAGCATTCACAGATAGAGATAGTGTTTTGTGTTGGACCATATTGCTGAAGCAAATTCCTAGTTTGTATTTGGCAATCACACTTTTTCAGATTCTGATTCTGTTGACGCACACCCTTGATGTGTGACGGTTTACAGTCTGGACCCATCAGCTACAACACGTCTGGACCCCAGCCCCGAGGGTGGCCAGACGCCAAAACACAGAACAACGAGGCGTCAAAATGAAGCAATGACTCGCGGGGCAGCAAGCCACACCACAGAACTGAAATAACACAAGCATTAGTGGATACAAATTGTGAATGATACATGCTTCACGAGAAACAAAAGTGAAGGAGGGTCAATTTTATGGTTTAAAGATACCTACATGGACATATTATATGGCAGAAAAACATTTACATTGCTTTTCCAAAATGTTCAGCTTTTGAACACAAGGCCAACAACGATCATGAATGTTGTATTTGAGTTACACACATTTAAAAAATCTCTTTTTGTGCCACTTTTTGATCATCAAGTTCCTTTTGGTTGAACTTGAAACTATAAATTGTATTAAAAAAAAACTACAGGTCTTTTATCAGTTTGGTTATAAGAATACATATCTTTTTTGTGACTTTTCCAAGATCTGCAAAGAAACTCAAATGGAGAAATAAAATATCCAGGGACATATCTGGAAACAAAAGAGATCTGAAATCTTGTGTGAGTCATCCAAAGTTTTGGGGTAATGTATTTGTGTCTTTCTGCCTGTTGTTGATTTGTTCTAGTTTGATGGTGAGTCGCGCTGTTGTCGCTGTCAGTCAGAGCACTGCATGGTTGGGTGTTATTTCAGAAGCTTTTGTTGTACTTATTTCTTGCTGAAATACAGTGGAGCTGTGTCACATCAGTGCGACTGCTCCTCCACGGTGGGGAGTCTGTCTACGTCAAGTCTCTCTCAATCCCTTGATTCTGAACTCCGTCGCCACGTTACGTCTGATTACAACACAGCCACGAGAGCACTTCATCATCACATCGCACCCACAAACCAGGAGCTTTCTCCAGAGGTGGATGATAAACTCACAGGATTGTGTAACTTTAACTGCTTTGACAATCATAATGCTGCTTCTTGAGTGAATACTTTTGGCTTAATCCACATGCTACTTTGACAAAATATTGTAATAACTTTTGGGTTTGTTGGGGTCAACATTGGGTCAAAAAACGAAAGGGTCTTTTCTGGGGCAACAGAAGCTCATTGGTAGAATATTTGTCTTCTGATTCAAAGGTTGGCGGTTCCCACCCCCAGGACAAACATCATTGGTAGCTTGGTCAGAACCATTGACCCTCATGGTGACGATGTGTTCCTAGTCGTTGTGTCCTTGGGCGAGACACTAGCCCAAGTATGTGTGTGTGTGTGTGTGTGTGTGTGTGTACATGTATGTACAGGTGTATGTATGTGTGTGTGTATGTATGTACGTATAAGCATGTGAATGGGTAAGTGGTTCCTCAATGTAAAATAGCTTTAAGCGACTTGAAGACAGACAGTACCCTTTCGGTGTGGAGTTTGCATGTTTTTCCTGTGTCTGTCTTTAGGGTGCTCTGGTTTCTATGGAGCTAATTTAATGACACATGTATTTGCAAAGAAAATAATAGTTTTGAACACATTATGTAAAGTTTCGAGGAGCCAAAAACAAATGCGAGAAGAAAAATCAGGTTTGCAAAAAAAAAAAGTGTAATGATATGTGTATATATTTTTTTGCAAATAAAAAAAAATGTTTGCAGAAATGAATAATTTTTCAAAGAAATAATTTTTATTTTTCATACAAGAAAAAAATATATTTGTGAGAAAAATTCAATGACACAACTCTAATTTTCCTGTGTAATACCCATTTTTCACCTGCGCTGCGCTCTTGTGTCTTTGCGGAGCAATGTTTTCTTTCCTCGTCTCTTTTTTTTTGCGCGTGTACTTCTGGCACTGTCTTTGCGTTGGGGGAGGAGTCAGGTGATTGACAGGTGAAAGGCGGGAGCAGACCTCCCCCTCCTGCTACGTCATCGTCTTGCGTCTCACAGTCAGATAGAGAGGGGAACCATGGATGTATTAAAAGAACTGGATAAGGTACGCCCCCTCTGTCTGTGGTCCCAGATTGATTTGTGGCCGTGCGAGGTACTGCAGCCTCTTGGAACCAGCCTTTTTCTAAAATTGCACATTATAATTGCAGACAGTACTGAATTATTATCTGTATTTAAATAAAATAGAAGGAAATGTTCTTTTCTACCGTTTCTAAAATCACCGAAATTACCGTTTTTATATGAAGTGGGGGATTGTCGTCACGTGGCGCCCTAAAACAAAGATGGCAGCCATCGTTTCAGGAAGTAAAACAAAGATGGCAGCCATCGTATCAGGAAGTAAAACAAAGATGTCAGCCTTGTGATCAGGAAGTAAATCACGGAAGTAAGAAACTTTTTTGGGGTCATGCGCCAATGAGCACTCTCCATAGGGATAAACAGGACGGCCATCTTGGATTCATCTTCCAGGTTTTATTATAGTTCTATGAGGGGAACCCAGTAAACAAACAGTTTGGTAAAGTTAGCATCGTATTCACAGATTCGGACCTCCGAGGTCAATAGCTCTTAAACGCGAAACTCTTTGGTGATCATAATCATGTCAAAACACTCACATTTACACAGCCAAATGACTACAACATCGATTTTTAAAATCAAATGCGTATTTTGGGTGAAGCAAAATACATTGAGTCAAACACGGAGCCGGAGCTGAGACGAGCGCTTAGGGACCGTCAACAAATAGCACTACCCAAATGTAACTACTCAACTACGAAAAAACATCTAGTACAGTTACAAAACTGTAATTTTGCAATAAATAAATAATAAACAAACCACTACATTTCAAATTTCTTACCGTAAAAATCATTATGACAGTTTTTTATGATGAATTATGTTGAATTCTGAATATCGATCTTCAATAACTTTTTTATTGTTCTATGTACAGTCACCAAATTCACAGCACTGTTCAATAATAGCAATGTCTATTTACTATAATCTGGATTTTTCTCAGCAGTAACTGTATACCAATTTTTATGATGGATTATGAATATTAATCTTCAATAACTTTTTTTAATTGTTTTATGAGTCACCGCACTTTGACAGCACTCAGTAATAGCAATATATCTCTCTACTGTTATTTATGATGCTTTATTTGTGTTTTTATGAGTTATGAATATTCATCTTCAATAACTTTTTTTTTTAATGTGGATTCACCAAATTCACAACACCTATCAATATTGATAAGTGCAGTTAATTTGGTGACTGTATGTTAAATAATATAAAAGTTATTAAAGATTATTATTCATAATTCATCATAAAACTACCAAAAACACTTTAGATGGAAAAAATCAAGGTTGTAGTAGATAGATATTGCTATTATTGATTAGTTCTGTGAATTTGGTGACTGTATGTTAGAAAATATAAAAGCTATTAAAGATTAATATTCATAATTCATCATAAAACAGTAATAGTGCATTTGATGAAAAAATAACAGTTATAGTAGAGAGATATTGCCATTATTGATAAGTGCTGTCAATTCAGTGACTCTAAATAAAACAATTTAAAAAAGTTATTGAAGATTAATATTCATAATCCATCATAAAAATTGGTATACAGTTACTGCTGAGAAAAATCCAGATTATAGTAAATAGACATTGCTATTATTGAACAGTGCTGTGAATTTGGTGACTGTACATAGAACCATAAAAAAGTTATTGAAGATCGATATTCAGAATTCAACATAATTCATCATAAAAAAACTGTTATAATGATTTTTACGGTAAGAAATTTGAAATGTAGCGGTTTGTTTATTATTTATTTATTGCAAAATTACAGTTTTGTAACTGTACTAGATGTTTTTTCGTAGTTGAGTAGTTACATTTTGGGTAGTGCTACTTGTTGACGGTCCCTAAGCGCTCGTCTCAGCTCCGGCTCCGTGTTTGACTCAATGTATTTTGCTTCACCCAAAATACGCATTTGATTTTAAAAATCGATGTTGTAGTCATTTAGTTGTGTAAATGTGAGTATTTTGACATGATTATGATCACCAAAGAGTTTCGCGTTTAAGAGCTATTGAGCTCGGAGGTCCGAATCTGTGAATCTGAATTCGATGCTAACTACCAAACTGTTTGTTTACTGGGTCTCTATCTGACTGTGAGACGCAAGACGATGACGTAGCAGGAGGGGGAGGTCTGCTCCCGCCTTTCACCTGTCAATCACCTGACTCCTCCCCCAACGCAAAGACAGTGCCAGAAGTACACGCGCAAAAAAAAAAGAGACGAGGAAAGAAAACATTGCTCCGCAAAGACACAAGAGCGCAGCGCAGGTGAAAAATGGGTATTACACAGGAAAATTAGAGTTGTGTCATTGAATTTTTCTCACAAATATATTTTTTCTTGTATGAAAAATAAAAATTATTTCTTTGAAAAATTATTCATTTCCGCAAACATTTTTTTTTATTTGCAAAAAAATATATACACACATCATTACACATTTTTTATTTGCAAACCTGATTTTTCTTCTCGCATTTGTTTTTGGCTGCTCGAAACTTTACATAATGTGTTCAAAACTATTATTTTCTTTGCAAATACATGTGTCATTAAATTAGCTCCATAGGTTTCCCCCATCACCCAAAACATGCACAAAAAGTAAAAATATTCCAGCGATAGCAGTCCTGACGAAGCCTAACACTGGAGATGGGGCCATTGAGAATCTACTGTTTTTTGTTCAGTCACTTGGAGTCGGCTGCATGTGCTGAAAATGAGTCATTTAAACAGCTTAGACAACAGGTAATTAGATACACAACTTTAATCAAACAATCAAGACTTGAATTTTGATGTGTTAATGTTGATAATTGCTCTGCTAAAACATAACAAATGCATTTTTAGTTGGTTCACAAGTAATTCAGTGCCTGTTTTCTGCAAGATTCCATTGTCTGTCTGGTTTGCTTGTGGATGTATAGTGACTGTAGAAAAGTCTAGCCATAAATGTGAGGCACCGGCATCCAGAGAAACATGGGTAAAAAAGAAAGTCATCTATGATCAGTTTGATAGTTCTGAGGGAAAAAAACAAAAAACAAAACACTGACAAATGAATCAAAGCAACGCCACAAAGACCATTAGTGCAGTAAAAGTAATGCAGTACATTTTCACATGAAGTGCCAAAGGATTGTTGGGTGTAATGGTGCTCATAGAATTCATCACTTTGAGAGAGCTGCTCAGTTTCTGTGACACATTACAGCGACTTCTGCATAACATCATTTTAATCTAAATAAAAGCCACATCAGAAATATGGAGTGTCAGGACGCATCCATGTTTCCTGAAGTGCCCTGGAAGTCTTTTATTAAGGAGGACTATTAGATTAGATGGATGTCTCTGAGTTGATATTAAAATCCCTGCAGCACTAAAGCACTTTGAGGGAACTCTTGTGAATGCGAATGAGGAGCAGCAGAGTGGATCCTGTATCTCTGACAGATTTTGAGAAGTGACAGTCTGCTTCACATGTGCATATTCACCGTCACTGAATATGTTCTGTATCCACTGATACTTTTGAATGCAATGTACAACAATGCATTTTGTCTGTGTTTTTTGTCTCCAGCTCCTCTCCATGTTTTTAGAAGCATTTGCCCTCTGTAACATAAAAAAAATGCAAATAAAATATGAATATAGAAATGCTTATTTGGGCTCTTGTATTGTATGCCAGACTAGGGCTGGGCGATATGGTGATACAAATCGAATCGTGAGCGCATCCCTGTGACAATCTGCTATTTTTGTGACATCATCGTATCGTGATTCACTGTTTGTCTCTTTAATGCAGCTGTCTGTTCAAACACACTTTTTCTCCTGTTGTTTAGCCTCTGTGGCCTCTGAGCAGCTTACTTTATTTACCTCTTACACCTCTTAAGTGCAATAATTCAAATCCATGCACCAAAACGCAACTAAAAGCGACAAAAATGCGACTAAAATGACAAAGACACAACTAAAAGTGACAAAGACTCACTTAATTACAACAAACACAACTGAATGTGACAAAAATGTGACAAAATTATGCTTAAAATGTGAATCTGAATAGAAAATCTAATCACAATCGCAAAACTGGTCAGAAAAATCCCAATTACATATTTTTTTCCTAACTCGTGCAGCTCTATTAAAGGAAATAGAAAAAAACAAAGTGAACACAAATCATGACCAAATTGAAATAATTATCTGGCACCAAGAAAATTGTGATTATACTTTTTTTGCCATATGGCCCAGCCCTATGCCTATGCCCATTGCTGTTCAATTAGGCTGATGATTGTGATTTTATGTAATGTGATTTTTCTTTGTTGGATATTATCAACAATTGATCATACGATTTTATTACGTAAATTAGAAATGTATGGGTTTAGGGGAAATGTATATTTATGGTTAAAAAATTATTTATCAGATCGTTTTCAGTTTGTTTCATTTAATGGAGTTGAATCTAGTCTGCAGGGGATCAATTGTGGGGTGCCACAAGGTTCTGTTTTAGGCCCTAAATTATTTTTGTTGTATATAAATGATATTTGCAAGGTTTCTGATGTTTTAAATTTTATATTATTTGCTGATGATACTACCGTGTATAGTTCTGGTTATGATATTGATGAGTTGGTGATGAAGATGGAAAGAGAACTTTATAAATTAAATAATTGGTTTGCTAAAAATAAATTATCCTTGAATTTAAATAAAACTAAATTTATGGTATTTAGTAATAAAAAATTGGAAAAAGAGGTTAAGATTAAAATAAATTGTCAGGAAGTGGAAAGGGTGGATTATATAAAATTTTTAGGAGTAATTGTAGATTGTAAATTGACATGGAGGGTACATTTACAAAATGTGCAAAAGAAATTAGCTAAAATATTAGCAATTTTATACAAAGTACAATTTTTTTTGGATAAGCTTGCATTATATTTAATTTATTGTTCTCTATTCACACCATACTTAATATACGGTATTGAAATCTGGGGGTGCACATATAGGGTTAGAACAAATCCAATTTTTATGTTACAAAAAAAGGCGGTTAGATTAATCAATTTGAAAAATCATAATTTTCATTCTAATCAATTGTACATAAATTCAAAAATCCTTAAATTTTATGATTTGGTTGATTTATATATAATTAAATTTATGTTTTTAGTTATACAAAATAAAATTCCTAAAATGTTACAAGATAAATTTACCTTGAGAAGTAATAATTATAATTTAAGAGGAATATTTATGTTTGAAAAACCTAAAATAAGAACTAAACTAAAAGAACAATGTATTTCAAATATAGGTGTAAAACTATGGAATAAATGTAGTGAGGAATTAAAAAATGTCAAATCAATATATGAACTTAAAAGGGTATATAAAAAGAATAAAATATTAGAATATTATAAAGAAGAAATTTCATAAATAAATTTAATTAAATTATATTATTGAGAATAAATATTCTTTATTATTTTATTCCTTTTTTCTTCTTTTTTCTTTATTTATTATTATATATTATGATGATTTTTTTTATATTAATATTTTAAATTGTTATTATTAGATTTTTTGAGTTGGGTGCTGTGATGGTTGGGAGGGAAGGGTGGGGAAAATAAGCTTTGGCTTCCCCCAGACCTTGTTGATTAGCATAAGCTTGTCTTTTGTGTTTTTCTTTTCTTTTTATTATTATTATTATTTTTTTTTATTATGCAAAGTGTGTGTTTAAATTCAAATTTATGCTGATCAACTAAATAAATAAATACATTTTTTAATTCATTCATTTTCACAACGACATGGGAAATGGAGTCATATTTTCATATTTGCAATGTATCTTGTATCCTTCATCTTGTATATAACTTTGGTATATTCATTTATATATTCTATGATTATTTTGTCTTTATTTGAGAATAGAGCTGCATTCATGAGAACATTTGTAAATCACTATTCTGTATGTCAATTTTACCAAAATAGTAAATTGTCAATTGACTGAGACGATTTTTACCATCATATCACCCAGCCCTAATGAGTTCAGTGCATTTGTGTGGCAGCAGTTAGCACTCTCACTTCACAGCAAGAAGGTCCTGGGTTCAACTCCCGGGCAGCGTGGGGCCTTTCTGTGTGGCTTTGCATGTTCTCCCCGTGTCTGCTCCGGTTTCCCACAACCACTAAAAACATAGCACTCTGGTGTATGAATGAGTGAGTTGTGAGAGTGAATGTGGGACACCTGATGGAAATTGGCTGTGTTTACAGCATGTATATCAGGTATGTTTAATATGTACTGTCCTGACCAAAATAATTAAGAAGCAAAGCCTGCACAGAGCTATTTTGAGGTTTGAAGAGGGAGACATAAACATGGAGGATTACTGGAATCAAGGTCAGGTTTATTATATAGCACACATTTAAAAGTAAAAGTAAAAACAAGGAAAAATACAAACATAATACAAACAATAATAAAAGTAATATTACACAGTGCTCAGTTTCCAGTAAAAGTCAGTGCAAAGACTGTGCCATTGTAGTATTTAGTGGCAGACTGTTCCGGAACTTGGGAGCAGCCACAGAAAAGGTCACCTTGAGTCTTTAGGCGAGTTTTTGGGACATTTAAAAGGAACAGATTTGTGGTCCTCATCTCTTGAGCCGGAGCATAAGGACAGAGCAACTCCCTAGGATAAGAATTGGACATAGTCTTGTTTAGGGCCTCCAAATGCCTCGAACTGAACCTGAATATAAGCGTCATCTTGCCATAACTGTATAGTCAGCTTTTGGCATGCTTATTGTATTAATTTACTATTTCAGGGTCAGTGCACATTGATCAACATTTACTTGTAAATATGCTCTATATTATATATTATCTGTAGTCCCTGGACAGTGGAAGCTCCACTTCCACGAGGCGACAGGTGAGGGCAAAGTTTTAGCGCTGCATGCGTTTGCTCTGTTTGACTGTTGCCTCTCAGCTAATACAAAGCTAAATGACTACAGTCTACAGTTCACACAATGCTGACCCTTGGTGTTAGTTAGTTTTTTTTTTTAAGTTTTTTTTAAATTGCTATCATGTTCTTCAAGAAAGCATAATTAATAGCAACATGATATGAGATTTTACATGTCACAGTGCGAGGTGTGTTAAAACAGTATTATATCGCTAAAACAATTTCTTTTTTCTGGTTGAATTAGTTTACATGGGGCAGGCGAGCTCAACAGAAAATATGTTCCACACAGACTACAAAGCTGTTGATGCACATGTAAATTAAACATTTTACACAAATCAATCATAGTTTTAATGGTGAGAGTTTTTGTTCTCGTTCTCCAGAATAAGAACGGAGCAAACCGAAGTGCCATTAGGAGTGTGAATCTGTGGCAAAAAGAACCAATAAATTAAAGCTGTCTTGTGTGACAAAACCACTCATAAAAGTACAAGACTTCTATGACACTTCTGCCCAAACAGTGCCATTAATACCCCCCTTTTCCCCACATTGAGACGTGTGGTATTATAATGTGTACTGTATTAACACACACTCATGGACAAGAGAAAAGAAAAATCTCAGTTTGGAGGCAAAAAGTAGTGTCGAAAAAGCGATATAATCTTGAGCACAGTGAACGTTCGATTTCGTGCTGGAGTGGGCTGGGACTGTCATTTTTTTCACTATGCCTGAGTTTGCAGCTCTGTCTCGTGTTCCAACTACAGCGTTGCGTATTTTACCAGGCACATGTTCACCTCCCTCAGACTACCTTTGCTAATAAACTCTATATCAGCAATAAGATGCTTCATTAGACGAGTGAGAGCTGACACTCACATGCGGTTTAATTGGTTTAGGAAGTTTCCATAACAATACAAGCAACAAACCAAGCAGCTGAAGACTCAATCGCCTGAAGGATCTGCAGGATGAGTGACAGACTGTCTCTTTGTCTGCTCCTCCTCGCCACTTTCATTTCATCTTCATTACTCCGCATTAGTTTGTGTGTGTGAGTGTGGGGGGTGTCTGACAGATTGGTGTCAGTTCTGCTCTGTTGAGACACTGACTTTTCTTGTCCTAAAACTCAGCCTTGATCATCCTGTCATGTACATTTCTCAAATCTGAATTGTAAATCTTAATGTGATGCTGTGTGATGGCGCCCCTCTGTCTCTGTGCACTTGAGTAAGTTGGAGGCAAAAATGGAGAGCTCTTTTTGACCTGAAAGGCAGAGTTTAAACATTGATTAGGAGCCGTCTCGCTTGAGTATTATGCAAAACTTTTACAGTTGCAGAGGCATGCTGAGGAGGATTTACATTTTAAAAGACGTCTGTGACATTTTCCAATCCACGGTCACATAGCAAGTTGCAATGAACACGGTTTCTGAGATAATTTCTTCAGTACGCTACAGAAATACAAACCATATCGTTTTATTCATTTTATTCTCCAATAATACACCAAGCCAGCTTTTTCGGTTTCAATTGCGTTATCCTGCTTTTGCTTTAAATCTCTGCCAATACCTAATATCTGCTTATGTGCAGAGCCTGAAAATAGCATTTATGTCCTTTACACAACATATTGTTGGCCTCATAGCATAATTCCATTGATCATTTTTAAAGACTTTTGTAAAAAAATAAAATTCTATGGTCAGGGTGAGTTCTAGAATTATGTGCCAACGAGTAAAAACTCACTTAGAAAAGACTTATTCTGAATTGTACTTGACTTAGATAGTTTTGTACTTGACTTCTATTGTTCCTCATTGGAAACCAAAATTCTGTACAGCTCAAAAAGTGAAGTAAAACTTTCAAAGAATGATTTATTTAATTTTTTTTGTAAACTGTTAATTATAAGATTGTTTGCTGTGTGATAGATTAGAATGATACTCATTATACTGTTCCACAGTGATGCAATTCATAATATAATTTCATACTAATAGAGAATAATATTAATACGGTTAAAAGTGGGTACAATTTTTATATTTCATGTTTCCTACAAAATATGCAATTTCATTCTTCTAGGTAATTGTGATCATGGGCCGTAAATCCCTGGACATCCGGAGTGTGACCTCACTAGCGTTTGGCTCCAGCCAAATAAAGCCAATCGCAGCTAGCAGTTATAGCATCTATAGCAGAGCCGCACTCCATATTTGGAAATCCGAGTGCCCGTATCATGGCAACCACACGGACTAATCAGGAGTGAGGTTGCTAACGGTTTCTGCCCCTCGGTGGGAGACGGCGGCTGTCAATCAAACCTGTTGCTAACAGTGAAATCAGCTTCTGGAAAAGGAATCACCTGATGGGTCAGTTATACTTGATTTATCAAGAACATAATGGGACTAAATGGGCCACACCAGTTTCAGTGCATCCCTATTCTCCAATACACTGACTGTTTGATTGAACCATGTTTTTATTGGAGATGTCTAGGCAATGGTTCTGCCTCAGACAAACATGGATTATAAGGAGTATCAATTAATCAATAAACCACTTATCAGCTCCTTTCAACACCCACCCACCCGCTTTGGCACAATACATACAGACTTACATTTATTTCCTGGAGACTGATCTGAAGTTTAACTAAAATTGCCGTAATTTAAACCCTAACCTTAATCTATAGCCATTAACCTATTATTGAAGGATTTCTGTTAGAGGGCCTTAAAGAAGGCAGGTCCCCATAAAATGAGTGTACATATGTCAGTCCCCACAATGTGATAAATACATTCTTTAAATGTTTGTTCCATTGATCTGATTCAAGAGGAAAAAGTACTTTTAATTTTTTGTCATCTGCTTCACTCATATTCTAGATTCAAACCCAAAACAAATAGTTGCTCACCCAGTGCCTGCGTCTTTCAGTCAATATTTGTTGTTTACATTCCATTTCAAAGTGAACAAACATCATAGAGCTTATTTATTTTAATATTTTTATTCTTGCAGTAACAACCAATGACACCAATTTGTGACTTATTGTCTTGTCTTGTCTTTACATCCAAGGAGTGAAAGAAAATTACAATTATCTTAAATTATAATATTATAAAGAATATAACTATATTTTCATTTAGTCGAATAGATTTGTATTATTTGTTGTAAGATAATGTTCCCTACTTTATCATTTAAATTTTACATCATGGCCTTCTCAGATTATGCAAGAATTAATTTTCCTGTTAAACCAAGTCTAAACAAGAAAATAAAAAATAACTTCCACACAGGTCCACAGGTAAAGGGCAGTCGTTGTTCTGTGTAAAGGAGCTGGGGAAGGGTTTAGCAGGATTAATCCTGGCAGGATTAGCACTTGGAGGGATTTATTTAAACTAATGAGAAAAGACTCCCATTGCAAGATTATAATGTTTACAGTATCTGAACAGAATAAATGGCGACATAAATGAACTTTCCCATCATGCAACCTGAACGCAGCCTAAAGGTCAATGCAAAGGTCTATCACTCCACTGCCATAAATCCATGTGTAATCAATAACAGAGGTCAATAGACACTGTAGACACAGCTCAGTCGCCATGACGCCAGCTTTTATGTTTACTCACACAATTTATGGAACGGTTATTCATCAAATGTAATCTGCATCTAAAAGGTTTTTCATGTCTTTTGAAAATGGTTTAAATTAAACATTAAGGTAAAAATTAAAGCTGGGGCACCTAATTTTCAAACAATGAAATTAGGCATTTTAACCTCTCTAGCTCATTGCCAGTTCTCACAAACCCTTTGGCTCATCACTAGTTTTCACATGGATGGATTTTTATCCATCCAGGAACAGCTTTTTCAGACACCAAAGTGAAGCAGGGGTGTTATCGCTGCTTGGCCAATCCGCTTTCATCCCACAGCATCACATTGTGACTCACATGGCTTGTTTTTACAAGTTTGAAAAGACAAAATGTTTAATAATTAGATGAAGACAGCGTGTGGAGGTCTGATTGTTTCATAAAGTCCTGCTTTTACAATCAAGCTAAAAGTACATAGTATGAGAAATAAAAGTTGTGTACCCTAGCTTTAAAGTTAAAAATAAAATAAGATACAATAAATAAAATCATGGACATACAACAGCAAATAGCCTCTTGGGACGTGGGAACATGGAGAAAGTAGACTGTCATTTATGAACTAATACAGATGTGTCAGGAGCACACGGAGCTGCACCACCGTCTCTGAGAGTCTTCACTTGTGGGGCGGGAGCAGAAGAAAGCACAGTGGGTGTCTGACAGTCTCATGTCTCTATTGTCTGTTGTTTATGCTTGAGTTTGATCACACTTTTAACTTTTCCTCCAAGGACTAGCTGTGTGCAACGTTTTCTGGGTTAAATTGAGGATAGAGTTGTTAAATTTCTATCATCTTGAAGTCTATTTAGAGAAATAACATGATAATTACAAATCTGCACACAATGTTTGTTCTTGTGCTTTAAAAGTGACACACATAGTACATTTTAATATACGCTATCTGAGAATCCAACATCAGTAATGACAAGCAAATGAGATTTCATACATTGTTGCCTTATATTTAATCGTAATGTTGTAATCTGCAAAACTCCTCTGTGTGATGTTTCAGTTAACAATTGTCATTATTTGGATCAACCAAAATAATCATGACCATCTCAGCAAAATGAAAAATATATGCATCTTGATGTTTATCTCACATTAACTTTATTGTATTGTATGTTTTTTTAATCAAATAAAAAATAAAGGATTTCATTGTTGTGTGCTCATGGTGTCATGTATTTTAGTATCATATGGTATAACAATTGATCTCACGTGGACATCAATGTAAGTATTACATTACATACTTAAATACAGTATGTAGGTAATTAACATTATAAAGATTTGACAGTCAATCAGACATTTAAGTCCAGCAAATCATTAAGGGAAGGGAATACTTATCTCCTCCAACTATTAACTTGCACAATTTAAGAAATATGTGTGACGAATCCTATTTATCGGATAGGCACCAGTTTGTTGGTGTAAACCAGAGACACAACTGTATTTATCTATGAAACCTGATCAGACCCATCAAGCAGACAGACTTAGTGCCTGCGTGAAAGACATAAAAACCTGGAAGACACTTAATTATCTGCTCCTTAACCCTGAAAAAACGGAGGTCATTCTGCTGGGTCCTAAGCACCTGCGAGACTCTTTATCTGACCAGATAGTTTCTCTGGACAATATCACTGTAGCCCCCAGCTCTACTATAAGAAACCTTGGAGTCTTATTTGACCAATAGCTCTTGTTCAAAGCCCATATAGATAAAGCCTGTAAGACAGCCTACTTTCTTCTCTTCCAAAATTAGAAAAATCCTCCCTAAAAGTGATGCTGAAAAGCTCATCCATGCATTTTTCACATCCAGATTAGATTACTGTAACGCCCGGCTTGCATAGTGTCCTAAAAGCTTCATGAGAAGCTTTCAACTGGTTCAAAATGCAGCAGCAAAATTATTAACAGGTACTAGAATAAGAGATCATATTACCCCGGTGTTGGAGTCTCTTCACTGGTTTCCCATTGACTTTATAATCAAATTTAAAATCCTCCTGACCTATAAAGCCATAAACGATATGGCTCCATCCTACCTCAAAGATGTGATTGTAACATATTATCCAAACAGAGCACTTCGCTCTCAAAATGCTGGACTATTGTTAGTCCCAAGAGTCTCTAAAAGCACAGTAGGAGGTAAAGCGTTTAACTACCCGGCTCCTGTGTTATGGAACCAGCTCCCCGTTCATGTTAAAGAGGTCAACGCAGTCTCTACATTTAAGATCAGGCTCAAAACGTTCCTCTTTGAAATAGCTTATGGTCAGGCCAGTTAGGAACAGAAATAAAAACCTAAAACAGTTTTAGCCACGCTGCCCAAGGAGCAGGAGCTGCTTTCTACCTGTTCATCCATCGTGGTAACTATTGTTGTGATTTTGGGCGCTACAAAAATAAATTGAATTGAATTGAACAAAATGTTGCAACATATTAATTAATGCACACATTATTAGCAGGTAATGAGGAAGTCTACATTATATTGATATAAAATAGACATGGAAACATTTCAGTTGGATTTTCTGATGCAGTAGAACAAAGCAACATGGTGAGCAGATTTAGACACAGACTGGCACACTGTCAACACCTGGTTAGACAATGCACAGTCTACAGGGTTGTTTGGAAGCCACCGACTGGAACATCTTTAGGGCCACAGGTGACATTCATGAACATGCAGAGACTGTTAATGACTAGTAGCTCGTGCACATCTGTAAGTGCCCTTCCCTAAAAGTATGTTTTTCTCAAACCAAAAGGCTCTGTTTAACAAGAGCGTAAGGCAAATAGTGAGAAAGAGTCAGGATGCTTTTAAAGGGGACAAATCCATTAGAACAGCAACGAGAGCACACTCCCAGAAGCTTGAAAACCTCTACATGAACAACAATAAGCGCAGTATATGGCACGGGATCCAGTCAGTCACAAATGATAAGACCTACAACATCTACAGACTCTAGAGATATCACTCTGTTAGACACCCTAAATACATTTTATGCTTGATTTCATGAACACAGACATTCCCCCCCTCAAAAAGCCTCTTCTGATCCAAAGGACTCTTAATTTTTTCAGGCAACGACTCAGAGCTGTAGCTCTCCGTCATGTCCTGCAACCTGTGGACAGTCCGGAGCATATGTCAGGACACTTTTCCTACAGTTTCGCTTTCGCTTTGAATCCCTGCTCCCATCTGTAATTGGACCTAGATTTCCTGATTGAAAGACCACATGAAAGACCGCAGCTGGTGAGAACAGAAGGACGTCTCCGGCCACCTCATACTCACCACTGGGTCACTACAAGGTTACGGTCTAAGCCCAAAACCTTTAACCCTTTACACCCATGATTGTGTCTCAAGGCACAATCATGTCCTGTTACTCAACGTAGACAAGAAGTAATCATAGATTTCCAGCAAAACCCTTGCCCTCTGCAGCCTCTAGTCATCAGTTACCTGGGCCTGCAGGTAACATCTGATGTGAGCTGGAAATAGAACTCTGTGAGAAGAGCCCAGCAGCAGCTCTATTTCATCTGGACGCTCAGGAAGTCGGGGCTCAACAACCGCCCCCTCACTCAGGCCTACAGGGGACTTGTAGAGAGCATCCTCTGCTCAAGTATCACTGTTTGGTACGGGAACACCACACTGGCAGAGAGGAAGACTCTCCAAAGAGTCATGACGACTGTAAAGAGAACTGTGGGGACCAAACTCCATCTATAGAAACAAACTACACACAGCGCTGCCAGGAAAGAGCAGGAAGGATCATGAAGGAGCCCAGTTTAGTCTCTGCTCCAACACTGCACTAACACAGACGAGCAGACACCATCAAGACCAACATGACCGTGTCAGCAACAGTTTCTACCCCACCACTGTGAGGCTGAGGGCCACAGTAAAGGACTGATCACTGGTGGACAATATTACTACACTAACTCCTCTCATACTCATGAGATCATGCTCATCATCCTGTGCAATATTTACTATTTACCCATATTATTTTTTACTACTAGTTGTATGTCTCACTGCTGCTTTTAAATTATGGGTCTACTAGAATTTATTTATTGAATGTGTATTTCTTGAATGAATGTATTTTAAACCTGCTTTTTACTTGAACCTTAGAATGTGTATAGAATGTATATAGATGTTTGAGTATGTTTGAGCCTTGAAGCGTTAACAGCAGCACAGCCACATATATCAACATATAGAGGAACTTTAATAAATGATTGTTTGTTTATTCAATCAAGGCAAGAGGTATTTTGTAGAGAACCAGGACCTTGCATATTTGTGATGAATGGTCATTAAATGATGTGGTTCCTTCTCACAAGTGTGTTGCACAAGCAAGTGCAAAACCTTTTCCAAAACTGAACACAGTAACATCTTCACAAACCTTTTCAAGTGCCCTTTAAAACAACATTAAAGTAGTCTATAACCAGATTGTGGGAGGTAATATGAGCGAGTAATTGAGAAACCAGACATTTTATAGTTAGGAAGATGGTATATTAAAACTCAAATAAGAATTTCTGTGCTCTCTTAAAGTTTGTCATTGCGCACAGAAAGGAGGCAGCGTTTTATCCAAGGCTGCTCATAAAGTAACTGTTATTGATGAGACATGAGCCACCATTGCCCCACTTTCATTGGCTGATGGACTGTGACAAGAATGAGAACAGACTGCGGATATATTGGGTTTCCGCCCCAGAGCTACAGAGGTATATGAGCACTTTAGGTAAATGTGAGAGTCCATATTGTTTCTGTGATCGGCAAAACAAACAGCTGTGGAAAAGTAATTAAAAGGAGCCGGAGGAGTGTGTGTCTCGAGGACAAACGTCTGTCTGAGGCAGAAACAGCACTCTTCATCACTGTCAGTGGGAGTCATCGGAGGAGGAAAAGAGCAGAGAGAGAGAGAAAGAGAGAAATGAAAGAAAGAGGGGTAAAAGACAGAGTGAGAGAACGAGCTGTGGAGGTGGGGGTCAAATCAGGAGTAGTTCACAGAGAAAAACAATGATTAAATCTAGTTTATGATATTGGTTATGACAAAGGAAGATACTTTTCATATATATATTGAAAACAATAGCATAAAACCGTATAGAGGGGTGCACAGTGGCAGAGCGGCTAGAGCTTCTGCCTCTCAATAAGGAGATCGTGGGTTCGAATCCCGCACCACCCCAACATCGTGGTTTCGAATTCTGAACCACCCCAACATCGTGGTTTCGAATTCTGAACCACCCTAACATCACACGATCTCTCTGGGTGGAGTCTGCATGTCCTCCCCGTGTTACCGTGGGTTCTCTCCGGGTTCTCCGGCTTCCTCCCACCGTCCAAAAACATGACTGTGTAGGTTAATTGACAACTCTAAATTGTCCCTAGTGAGTGAATGTGAGAGTGAATGGTTGTCTGTCCTTGTCTCTGTCTCTCTGTGTCAGCCCTGCGACGAGTTGGCCACTGTCCAGGGTGTACCCCGCCTAAGGCCCAAAGTCACTGGGATAGGCTCCAGTCACCCGCGACCCCTAACGGGAATAAGCGGTAGAAAATGAATGAATGAATAGAGGTTGTTTTATTTTGTCCACTTTTTTTTTGATAGTACATACAATATAGTACAAACATTTACAACCGGAACCGTTTCTGTCAAGAAGTGGGTTGTAAAAATGGCAAAAGGCATAAGAAAAGAAGCTAATTTGGAGTGTGTTCAATTCTTAAGCAGACATTGATTGACTGGATCCATGGCTGTGATTGGCTCTCTCCACAGCAGTGATTGTGCTCATTGGATAGCTGTCTCCAGAGCTGAGCCTCCGTGACCTCATTGACAAGTGCTACATTGATCACATCAGGCCTCTGTGGTCAGCTGACATGTCTGCCGCGCATTGATTGGTCAGATTGGTGGAGGAGGTCCGTCATTGTGGGGCGTCCATGAGCCCAGAATCAGACTGATGAAACACAGCAGTGCAGTGCTTCTACTTCTACTTTCCACTAAACAAAACCTGTTTGCGTGATCAAAATGTTGCTAATCATTCAGGGATAACCATAGAAAATAATTTGCAGATTGTGGTGAGAAACAAACAGACATGGCTAAATAAATTATAATTGTTGTTGGAGATATCATAACTCACATATCCATATGCTTTTCTTGATGAAAAAAACACAAATAAATGCTTGTAAAAATCATTAATAATTCCACTCAAAGGAGATCTGACATCATATACAGTATAATACGAATTTAGAATAACACATTCAAGCATTCGTTATTCAGCGCCTTTAGACATCCACTGCAAACAACAAGGCAGTACACTCAAATCTCCAGAAAAAACAAAAAAAACAAATGCTAGTCTGTGTCTTGACACAACATTACCAGTTCACTGAATATTGTACTGTCAAATCACAATGTGCCACAAACGTCATTTGGCTCATATTGACCCTCATCAGACATCGATCTGCAGGTGACATGTGTCAGAACATCATCAGAAGATTAATAAACAATGACAGACTATCACCAACACACTGAATTAAACATGAGTACATACAGATAATTGCCCGCCACTTACAGCCTGAAGTGCCCAGAAACAACTCTCTCATGCACAGTAGATGTCTTCATGCATTTAAGTGCATCTCTTTTTAAACATTTCATTGTTTGTGAAGGGCCTTATTTACATCCTAGGGGACAGGTTGCCATGGGGAAAATGTTCGGAATGAAACTCAATAATTTATGAGATGTTGGTGTGACAAAACACATAGCTGCTGTTTCATACAATAAAGGAAAAATGCTAAAATTGGATTTTCTCATTAGGCAACATCCAACAGTGGCAGTTTATGCATATTTTTCATTATTAATTTTGGATTGAAACAGCAATAAGACTTTAAGTGATGTTAGGGTTCTGTTTGGGAGTGACGTGTGATATTCCATGAGAATTTAAATTTAACTTCAATATAAAGGAATAAACTGGATACACCGTTTTGGGTGAGGAGAACATGAAACATCCAAAAGATAAATTAATGCATGTTTTCATGTTTTATCACCTGTTTTTTCTGCTGGTTGGTTGCATGTTTATAACAAAAAATAAATAAATAAATAAAAATCCTCTTCTACACTGCCTGGCCCCCAAAAAGTCACCACCTGGATTCAAGTAAACACGTCCAAGCCTCCTATCGGATAATTGCTGCATGGGTTATTGTCTTTCAGCTGCAACACAATACTTAAACCCAACTGGTGCAGAGAGTGGCTTCTCATTTCTGTAACAATCGGGGAGAGGCAAATCCTGTGGTCGTGGAAAAGATGTCATTGTATTTGAAAAGGGTCAAATTATTTGCATCAAGCAGAAAAACATTTAAATTACTACTTAACTTAACTTGGACAGTTGGAAAAGACCAACACATTATTAAAGACTGGAGGGAGAGCCTCCTGTTCAAGCCTGTGGGGGGCACCTGACCTGGGGCTGCTGCAGTTGGTCACGTCTAGGTTCAGCAGCACTACAGTATGGTCCAGATTTACTATTGCAGGTGCTCTGTCATACCCAACAAAGGGTATATAACAAAGTATTGAGATTAACTTTTGTTATTGACCAAATATTTATTTTCCAACCAAATTTGCAAATAAATTCTTTAAAAATCAGACAATGTGATTTTCTGGATTTTTTTTCCTTCTCATTCTGGTTCTCATAGTTACAGGCCTCTCTCATCTTTTTAAGTGGGAGGACTTGCACAATTGGTGGCTAACTAAAAACTTTTTTGCCCCACTGTATATGTATTAGTATGTGTGTACTGTAGTTAACAACATCAAAACTGTAAATGGTCCACCCCGGGCAAGCATGAAAATTAGGGCTGTCAAAGATAACTCGTTAACTCATGCGATTAATCATAGAAAATGCTGATTAATCACACGGGTTGATTTGAGAAACACGCTCTTTTAGACCACGCAGGAGGCTTTACCTGAGCGAAGGAGGAATGTACAGGGGAAGCGCTGTAGTCACACGGTTAATTTTACACATACAATCCTTAAATCCTCACGTTGACAAGCACATAAATCTAAGGGGCTGATGTTTACGAGCGTGGAGTGGCGAAAAGCAGTTTGGCTTTGCACCTCACTGCAGAACAAACCAAACACGTGGAGATCACATGTCGAGCCGTGTGTGCTCCGTGATGAAACTCGCGCGTGAGCACTAAAACAAGAGAACTGGACCAAACATGTCACCAACCTACTTCAGAGCATGTGTAGACGCCAAACCAACAACAGTCTGCATCTGTCTCTATGAATGTCAGTTACCTCTGTAACTATAGTTCTATGAGTGAAGCATGAAAGGCCCTTAATCCATTAAACCTGTCTTTATACAATTATTTAATTTTAAGAAGAAAACATGCAAAAACACTTTAAAATTGACATGTAAACCATGACATTTTGCAATTAATCGTGATTAATCACGGTTTCAAAGTGTGATTAATCAGATTATTTTTTTCAATTGTTTGACAGCACTAGTAAAAATCCAGTGTGGCCCTTGAGTCAAAAAGTTTGCTCATACCTGTACTAGGCTCTAATAAATTAAGCTCAAGTTTTCTACTTCAATCTTTTAATTTTGAAAATATGGCATTTTTGTACTTTGTATTGTTCACCTGGACTTTTGAGGCTGTATGGCCTATAAAGTAAAATTATGCACCATATGCATTAAGTTTGCACATTTATGAACAGAAGTAGATGAAGACATCAGAATTTTGAAAGTACAAGTAACATGAATCTGTGTGGAATTTATGGCCATTTAAAATGGGGAGCCTCAAGGGTCCCAAAAATGACAAATGGGGCTTTTTTCAAAATCTTCAAAATTCAAAACACTAACTAATGCACTTTTTTATTAAGAATGATTTACATATACTAGGCTCTAAATTAGTTTGACGTTTTTCACTTAAATCTTAAAATTTTAGGAATATATACCAAATTTTATTTTTTATCATTTATATCATCATTTATATATATATATATATGATGATATAAATATATATATATATATATATATATATATATATATATATATATATATATATATATATATATATATATATATATATATATATAGTCTACACATGAAAGAATAGAGTATCAGAGTTTTGAAAGTACAAAAAAATAGTAATCTTTGTGGCTGTTATGGCCGTTTCAAAATGGGGACCCTCAAGGGAGCCAAAGAAGAAGAAATACCCTTTTGTTCAAGCTAGTGACCTGAACATGTGAGATCAAAATCAAATCAAAAGGCATTGTACAATTTTGCTTGATCTATGATACTGTGGTAAATTTCATGGGATTGACTTCAACCCAGACAGAACAATTGATGCATAAAATAAATAAATACATTTAAAAAACGTTGCTTAGGGTCCAGAGGTGACCAGAGGGTTAAAACGTTAATCTCAGAACCTCCAGGATTCACTGAGCTGACCATTCAGATCAGAGAGAGACATATCATCATTTAACCAACTGGGTCTAAACTGGTAACTCAATAGGTCATGTTTATGAAATAAACAAGAATCAAAATCTTTCACACGGTCTTTTCTAGATTGGATAACTGATACTAGGCCCTCTAAGAGTATTTTTCATACATTTGAATAGAGAAATAGAGTGTGACTGAAATGTATATTAGCACCTCCAAATCCAAGCAAAAAAAAATAAAAAATAAAATAAATAAATATAAAAATAAATAAATAAATAAAACATTCTTGGAAACAGGTGCCCTCTGCAGGCTTTCTGGGTGCTGCAGAGATATGAGGCGCTCAGTCACTCAGCTGATGCTGCTCCTCCATGTCGAGATAAACAGCAGAGGAGGATTAGTAAGTTTATCTTGAGTGCTCATCTAATTTAGTAAGTCAGACAGGCAAATAACCTTGTAGTTTTTTAAAAATTCACTCTGAGTTTTAAGGTTTAGTTTTTATAAGGTCGGGAGCTGGGAGCTATATGAGACAGACAGACAACAGCGTGTTCTGATGTATTATATGTTTACACTGGAGTTTCATCAGTTCTTCTCAGTCTGATAAAAAATGACTTTGTTTTTAAATAAGTATTTTCTGCACACTTCTGACTGGTCCTCAGCAGAAATGACAAGAGCAACATCAAATATTGATCCCCTACTCCTCATGTCTCCCTTGCCACCTTCTTCCTTCTCCAGTTTTTCATCTTGTTGACAAGCTTTGGTTTTCTGGAAGCCGAGAGGAAAACGACTGATCCTTGTTTTGGGTGGCTGAGCGAAAACGAATGGCATTGCAATTTAGATGAAGATAAATAATATTCCCATTGCAAAGCATAATGAAAGACATCATTTTTCATGTGAGTGGTCCGGCAGGTTCCCCGGTGTTTTAAAGATTCAGTCTCTATAGATCGAGTGTTGCTAGTGAACCAACAGCCGGCAGCCTGATTGATCAGTGAGCCACGAGCCAGCGGCACTCTGAATTAACATATTCATTTGTGCTCGCATTCAGCTGAGGCGAGATGGAGACCGGTGTCGTGAGCAACATTACGGAGAAGGTGCAGCTGAAAGAGGGGCATATGAGATACTAGTTTAATATCTCACCAAAATTTCATTTACAAAGCTGAAATTAAAACCTTATTTTTCATTTGTTTTCATTAGATCCTCTGTTGGGCCGTAAACCGCTGACAGAAATACTTGTAAGCTTCTGCATCTCTACATTAATAACTCACACTAGCTTTTGAAATCTCCATCTCAACTTTTGGATTGCAAAATGTGCTCCATGCAACTTGTATAATAATGAGAGAATGAAAATCAGAGCGCATATCTCCCTAGCCGCATGTACAAGGTTACAGGTGTTAGCAGAATAAACAACCCTGTACAAGCCCGTGTCCTACATCAAGGTTAATGCTGTTCAAACAAACATCGGACGACCATTTGAAGTTTATTTTTGGTGTTCATTGTCATCATCGCACCAAGTTCAAAACACCAGATAATGATAATATTTTAGAACCTAATTTATTAACGTTTTAGCAGTTACTTTTTCACTTCAAAACAATTTTACATGTAATTGCATGCTTGGGATGACTTGTTAACCACTTACTTAATTAATATATAGCAGATTGAGAGAGTTTTTCTGCAGTTGAGCTCATAATTATTTGGTTTTATGCTGGATGCCCTCTCAGATGATCCTCTTTAATTATTTAGACAAATGAATTTATGTGTATCTAGATGATAAAAATGCACTTACGTTTTTTATTATTAAAACCTAGTGTTGTTGGACATAAAGGATTGATTCACGTGAACCTGTCCCTTCAATGTCCCCTTCTCAGGCATTTAATATTTAAAATGAAGTTGTAACTCTGTGAAACCTTATAGAGCCCATGTTAACCAAAGGCAAGAAAATAAATGGAGTGTTCTATAAATTGTCGCTTGTTTCATTAGGGCGCTTAATGAATCAGCATCGATAAGATCTGATTGGAATCCTGATTGGACCAAGTTTATCCCCAAACAGGAAATGAATCAAGCTTAGTTTAAAGCGACTTGGACAAAGGGGCTTTAACTCAGTCCCAATAGCTAATTAAAAGAACCTTGTGAGACCCGTCTACCTTTGCTCAGCCACACACCAACTCAAAGTGATTCATGCTGCCGTACTGGAGATTTCTCTTTTATTTGTGCTGCTGGGACAGTCACACTACACACTGTCTGTAAATGAAAGACTTTTCTAGAGGTTTCTGTTAGAGATAGACCGATATATCAGTTGGTATTTGCGTGTTTTGCTGTATTAGCTAATGGCCTGAAATCTCCAACAAAGGCCAATATTTTGTTTGTCTGACTAAGTACTAAAAGTATCATTATAAGATTTATTTTAACACTTTAGTGTGAAGAGGCCAAAAGGGCACTGCACAAATTGTGATTACATCACATGGATAGAACTGAGTTTGCCATTTCAAAAAATATATATAAAAAAACCTAATCCTAACCTTCACGTTGGCCCAAAAATATGTTCTTGCAATCAAGGTCAGAACTAAATGAGCCACAGAAATACCAAGTTCAGTCTGTTCACTTGTCACCAGATGTTTATTGTGTTGGTTGAGGAGGAGCATAATTCATGCAAAGAATAGAATAAAAGTGGTGACAATGAACTCAATATCACGAAACACTAAATAAATATTAATCAGTACACATAGGTACAATCTGTTTATTTACCACACAAAGTCTCTTCAGTTGAAAGTGGGTTTTTTCTATGATGATGAATAAACTCTCTTAATGACATCTTAAGAGATCTTTATGGCACAACCAGGTCATTACAGTCATTACAGTTATTATGGGCTCCCCAGACAGTAAACAAACGCTGTCAGTGCTTGACTGACACTGCTCATTCATCTCAGTAATTGTATTTCACCAGAGCCATTTTTAAAAATCACATTGCCTTGGATGGGTGTGTGTTGTGTATTTTCCTTCAGAAAGCAAACGTCGCCTTGAGGTATTAACCAAGTCAGGCCTCATTACACACATATACACCTGCACACTCGTCTTCCTCTCCTTCACCTCCCATTCCTTTTCCATTCATTTCTTCTGCCTCTCAACCATGAAATCTATTCAGTCATTCACTTGAGTAGATTTTGACTATTCCCTTAAAGAAAGCAAGCTCTGTGAATTAAGTTTTCACTTTTGAGCAACACAAAGAAACAAGGTGTTTTCACCAGTTGTGTTTGTTTGTCGACTCAAAAGCAGGTGTCCAAAACCAAAACCAAAACCACATGAACACATATGCGCCTCATGCCTGATGGAGTGTTCAGAGCCCGATAGTTCAAACATGAAACCTCTCTGTCAAAGTCTTAATTCCATCATTAAAATCTGTTGCAGACTGGAGTGCAGCAGAGGACTTTGCTTCTGTAATGCACAGATTCACCAGTAGTGTAGTGTTTTTTAGTGCTATTTACGGTACTAAGCCTCTCTTTGTTCAGAAATACTCCATTGCTGTATGTGCTGTATATTTATTATGTTTACATGTTTGATTGTTCCCTATTCGTTTTTTACTGCTCAAACTAATGGTGGTGGTGTTAGCGTTCCTTCATCAGGATTGGTGTTAGCTCCCAGCATGCAGAGGGAATTGAAGTTAGTGGGATCTTTGAATTATGTCACATTAACTCAGTGCTTCTTTTAAATTCTCAATGCTCAATTCAATAAATACAATTATAATGGGAAAACCACAAGGTAGTTTACCCTGACATGCAAGTGTGAACATGATTTGAAATCAGTTTTTTGCACATGTATCCTATGGCAGGTTTTCATGTTTGTCTAATTATTACTTTGTTTGGTGGGATAGTACTTGTGTTAAATATTTATAGTTTTACATCAGTCAAGTGGCAGTTTGTGAAGAAAAATTCAAAACGTAGATGAAGTAGAACCAAGTTTTAAAATGGAATCCCTTTGTCTGTCATCAATGCCCAAAACTGTATCTAAAATTTACAAAATAAAGGTATTGTACGTTTTTAATTGTCCAGTAAAAACTTGTGTAAAAACGTGTGTATTAGGTTTGGCCTTATTTGCTACGATTGCTGTGTCTAGACTTTTAAACTTCACCAAATGTCAAACTTAGTAAAACTGAGGATCTTTAGCAAATGTTTTAGTGAAATTAGTAGTCTAACCTGTCATAAATGATGCTCTTTAAAGGTCTACACTGTTCAGGGATCAAGTGGGATCTTTTACATGCCCATCTCTCATTGTGTCAGTTTCTTCAGAAGGTCCAGAACATGAGCTTGTTCTATCCTCTTCATCATCTTCAGCCTCAACATCTTCAGCTCTTCTCTTGTGCGTTCCTCCTCCCTCCACATTGGTCTCTTGGGCTCTTAAAGGTGCTCAATGTAAATGTTCTGCTACCTGCTTGTCTCATGGATTTGTTATTGATTTGCCTGGTATGTTTTCCAGTGTGGTATTAAGCCTATCTTTATGAAACGGCATTATTGAGAAATAAAAAAGAACTTGGTCTGGTATGTCTCCAGCTTGTTTCAAACCCTGCACCAGAAAAAAATGCAAAAAAACCCCAACCTAAAAATAATTGACAAAGTGTCAATTATAATTCTGACATGCTGTGTGGACTGTCATGCTGGTGGGGTTACACCACGACTGGCGGCTGATGAAATAAGTCCGACAGTGCTACAGAACATGAGTTCCGATCAAACCATGTGTCAATCTGAAGACATGAAGAGAATGAACAGCTTCCATCACTGCCCACTGCCTGTTTTCTTCATCCCTTCTTTAAAAAATGAGCATGAATAGATACAAGGCTTGTTTTTCAGTAATGGACAGATTTGTTGAAGATTTTAAAGTAGCAGCTCAGTGTATTTGAATCCAGATTCACTAAAATGAGTCATGTAGGCAGGAAGAATACCTACGAAACACTAACAACACAAATAACTTAGCTGTGCCTGGTACAATAATATGAGCTTCTGTAGAATGAGCTTCTGCAACCACATTTTTAAATAAGGAATAAATGACACATGCAGTACATGTCATGTTTTCAGTTCAGCAGACAAAGCTGTGACATGCGATGCATTCTTGGCATCAAATTAAAGTTTAATTTGCTTTGTACATAAAGATTAAACTTTCTACTTGATAAAATATTAAACTGCACTTTTTCTTAACACTTGTGGGTCTAACAGACAGCCACCTTTACTTGTGATGCTTTTATATCTCAGACTTGACTCTAGGCTTGGTAACATGTTTTTAGTAAGACTTGTTACTCCTGAATGTGTGCAAAGTTTCACCCTCACCTCAAACCAACATTTAGCTTGTTTCACACTATTCTACTTGTCACAGTGCATATGTCTGTATCTTGGCTAAAGAAGGGTTGTGTTAGGTTAAGGGAAAAGCGATTATGTCCTCAGAATTATAGTGAGATGTGTGTGTGTGTTTGGAGGTGCAGCTTAAAGGGCTATTGGCTGTGACACTGAAGCCTTTTTAAGCTGTCATCCCTAATATCTGGTGTTTGCAGCGACAGCAGCTAAAAGGTGTGCATGTGGGTGTTTACCGATCCTACTCTCCATGACAGTAGAACAGCACTGTAAATGGAGTTTAATATTTCAGCAACCTTTCTGACCCCAAACTCACTTTGCGTTTTTTATTTTGACGCTCACAAACACACGGCAGCACACTTTCACACACGACGCTTCTCACTGCAGCGTGACAGCTGCGGTCGTGACCTCAAGAAAAAGAGAGAGGTTTTCACAAAACAACCGAAAGTGCAGCTGAAAACTGAAAATAAAGGCCAAATATGTTCTGATCTTAACCATGGTTATATGCATTCCAGTTGTCCTTGGAGCTTAGACCTTGAGGTGTTTTTCTGTAATAATATGATACTATTATTATTATACACTTAAGGCACTTTACCTGCATGTTTGTGCTCGTCCAGCACAGTCTGTGTGAGATTTGAAGGACACATATTCTACTACAGTGATTTTTTGAGCTGTAAACCATGTTCTAACAATGCTCCGTCATCATAAAACATACCTTGTAGCATTCAGTTGCATTCACGCTGTTTTAAGGAATGTTCATTAGAAAATCCTCCCCTCTCCGAGTGTCAACTGCACTTCCTGCTGAACTTCCTGGATCTGGGACATATTTTTTGGATCATTTATGTCACTTATCCGAGAATCTTCCGCTATTTTAAGTCCATAAATAATCGCTAGACTCTTTCTGCCATCTAAACACAGTAACTGCTGCAGCAAACCCGCACCATAGCTGTCTTCTCAACCCTAACTTCATTAGATTGTATATAGCGCTGGCGCCATCCACTGGCTGGATGCACTCAGTGCAGTGCAGTAAGTGTCATTTCACACAGGCTGATAAAATCAGTCATTTAAGGAATAAGAAACTCTTTTTTGTTTGTTTCAAAACATTCAAGAGCAAAAGCTATTAATGATATGAAAAATGCATAATCGTTTTTCCTTTAAGTCTATTTTTAATATCTTCATGAACTTTATTTTGGGCACTCAACTGGTCCATAGATTATTAAAAGGCAGCACACAGATAAACATGCAACAAAAACAAAAGATAAATAATTTTCTGTAGCGGTTCAGACGCCAGTGAGTCCACATACTAGAAAAGTACCGCTCTGAGCTTTGTGCCTGATTGGTCAATGCTGAAATGAAACTGTTCCTTGACTCTGTGAGTCGGCACATCTAGCTGTACATGAGTCTGCAGCACCGCAGTTGTTTTCTATTGTATTGTTGTATTTCTATTCTCCTGTTGTTCCTGAACTGTAGGAGTAATTTTAAAGAATGATATGATCCAAGTAGACATCAGGTTTTGGATTCCCATGAATTTTTTTCTGGACCACTGCAAGATATGACCCGCACTAATATCTGTCACAAGGTAAAAATCAAAGCATTTTTTCTCCATTGCTGGATAGATTGCAGAAAAGACATTACTTCCAAACCTGAAAATACCTTGCTGCAGGCCTTGATTGTAAAGTGAAGCACTTTCCTGCCTCTCTTTGTACTAAAATGATGTAAATTCTAATCCTTGAGAAATAATCACTTCTTGTTCTTTTTTAAGATTTATATGTTTTGGTTCAAAGCAGGATAAAAGCGCAAATATAGTGTTGGACGTCACTGCTTATTAGTGGTTCTCATAGAGTGAAGGGCCACAGGACAAAAGCTTACACACAGCTCTTCAGTCGTGAGTGCTCTTCCTGCCACCTACATGCACGATGCAGGACTCCACATAAATATTAAAGTATTCATTATATCCAAGTGCCTCAAGGCTTCCTCTCGTCTCTTCCTTTGCTTGTTAACACGGCGCTACCCTATGCCTGATGTAATTATGAGGTTTTATTAATCAGCTGAAAGCATTTGTAAGTCATTTGTAGTCTATTCACAAGAGCATTTTCAGTATACAGAATGTGAAATGAAAAAAATCTATGTAATATTGCTCAACAACACCCCCCCACAAACGTACAACTTAGTATACATACTAACAGCAATTAAAAGTACAACACATAAATGTCAGTGTCAGTTGTCAGTAACAATAAGTGACGATTGTTTTTACACTTACAAAAGATGTTTTGGTACAACTTTATAACAACTACACTTATTCATGCCTTAATGAAGCATGAACAAAGACTCAATTAATAATGAACTAATAGTTTATTAAGAATGAATTAGACTCTGTAACATAAGAATTAGAAGTTAAGGTATTAATTAAGCAATTACTAATACTGAATTATTCTGAATAAGCTATTCCATGAATTAAGTCTTTGGTCACATTGTATTATAAAGTGTTGCCAATGTTTTGATGAAAATATGGGTAACACATAACTACACTTGTTCCTGCCCTAATAAAGCACAAACAAAGACATAATTCATGGTTAGTTTGTTAAGAATGATTCAAGCTTAGTAACCACTTAACTGATACTCGAAACCTTGATGCTATCGAATTCCTAACCTCAACCGTAACAACCTTTATTAAATTAAGTATTTGTTATTGATTTCTTAAGGCAAAATAAGGTGTAGTTTTCATAAAGTGGTACTAAAATAGTTTATGCACTGTCCATATATATAATATACGTTGAAAGTATACAATTCCTGTTTTGTATTGGATCAATATGAAACAATTATATAGAAGAGATGACGTAATATATTTATTTCGAATTAACATGACATTTTTAAGGTCCAGGTTTCTGTGATTCTACCGTTACAAAGTTACCCCATTGCTCTGTGTCGTTGTAACTATAAACATATTGTATCATACTGTGGGATGTGTATGCTTGTGTATGTGAATAATATAATATAATAATATAATATAAGTCTTCCTGCAGGCAAAGGCAACATCACAGAGTAGTTCCCACTCTCCCCTTTACAGTGTACTGTATAGACTTTGCTGTACAGACCCCCACTGCTCCTCCCTGTGTTTTATGTCCCCTCCCTGGTTCCCCTGCTCTCTCTGTGAAGTTTCTGTGCAGATAAACTTGTGGCAGCAGAAGAGAGGCAGGCACAAGTGTCACCCTCCTCTTTCACTGGGCGTGTGCGAGAAGCTCAGGCAGCATGGTTCTGCTTCAAAGCCCATTTGGAGTCAATGGGTGTGTCATGACAGATTTTTGTCAGCCTCCTGTGGTGATGTGAGACTGTCAGTGTGTGTGTGCGTGCGTGTACATATGTGTGTGTGCGTTTGTGTGCTGACTCAGTTCCTCAAGGTACATCCCTCAAGTTCTCCTGTCAAGCAGTTTTTTCTGTCCGTTTTTGGTTATGTTTATTCTTTTTTTTTCTTTCTTTACTGCATCCTTTTTTGTCGTGCTATAGACTCATCCCAGGAGTTCTGAACTGTGGGGGTCATGAATATATCTCCTCCCCTAAGCAGGGTGTCTTTTCAATATTTATTTAGTTCCATCTTATTCAGTTCTCTACTGCATATTCCACTTCTGGGTGACAAGGACTGAATAATAGCAGCAGATGGGGAACACCTGGCACACAATAGGCTACTCTTTGGTGGCAAACAAGCACAAATGTGGATCATTCACATTCATTATTTCATCTACACATCTGTGTCTTTTATTGTAAAGATAGGGGTCTAAAAGGACATCAGTACAAAACCAAACATTATAATTCAGTAGCTCACTGTTACATTGTTATTTTATTATTATGAGATACTTTTACTTGAGTGTTTGTTTTGCTCATCTATCCGTATTTTTACTTCAGTAATAATAACATAATTGAGTACTTCTTCCATCACTGACTTTTCATCATTCATTCATTCAAAGTATAAAAACTTGTTATCAAAAGAAAAACTTTCTTGTCTTCTATTTCCAACCGAATTTAATAGCACAACTATCACAGCTAATCAAATGCACGGTTTGCATATCAATGAGAGAAGTTGTCTTTATCTAAAATGACTTGGAATAATGTACAGTTTCAAGTGTTAGATATTGAACACCTGGACTTTGAAATGGAATTAAATACTGAATTTTGCAGAGAAAAAAAAAAAAACAGCAACCAATGCCAACACATTTAACAACCAGCACACTGAAATGATTCACCAAGCCTTTGAGATCAAACAGTTGCTGAGACTGCTCAGTAACTTTTGTTGAGGTAATGTGTACCTCGTACTCGTTATACACATTAAGAAACGCAAGTCAATAGTTATACATACTGGCTTGTCACATTATTCATCATAATAGGTTGCGTTAGATGGTGTTATGGGACAGGGGTTTGTATAACTCTGGGGGATTGACAGTGTTTGAAAGAAATATCTAAAGTAATGATCTGCAGAAATTCAACCTCATCATAATGTGTAAGGGACTGGCTCCACAAACTTGCTGTAATGCGAGCAGAGCTGACCTATTACTCACATTAAGCCAACTTTTATACAGTTGCAACAGTTCCAGCAATATTGTAAAGGCCGGTAACCCAAGGCAGTATTTTACCCCACTCAGTTAAGGTCACACAGGTATTATCGGGCTTTAAATCGTTGGACAGAGACAAAAATACAAAACATAATTTATACACAAAAGTTAATTTGGTTTTAGGTTAAATGTTAATTCATTTTGGCCATGGTTGTAATGAAACAATTCATTTCAGTCACATGTTTCAACAGGAGTCCCCATAAATCCACACAGGTGGAGAAGGTGAGAAGGATGATGGAGAAATTTGTTGTTACATTGACCCTATTCTCATCTTGATGCATATAAATGTGCCTAAATCACACTAACTACTGAATGCATTTTGATCAAGTTGACACTGTATTTCATTTTCCTGTTATACATAACCATTTTAGCACTTTTTCCATTTTTTGCTGAAAATTGTGAATCGCTGTGGCAATGGTCCTGATTTCTCATTATCATGAAACACATGGGTAACAGGATGCTGAAACCCATACATTTCTGTCAAGTAAACAATCTAACAGGAAATGCTTAATGGTTAATATCCACCTGTAAATAAGTAATGTAAATATCCCTGTGACCTTATTTTCTATTACCCTAACTTTTCCAAATGTTGTTGTTGTTACATCAGTATAGCACTTGAGAGAGGCACTTGTAGAAGTTGGCATTAAATCCCATTATGAGTGGAGGTTGGTTGAGCCCGTCGTGTGCCGGAGGAGAGCTGCTCCGGGTGCGTTTTGACTGGAACATCCCATAACATGGGTGAGACTGCTTCAAGCTCACTGTAATACTTTACCAAACGGGCTGGGGAAATACGTCTCTCATCTGAGTCACTACAAAGTCCTTTAGATTTCTCTACAATCTAAATGATCAACTAAAACAATTATATTTCAACTGACTGCAAACAGTATTGCAGTAAAAAAGGATATTTTACACCAATTTGGTTCCTTCACAAGATAACAAATTATTAATTCATTCATTTACGATTTAGGCAATTTAGGATTGCTTAACACACAATGGACACAAGGTGGTGCTCTGTAAAAGAGGCACCTCTGACATTGTCTAACCTCTCATCTCTGACATCACAAGCCATCACAGCTTGGCGTGTTCTAGCCACAGGTGCTAGCCAGGTGCGGTCACCTGTTTAAAGGCAAAAAGCCCAGGTGACTTGCTGGTGAGTAGCGTTGGTGTGTTCCTGTCATGGATTTTTATAAACAGTCACTTACTAGTGGTTGTGTTTAGAAGTTGTTGTGGTGGGACCTCAACACACCCTATCGGTGCAACTGCTTCGATGGGCAGTCCACCTCATGTAAGCATTTAGAGTATGGTATGTATCTTTCTAATTGTTGCATGAATGCATGAAGTCTGTGAGCCTCCCATTTTTCAACTGGGAGCACATTACCAAGGCTCGGGGTTACGCGGGGTCATCCTAACAGGTGAGATTGGCTGGGTTCTCCTTGAAGCTCCATGGTTCCCAGTCCCAACGGAGCTGATGACACCGGAGATGGCTCACCCTGTTATATGGACGCTACTTCTACTCAACATCGAACTGGTATGCCTTTCATCATATGAAGCCTTGCATCATGGTATTTCTGACATTGTATCTTATGATTTCATGTACAAAACGCATTTTATGTGTACAGTGAACAGTTGCTAAAATGTTCAGTATCAGTGATCTTAGAGATGCTTGGCTATAAAAGCCACCATGGGAGCCGTGAGAGACAATACTATGGCACTTTTGGACCCCAGAAAGAATAGTCTCTGCTGCTGTAGAGACCAATGGGGATCCTTAAATAAACAAATAAACAAATACTCACCATGGAAAAGACGGTTGGAGGCAAAAATCAAGATAGCACGGACAGAAGAAGTACAGCCTGATGCCCGTACCTGAATAATAATAACTGCAGAACAGACCCACCAAGGTTGGAAACGGAAAGGCACTGGAGAACTATTTGGGAAAAGGAGGCATCACAGCAACGCAAAGCGGCTCGTGGCTCTGAGAGAGGACCACAGCAACCTCCCAGAACAGAATCCAGTCATCATCACAGTGGCAGATCTGAGCCCCAGGCCCAGACATGGTCCATGCCTACTGGCTAAAGAAACTCACTGCTCTCCAGGAGCGCCTAGCAGCACTAATGAACCAGCTGCTGAGGGATGGGACCATGAATGGCTAAACAAGGGGTGTACCATGATCCTGATCATGAAGGATCCCTCCAAGGGTACAATCCCATCCAACTATCGGCCAATAACCTGTCTCTCCACAACATGGAAGCTCATATCAGGCATCCTTGTGACTGAGATAAGTGGGTACATGGATCAAAACATGAGCAAAGCACAGAGGGGCATAGGCAACGACACCAGAGGAGCCAAACAACAACCCCTCGTTGACAGAACAGTCGCCCAAGACTGCAAAGTTCGACACACCAACCGTTGTACTCACTGGCTTGTTTACAAAAAAGCCTACGACCCAATGCCTCACTCATGGATCACTGAATGCTTGGAGATGTACAGCATCAACAGGACGCAAAGGACCTTCATAGCAAACTCAATGAGGTTGTGGAAGACAAAGAAGACTGCTGTTCTGCATAGGTGTGAACGCCCTCAGCCAGATGATCAACAAGACTGGCTAAGGATACCGACTCAGGAATGGGGCCACCATCAGTGACCTCAACTACATGGATGACATCAAGCTGTATGCTAAGAGTGAGCGAGACATCGACTCACTGATCCACACCACCAGGATCTACAGAACTGACACTGGGATGTCATTCGGGCTGGAGAAGTGCAGAAGTGCAGAAGTGGTAACAAAGAGAGGGAAGGAAGTCCACACAGAAGGGGTCTCACTCCCAGAAACAACAATAGCAGACACTGAGGATGGGTCCAAATACCTTGAAATACCACAGGCAAATGGCAACCTCGAAGAGGCAACGAGGAAAGCGTCAACAGCCAAATACCTCCAGCGAATAAGACAAATCCTAAGAAGCCAGGTCAATGGCAAGAACAAGTCCCGGGCGATAAACAGCTAAGATGCTGGCAGGGACAGAGTACATGGAATGCCATAACCAAGTGGCTGGCATAGTGTACAGAAACGTCTGTGTGGAGTATGGACTGGAAACCCCAAGGTCAAAATGGGAAACACCTCTAAAGGTGGTAGAGAATGACCGAGCAAAGATTCTGTAGGACTTCCAGATACAGACTGACAATGTTAATGGCAAACCAACCAGATATCGTGGTGGTGGATAAACAGCAAAGGAAAGCCATTGAGGTGCACACCACAGCACTGAAACTACACTAGTTAAAGTGACAAACGATCTGTTATAAGCTGCTGATGATGGGCAGGTCTCAATCCTGGTTCTGTTGGACCTCAGTGCAGCATTTGACACCATTGACCACAACATTCTACTGCAGAATGTGACGTAGGTGTCAGAGGGGCCGCCCTCAGCTGGTTTAAATCCTATTTATTGGATAGGTACCTGTTTGTTAATGTAAACTAGAGCTCCTCACCTCGCTCTAAAGTAACCTACGGTGTGCCGCAGGGTTCAGTACTCGGTTCAGTTCTGTTCACTCTTTATATGCTGCTGTTAGGTAAGATTATCAGAAAACATGGCATTAAAGTGAATGTCCGTAACTTTTGAAAATCGAGACAGAGAAAGTCTCAACTCTAGCTCCCGCCCCGCTCACTCCCCCTCCCTTCCTGAGAGGACTAAGAGATACACCTCCCGACGGCAGATGCAGCTATATGGCAATTATTGTCTAATAATTTTAGTGGTTTAGTGGAAGGGCTTTTAAAATGTCTAAATGTCCTCTGAGAAGTGGAAGGCTGTCGAGGAATTGGTAACTTCTGTTTGCTGCTCCATTCTAATCCGCTCAGGTTGGCGGTGCTGCAGCCACTTCCTCCTCTCAAACAAACTGTGCGCGTTCTCGTTGA
Source organism: Rhinogobius similis (assembly GCA_019453435.1). Classification (NCBI taxonomy): domain Eukaryota; kingdom Metazoa; phylum Chordata; class Actinopteri; order Gobiiformes; family Gobiidae; genus Rhinogobius; species Rhinogobius similis. Next base: position 25,126,266 of record CM033619.1, on the reverse strand, counting down.
TTGACAGCTCAGCTCTGACAAAGCCACACCTGATTGGTCTAACTGGATGGCCAGAGAACTGTGAATGGTTGTGGCTACCGGCAAGGGGAGGGACTATATTTAATATGTTATATTTGCAGATCACTTTCGTTAAATTAAAGAACAGGGCCAGGTGGTCAAAATGATGAATTCTTTAAAAAATGTAATTTTAGTGAACACTTTAACTTCCACTGCTATGCAGATGACACACAGTTGTATTTATCAATGAAACCTGACCAGATCGACCAAGTAGACAGACTTAGTGCCTGCGTAAAAACCTTTGTGCTTGGCCCTAAGCATCTGCGAGAGTCTTTATCTGACCAGATAGTTTCTCTAGACAATATCATTGTAGCCTCCAGCTCTACTGTAAGAAACCTTGGGGTCTTATTTGACCAATAGCTCTTGTTCAAAGCCCATATAAATAAAGCCTGTAAGACAGCCTGCTTTTATCTGTAACATGGCCAAAATTAGAAAAATCTTCCCTAAAAAGTGATGCTGAAAAACTCCACACATCCAGATTAGATTACTGTAACGCCCTGCTTGCAGCTTGTCCTCAAAGCTCTATAAGAAGCTTTCAACTGGTTCAAATGCAACAGCAAGATTATTAACAGGTACTAGAAAAAGAGACCATATTACCCCGGTGTTAGAGTCCCTTCACTGGCTTCCCATTTAGTTTACAATCAAATTTAAAATCTTCCTCCTGACCTATAAAGCCATAAATGATATGGCCCCATCCTACCTCAAAGATGCAATAATAGAGTACCAGCTGAACAGCGCACTTCGCTCTCAAAATGCTGGACTATTGTTGGTCCCTAGAGTCTCTAAAAGCACAGGAGGTAAAGCGTTTAACTACCAAGCTCCTGTGTTATGTAACCAGCTCCCTGTTCATGTTAAAGAGTCTCTACATTTAAGACCAGACTCAAAACGTTCCTCTTTGAAATAACTTATGGCCAGGCCAATTAGGAACAGAAATAAAAATGTACAGTCTTAGCTACGCTGCCTAGGAGCTGGGGGAAGTATGGCAGCTTGAACACTGTCCTCTGGTTCTTCCTACTTTCCCTATCAACGATATTCAAGATTAGTTCATCTGTGGTCTGTCCATTGCTGTTCACATGTTTTTCTTTCTCTTCACTTCCCTCGGTGTTCCAGACACCACGGCGGATGCTCCAGTGATGAACCCCCCTTATCTGCCTGGAGGAGCTCTCCTTGATCTGGATGTACCGATCCTCTTCTGCCTCTGCTCTACTCTAGATGAGTGGATGCGTCAGTCCTGGTCTATCTGCAGCCTGTCCGTCCATGGGAGTAGGATCTCTCCTTCACTGTGGTTTTCCCAGAGTTTTCTGTTTTTTCCACAGGGTTTTTTGTCGTTTTTCCTTGCCGAGGAGGAGGGTCAAGGAGAGGGAATGCTCTGGAACATTTATCCACTTGCAAAATTTTATTGAACATTGTTTAATTGAACTGCTTTCTGGCCAATTGTGATTGATTTAATTGTTGTTGTGATTTTTGACACTACAAAAATAAATTGACTGAATTGAATTGACGTGGCAATACCAAGTGATGGCAACATCAGGAGAAAGGAACACGCGAAACTAGAGAAATACCAAGGGCTCAGAGAAGAGCTGGAGAAGGCCTGGAAGGTGAAGGCCAAAGAGGAGTGGCTACAACAGATCCCTAGAGGAACATCAGACATCTCAGTGCAGAAAAGCGCAGTGCTAGGAACAGCTAAGATACTGCGCAGAACCCTCAAGCTCCCTGGCCCGGGACCCGAGCTCAGAGATGGATGAGACCACTCACGGAGGGTGACAAGGATTTTTTTTTAACGTTATGTATATAGATAGATAGAGATAGATAGAGAAATGTAGAGCGAGAGCGAAAGGGCGAGAGAGAGAGATAGAGAGATACAGGAATAAGCAAAAAAAAAAGGGGGGAAATTATTATAGTCTCCACCCAATGAAACAATAAAATGCAATTGTAGCCTGCTTTGATACTAATTACATATATGCTCATGTAGTTTCATGTAGTTTCATAACATTCTTTTGAATTTAAAATTAATTTTAAAATCATAAAATTCTATAGGCCTGTAAATGACATTTCTGATATGCCGTCACTGAAAATTGGCTCCATATTTTACAGCCTCGAAATCACAAACAAAAATGAGCTCTTGATGTGACACATTGTTGAACATGAACATTACAGTTACAGAATCTCTGCATTAGTTTTAAAGTAGAATGTTCAACTGGATTTTATACATAAAAATGCAAGTTTGATGTTTATGCCATGAATATTAAGAATATCAAGTTTGAGAAAAAAGCAGAAGAAGTTTGTAAGTTGCAATCCAAACAAAACCCTTTTGCATAATCAATACTTTGTTTAGAGTAGATGGGAAAGTGCTTGCCCACACAATTTTGCAGTATGGCAGATACAGCTAAATTAAACTGTAAAAAGTAAGTATAGATTTCGAGTCCAACAATTGACTGACTTTCTTATAATAAGAGATTTATACATTTTTCTGGTCACCCAACATGCTCTTTCCATTTCAAGCTCTAAGAAATCCAGAAATTTGGCAGATGGGACATGTCTAACTCACTATGTGGTCCTGTCATGTGTATGAAGTGGACTAACACATTCATTGATGTACACTGTCCGATATTAAATAAACATAAGTATGATTTGAATTTAGTCAATTTTTTTGGATTTTTAAAATAAATATTTATAGATAATTTGCTTATTCTGAACCATTTGTCACAATCTGATAATCCTTGGTTTATTAATGCTTTGGAATTTGAATTAGATATTAATATAGTATCATCAGCAAACATTATTGTGGTAAAATATTGAGCTACATAACACAAATCGTTTATGTATAATAAAAATAATAGTGGACCTAATATGGACCCCTGAAGGACTGCACACTGGTTTTCTGCTCTGTCAGAATTGAAACCATACAAATTAAGCTTGATTACAAATCAAATTGATTTCTAACGTAGAAGTATTACTGTCAAATTAAAGCCATGCAAGTCTGTGATTGCAGCTTCAAACCTATTTCAGAGGTAAATCTCATGAGAGTGTCTCACTTGTGTTGAAAAGGTGCCAATTTGATCAGTCTGGATCACTTGATAATGTTTTAGAAGGTTTAAACTAATTGTTCAAGAAAAGGTATTGTAATCAGATTGATTATTTGAAAGGGTCTATGAGTCACTAAACGAGAGAACCATCTGACATCGGCATAAATCTCCAAGTCTATTGCAGCACTTGGAGTAGTTGAAGGCTAATTAGCAAATGGTTATATGTCAGCAGGCTTAGTAACTTGCCCTATACTTCCAGATAATTAGTTCTACATGGCTAACATGTAAGCGGACCTCCATGGCTTACACATGTGTCTTTGCCCTACCTTCATACATCTAATCACGTCCCTGGTGATGAGTCCTTCTGAAACATGTCTCCCTTGAATCGATACCTTGAAGTTGTGGGTCTCCTGTGAGTGATTGCTGCTCTGTCTGCAGTAGAAGAGTGAGGATATTCCCTGCAGAGCCCCTATCTCCTTCACCACGGCTTTATTAAAGGCCATATTCTCCTCACTGTGCTTCTCTGGGTCACACCATCCATTTTTTAATTTCAGCATTCGCCTCATCATGTGCTCCTCTTCCAACTTTCATTTGACCAGTGATATATGAAGGTGTTGTGAAATGATTTTTTTTCCCCATCTCAAATACATCCTTTCTGACACGCTTGAGTCACATTTGAAAGTGAGAAATACATTTAGTTAGTGACACAACCTACTTTCATGAGATCTTCACATCATGATTGTCCGCTTTTCTGTTTAATTCAGCTCAAACAAAGTCCCTTTTCCTCACCTACTCCTCCTATTGGTCAGCCTCCTTCATGCTACGAGCGAGCAACATGTGGATTTATCCAATCACAGTGAAGTGTGGACTCTCAGAAGCAGCAGATTGCATGAGTTATCTTTTAATGGAATATATAAAGAAAATAACTGCACGAATTGTTATAAAATCTAATTTGTTTACATTTTTTTACCCCATGTATTTCCAAAAGTCCAAGCGTAATCATTCATAGCAATGTGGTCATAAGCATTTCACAGGTTTCAGAGTTATTTGCCATCACAGTAATGCTAACAACAACTAGCATGCTAACAGTGCGCTTCCGGGATCAAGAAAGTAAAAAAAAACTCTTCATTTTGACTGTGAGAAATGCTAAAGAAATATCTGGGACAAAACAAATGTATTGAATGGGAAAATAAAGGGTACAGCCCCTTTAAATGTTCAGAGTAAATAATATAAACGCTTGCCAGTTTATCACCTTGGTACAGAGCTTTGTTTGACTAATACTCCAATGTCATTACAGCAGTCCTAGATCCAGGGACACACACAGGCGCATATGGCGGGAGATTTTCCTGCTCTTGGTGGTTTGATATTGATCGTCTGTGCCTGTGTGTTTGATGAAGGATTTAGAGAGGAGAGACGAGAAAAGCAGGATGGAGTTATTTTAGATGAAGCTTTATTTAACAAGGTTAGCCCCACTGGACTGACAGTCAAAGGCAGAGAGAGGCAGCAGAAAAGGTCCGCTGTCTGAAGGTGAGAGGTCGCAGCGCAGAACTGATTGTCTGCACTCTAAAGCAGCAGGACGGACACGGAGAGGATCAGGGACAGTTCAGTTTAGTTATGTCTTAGACACACCCAGCATCAGAATTTGTGGACTTCTGTGTTTTGTTTTAGCCGCGTATTGGTGGCATTGTTAAGTTGTGTCCAGTTGTCATGTTGGTTGATGAGGTTATTGATCTTTGAGGGATGTTCTCTGCCAAAACACTTCTGTAACATACTTGCAACATATGTTTCTGCTCTGATTCCCCATTCCGACAAATCTTCAATCAGGCATAATAATAATTAATAATAATAATCTGGTAACCTTGATGATCAACTTTTAGGTGAAATGGACAAATCTGGGTAAAGATTAATGCCAGGTTTCCCATTCAGTTTTATATATCTACTGTATTTTTAAAAAGCTCCACCTGAAGGCAAAACTTGTGCTCAGCGAGAAATTACTCAGAAGTGTTACAGTGCAGATTGGAGCAAATGCTCACCCAACATCATGTTTGCTCTCATGAATTCAGCCCGCAGCTCTGGCATTTGTTGATATTTGTGTTTGTGTTAGAGGCAGTGGTGGCAGAATAAATAATGCGTAGTTTTCCATTCAGACGTAGAGTGTGTGTCGGGTCCGTTGGTGTGTGTGGGTCTCTCGGGGGGAACAGTCACCTTTAGCACTTGTGGTTGAAGCTGACAAGTCATTAGCGGGACACACACAGGCGGCGCGGCACACATAAACACACTTTACCCAGTGAACGGGATCAAGCAGGGTCATGCACAGTGACACCATAATAAGTCTTTGTCAGGCTGATCAATGACTACACACACATACAAACACAGCTGAGAGAATACCAACCAACGGACGGGTGCTGAATGCTAATTAGTGAACACCGCGGCAGCTAAGTGAGGCTGGCCTAGTTAACTTTAGATGGTACCACCCTGCTCTCTATTTGTCTTCATTTCTAGTATTAGTCGGTGATTGATAATGTTCACATCATATCAAGGTCATCTAGGTGTTTATGAGCTAATCCAGTAACAAACTGATGGATACTATGAAAACCTCTGATGAAAAAAGCCAATGAAATATTTGCCATACCACATGGTCAAACCCTGACCTGAGATGGGAGACTGCTGGGAACACCAGGCAGTACTGCAAACTGCCCTTGTATCTGTAGAAACATTACCCACCTTGCGTATTATGAATGTGATGAGTGAGTGATTGGTGATGGTTGGAGGGTCCAATGACGCAAAAGGACATCCTTGCTCCTGTAACTCCAACTTCTGTAACTACAGAAGTTGTTTACTACCACTACTACAGAAGTTGTTTACTACCACTGAGTATGAAGTGAATGAATAATACTAAAATTGAAAAGTGACTTTGAACGTCTATAAAAATGCTTTGAGACTAATGCATATTTCTATTATTGGGCAGTCACTATTATCTTGTATTATAGGCTCTCTGCCACAACTATGTCTGGTCTTCAACCTTTTGACTAAAAATTACTGCTCAACATCTTTTACGTTTGGACTGATTGTGCCATAGTCGCCATTACTGTTTAGTTAATTAAACCAGTTGATGGGGCTTTTTTAAATATCCATCCATTTTTTTCTGCTTATTCAAAGCTTTGTCATGATGGCAGCAGGAAGGCCTCTTCCCCCGCACACTTCCACCAGCTCTGGGATCTCGACGTGTTCCAGTACCAGCCGAAAGAGGCAGGTTTCTCCAGTGTGTGTGAGTTTTCCCTGGGGCCCGTTACTTACACTTTTAATTCAGCATGTATTTATCAACTCTTCTTTACTCGTTGCACTTTAATGTATTTGAAACTTTAAAGCTTGACTTCTATTTTTCACTCTTTTCACAAGCCTCAACCTGCAGAGATCATGTTATGGATGGTGTTGTGGTGATTGAAGTCCCTTTTACCTCTAATAGACTTTTGTTCACTGTAAATAAAGCAAAGACGAGACTGACAGATGAATGAGGTGTCCATGCAGTCGATTCATCAGTCTGCTGTGAAGAAACAACTGAACCATGTACTTCTTGATTTATCAGTTAATCTATGTTCATTACCCTCACCTCAGATCAGGATCTATGGGTCATGATAGACCTCAGTGAATTGTCAGTTTGATGGAACACTTTATTTTCTGGAGTTTTAGTGAGCAGCTAATCCATCGGAGAATGGGTTGCATTAAACACACTTATATGGACTTTTCATTTAGTCTCCACCAAGGGAGACCTAGTTAAACAGAAACAAATGAACGAGGTGGAATGGTTAAACTGTCTGAAAAGAAGAGAATAGATCTCGTACAGGAAATGTGATGAAGGAAAAGTACAGTATGTAGAATCCCAGATGTGCTGTGCAAATAATTGCATTGTAATCGTCAGTGATGTGCTTGGATCATTGTCATTTGGAGGTCCGCAGTCATCAGTAAAAGATTGTATTTTGGAGGAAGAAAAGTGAGTGTCTGGGGTCAAATGGAAATGAAATGTAATACAGTCTGGATTGTTTATGTTCAAGGAATCAATATTGAAAGTCATTTGTATTTAACAAGACAAAATAACAATCATATTGAACAGTTTGAATCAATAAAAAACAATCCACTCATATTATCATATCATATATCATATTGCCAAGCCCTACAGGTGGTGAAGAAAATCTGTTCAGGGGGCTGATGGTTTTCCTGGTGAAGAGATGGGATCAAGAAGTGTCGGTAAGATTAGTGTGCTGTATAAAGTCAGAAGCAAATGTAAATGTGATTAGCTGAGAGACTGGAGATATTTTTATTGCTGTTATTACTTGAACAATGTTCTATAAAAACAGCTGTAGTTTTTGTTGGAAACCATCCTTCTTTGGGGCTCTAAACTTACAAATTTACAAAACATATACACATTTAGGTTTTAGATAAGTTCAAAAACCGTTATACTATTTGAAGATTGTGTTACGGAGAAATTTTTGATGTGAAATTGCTGAAATGATAGAACGACCCAGGGAGTGTCTTGCTTTATTCTGCTTTATTTCCTGTGCCTCTCCTCGTGTTAACACATTTTTTTCCCCTCAGAGCCGCTTCATTTATCAGTGCGAGTGAGCACAAACATGAATTAATCAACTTCTGTTTGTTTCAGCACAATTAGTGATGAAATCAATTTCTGCCTCGTGAGGGGGACAAGTACAGAGAGAGAGAGAAGCTCCAGGAGAAATAGAAATTATTACAGAGAGGAGAGGGGAAATGGAAAAAGAAAAGAGCAAAGGAATGGTATTACAGTTGTTTGTGGTGAACAGTTTACATGAGGCCAGCATTTCTACTCTCCCAAAACTCAACCCTCTATCATTGTGCTGAAGCGGCTTCGGTATTGTTGTGGCACCAGCTGTGTGCAATGTTCAACCAAAAATGTCTGACAATCGACAACAAGAACCTCTTACAATGGCAAAACGGTGTTGTATAATGGTAAGTGATATACGTTGCATGTAGTTGGAGCATCATTTGCAGCCACAAACTTTTGACAAGCCACTTACAAGGCAAAGAAAAAAAAGCATGCGGTAAAAAGGGAAGAATGGAGAAAGAGAGCAGGATTGATGAGAGCTGGTGTGGTTGGAACACATGATTAGCATTTAGCTGACTGAACTCAACTGGACTGCTTCATCAGGATTGCTGCCTGTACACATTCACACACAACATTCCTATAAATATTTTGTTTCACTGTCCAAAAACACAGACAGCTATTGTAAGGGCTGAAGACACAAAAACATCTATAAATTGCATTGTTTCTATCACTCTCTTCTCAGTGCATCCAGGTAACAACTGGCATAATTCACACTACTACGCACTTCATCTCCCCTCATTTTAGTGTAATGACCTCAGTGGTCCCTAGAGGGATCCAGTGGGGCTTTGGCACACAAAATCATCTCCTTTAAATGTTATTTCAGCAGGTTTCCTCCCCGCACCGTAACAGTATTAAAGTTGATTTTCCCTGGGATGGTTGCACTCCCCTCTTTTCATCTGATCACATCACACTGCCGTGCATCTGCTGTGAACCGTTTTATGTGCTTTTATTGTCTTTTCATCAGGAGCGCTTTTCTGCAAACCAAATCTTTCGCACAGGACAATAGAGTTTGAATTCAATCAATGGTTTTTATTCTGCAATAGGAGGCACAAAAACAGACCATTGGACAATAACTCATAATAGATTTATAGTCTGGAACGGGCCAATGCAGGTAACCCTAAATGCATGCGTGGTGCACATAGCAGCATGTTTCTGTGCACCCTGGCTGAATATAAATGACTGAAAATCCAATAGTGATTTCTGTAGCAGTAGTGACTAGACCTTTACTAAAGTTGCTCTTTTGCTCCTTCTCAATTCAGTAGACAGCATTATGGCATTTTGTGAAACCTCAACAACAACAACTTTGTATCTTGTTCTTGTCGCCAACATTCCAAAAATAAATGAATACATGTATAAATACATTAAAGAAAGAAATGTACAATAGATAAATGAAATAAAAACACAATTAGACTCTTGTGGATTGCCTCAATTTCCTCATCAACCAAAAACATGCAGTCAAACCTCTATAAACTTAAGCCTTGAGCTCAAGATCTTGCTGTACAGCTCCGGACCTTTCCTCAGAGGCACTGAAAGATCTTTCAGTGTAAATAAAGTCTGACTTCTTGCATGTCATAAAGAGTTTTCTATAGGTTCAGTTTTCTGCCTGATGTTTTTGACCACATCAAACCAACTGCAGTTACCATCATTATCTTCTAGACTAAAGCACCCATATATGTGGCCCGTCAGTCTTTCACATACCGTTTCCATTTCATTCATTTCTAAATGGTTTGCAGAGATGGTTTTTATATCCTTCATCCATCATCTTTTCACAGGCATGTAACCTGAAGAAACAGCCCACGCCTTCGCCCCTGAGCTCCTCTGTGTGTGTGTGTGTGTGTGTGTGTGCGTGTGTGTGTGTGTGTGTGTGTGTGTGTGTGTGTGCGTGTGTGTGTGTGTGAGCAAGAACAGATAAACATAGCAATATAATAGAGGTTAAGCAAAAAGCCAATGTGACTTTGGCTTCCCGTAGTAAAGATTGAAAGAATGTGTCACCTCTGTGTTCAAACTGACCCTGAGCATTAATACAGTCCCCACTCGAAGCCTCGGCTGCTCTTCTGTCGGTGCCCTGGCGCTCTTTATGGCTGAATATGTCATTGCCTCGCTGCAATCCTCCAAACGATTTTTGAAATTTCACTGCTGCAGTTCAAGGTAAACAATATGTGTTTTCTTGTGTTTCATAACAGTACGATGGAGATAAGATATAATCACCCTCTGTCCACACCACAGTAAGAGCCAAATCATTTTTCAAACTTCCAAATTGGAACATCTTTCTTGAACTTATTTACCTTATTCTGAAAATTGCCGTGGGCGCCGTCATTGTAAGGCAAGGCAAGGCAAGGCAAGTTTATTTGTAGAGCACAATTCGTACACAGGGCAATTCAAAGTGCTTTACATAAACAGGAAAAGTTGCATTAAAATCACAAAACACAAAAAGACACACAGAATCATTTAAAAATAATTTAAAAATAAAGTGCTTTAAAAGAGAAGAGTGCAGATAGATCTTTCAGTCGTATGCACGTCTAAAGAGAACTGTTTTTAGCCTGGATTTAAACATTGTCAGAGTGGAGGCCTGTCTCACATCTTCAGGGAGACTGTTCCAGATTTTAGCTGCAAAAAACTGAAATGCTGATTCCCCATGTTTAGTCCTGACTCTAGGCACCTGCAGGAGGCCGGTCCCTGAGGTCCTCAGAGTACGAGATGGTTCATATGGCTCTAACATGTCAGAGATGTACTTTGGTGCTTGGCCGTGGAGAGACTTGAACACAAGCAAAGCTGCTTTAAAGTCAATTCTCTGAGCCACAGGAAGCCAGTGCAGAGACCTGAGCACAGGACTAATGTGATCGTACTTCCTGGTTCTTGTCAGGACCCGAGCAGCAGCGTTCTGGATGTACTGCAGCTGTTTTACAGCTCGTTTGGAGAGGCCAGTGAACAGGCCGTTGCAGTAGTCTAACCTACTGGAGACAAATGCATGGATAAGTCTCTCCAAGTCTGGTTTAGACACTATACCTTTAATTTTGGCAATGTTTTTTAGGTGGTAAAAGGCTGTTGATGTTATTGATTTGATGTGGCTGTTAAAGTTCAGGTCTGAGTCCATTATTACCCCCAGATTTCTAACTTGATTTGTCGGTCATTGTAATCCTCCCTCCTCTTCCACTAGTTTACACAGAGATGCCGAACTCACAGCAAATAAGTTCTATACAGACCATAAAACCGTTTTCAGGCCGCCCAACAGAACGATGCATTGTTGTCTTGTTGGTCACAACATTTTACACAACTCATTCTACTTTATACATTATTTAAGCAACAAGACTTTTCCCTCATTCGCCGCTTGCGTGAACCAAGTTCCCAATTGACCAAAAAGTGAAAGTAGGTGAGGTGGAATAAGGTGAATAAGATGAGCTCCAAACGATGCTTGAAAATCAAATGTTATGGAAAAATCAAATTGCTTTGTTATACATATGTGGTGCAACACAAGATTATTTTGAAACATATTCAGGACTCACCTGCAGCTTTCAACTATCCTTTATATCAGAGTGACCTGGATGCACTGTTGCAACCATAAAAACTGCTGATTGCAACTTCAAACAAAACAAGGAACAAATCGTGTTTCACTCTCTTCTATATTGGGCTGAACATGCAAATAACCAGGGATTACCTCTGTATGCCTGATTATGATCAAAGACCTGAATTACAAGTCGTATATGTGTTGAGGAGAATTGCTTATCTCTTTACGAGACAACATGATTCAGTTCAATAAAAATCATGTCAAACATTAAAGATTGTTCTTTTCCTGCAGTTCAAAGAATGTGTTTAAAATAGATCAAAAATAATCCCCAAACTCATGCCTTAATTACTGCACATTTTCCGCTGTGCTCCTCATTATTGTAGGACCATGTCTGTCCCTCCTCACTGGGATTTCTTATGTGACGGAAATGGCAATTGCTGACTCAGGACGAACCCTCTGGAGGTGATATGTTCAGCTGCAGTTGAATGCTTGGACAGTCCTTGCCACAGTGTAATTAGTGAGAGACACAAATCATAAACGGTAAGAATATATTATAGGCAGCTAACACACAGTCATACCCAGGCAGATGGAAAGAGGAGACTGTGATACTAAACTCACCAAACACATGCTCTCTCCCAATCTAATAGTCTTATTGTTGTCTTTGATTAATTCTGCAAAAACCTGGCTTAGAATATTGTGTTGCAAGAGCTTTTGTCTGACATGGAGCTATAATGAGTTCTACTTCTTGCAAATACTTAAAAAAGTGTCCTGTCTGAAATGACACTGTGCTCTGACACCAAAAATAAAATTGACAAAAAAAAAAAAAAATCAAGTCCTGCCGTCGCCAAGGCTCTCCACGCCACACATTTACATTTGTGAATCTCAATTACACATTCAAAATACAGTATGTTTGGCATATGTTTTTTGAAAACACAATTCATACTCATATTCATATTCTTTCAATACACCAAACAGTAATGAAAAAAAAAAATCACAGTGTATTTTGAGGTGAATCTTTCATGACCTGGGAGAGGGTTAGAGTTAGCTTGATTTTCCAAAGCATGAAGCTGTTACGACTGGACTTGCATCTGAAGCACAAAGTGTGGGCTGCAGAAAGACGCGACTAGACCCCAGTAGTAGTCACTCAAACTTCTTTGAATTATAAAGTCGATTTTGGTTGTGCTCCGGTACAATGCTGTTTACTAACACTTGTAAGAACGTCCCTGCAATGAGTGGGCCACTGTCCAGGTTGTACCCCGCCTAAGGTCCAAAGTCACTGAGATAGGCTCCAGTCACCCGCGACCCCTAACGGGAACAAGTGGTAGAAAATGAATGAATGAATGGCAGAATGTTAGGATTTACTTCCACAGGGGCGACTCACATGTGTGTCCAAAAGATAGCTCCATGATGTGTTTGTGTGAGAGAGAGAGCGGTGGGTGAAGAGGAGAACATCTACATGAGTGCGCACAGTCTGCGTGGGAGACGCCACGTCCCTGGCTCCTCCACACGCAGGCGACGCAACACCGGAGCCTGGGGCACGACTGAGGAAAGCCGATGTTATTCACAGACCGTTCTTAAACTAAATTGTCGATAAAGAGGCAGCACTTACTTGTTATTCTTAGAGGTAGGCTATCTGATGCCGATTCTTACTAAGTATGTGTTAAACCTTCCAAAGAAAATGTTAATTCGTCGGATCTCTGCTTTGACAGGTCAGCACCTGCCGATCCGTTGAGCACCATCAGCTCAGCTAGCTAGTCTGTCACTCTCATACACGACACAATCTTTTGCTTAAGGTGACAATTATATCCCCTGCTGGCTGCTGGAACAGAGAGAAGAATGAAATGGTTCAAACAAATGAATTTGGATTTCGGGGCGGAGGAGATTCCCATGTCCCACCTCAGACTCAGATTAACAGGAAGAGAAAGAGAGAATGATGACAGGGGAGAGCAGCCAGTAGTGAATGGACAGACACATACAAAATAGACCTTCAGGTCTAGCCCTAGGGTTTCAGGTACTGACCAGTTATAAACCTCTTCAAAAGTGAAAACCTGAGCTTTGATTAATTGTTTGTTGATTGTTGTTGTTACTTGAATTCGAATGTTACTTATCTGTCATTTTAAAAGAAATACTCTTTTATGTGAATATATTAATAATAAAAAAACACCCGTGGTATTATTTGTATGTAATCATACATCAAATGTATAATGCAAGAATGCAGATACACTACTTCTACATTTGCAACCAAAGCTGAAGGGCATCAAACATAAATCATCAAACTCAATGTATTAATAACCATATTAATAACCCTCCTCCTCTTTTTGTCTCATCTGACGTCCTCATCTGTTTGGACACAGCTCCAAATTACATGTTTCCTCTGATTTAATCCACAGAAAGTCAAACTTCTTCACCTGTCACCACTTTTGATGTCCATTTGAGATAATCTTGAGAGAGTTAGCATCAGAGCTAACACAACCACTTCATCACATGCAATGTTTAACCAGTGAAATGTCAGGAAACACAGACCAGTACATTTGATCTCTCTTAAATACACAGTGGCACACAGACATAGACAAAATGGGTTTCAGGCGAAAATGTGGCCTGTTGCAGCTGAGTGAATGCTGTTGCAAGTGTCATTTTCTGTGATACATCTAAACAGTGCCTTTCTTTAAGTCTTCTGAAAACAGTGTATGCCAGACAGATCGATAAACAAATCACATGTTATTCACCACCTCCTCCTCAAATGTGTGGTTCGAGCCTTGTAGCTGTACTGCAATAATGGTGATGGGATTAATATTCAATTTTTCACTTGAGAGATTCATGGCAGCAGATTAAACCATGCAGAACTGCCGTCATCTGTTTGTTGCTGGCCCCTAACTCAGAGCATCTTTCCAGACATTTACCTGCAGCGTTTCCTTCCAGTGCACTGTGCCACCACCAGCCCATCTGCAGCGCACCCTTCATCATCTCCTCTGCTCTTCAGTATCAGGGCCAAATGAGTATGTGCTACAGGGCGCTTCTGGAACGGCTAGCATCATCTGTCCTGGAAACTTCCGCTTCATGTATTTGGGTGCAGGCCTTGGACATTGACTTTCTGGTCTATTAGAGCTCATTTTATTTGTCAACGTGGTCTGTTACTGTGACCATACAGTTATTGCACCTTGTATCATGCATATGTCAGCGTTTTATTCAGTCAACCTTAAAGTGCGTTATGTTGCATGTTTCAGCAAATATAGGTTTCGTGCAGGTTCATTTGATGATGTCATAATCTTAAATGGTGGGCAATGCCTGAGTAACGCTATGGGAAGTTTACTATTTTTGCAAGAAATATCCAGTAAAATATCCACAAATGTTTCTCCTTCTTATTATTTATTTGGAATTTACTTGTCATATTAAAGGCTGAAAGTACTTTCAACTGATAACATCATGTCCTTGGAGTCGAATAATGGCATCATACAAACTTTTTTTTTGGACAGAGAAGACGTTGAACTTTGTACCAGTTTCAGTTTCATGTGCTTAGGCACAGTAATTACAGCGATAGTAACCATAAACAAAGACAACCAATCTGCAATCTGATGGTTAAACAAATTCTAGAACTCGATGAGTCTGTCTACAGGAGAGAGGTGGACTGGCTGGTGTCCTGGTGCAACAACAACAACCTGGAGCTCAACGCCCTGAAGACAGTGGAGATGATCGTGGACTTCAGGAAAGTCTCAGCCCCCCTGCCTCCCCTTTCCCTGACAGACTCTCCCATCGCCACCGTGGACTCTTTCCAATTCTTCAGCACCAACATCACTCAGGACCTCAAGTGGGAGCTGACCATCAAGAAGGCCCAGCAGAGGATGTACTTCCTGTGGCAGATGACGATGTAGTTCCATCATCGAGTCCATCCTCACCTCCTCCATCACCGTGTGGTACAGGAGCCACAGTCAGGGACAAACAGAGACTACAGCTCATTGTGCCTCTGCTGAGAAGGTGATCGGCTGCAGCCTTCCATCTGTCCAGGACCTGTACATCTCCAGGACTCGGGGACGAGCAGGCCGGATCACAGCTGACCCTTCTCCGTGGACATGGACTATTTGAGCCACTCCCCTCGGGCAGGAGGCTACGGTCCATCCAGACCAGAACCTCCCTCTGCCGTTGGACTCATGAACACTTTATAACACCTGCCACTTTAACAATATATTATATAAGAACTATCTATTTGCACTGCCACATTTGCACTGTCTGCCAACTGTACATTTCTGTATATAGTCTTAGTCTATCTTAGTCTATTTCATTTGATCTTATTCTTATTCTTATGCATGCCTCTATTATATATTTTATTATATTTATTCATTGTTTAATGTTGCACCTTGCGCCGAAGCAAGTTCCAATGTTTGTGAATTTTGATCACTGACAATGGCAATAAACCGATTCTGATTCTGATTCTGATGCCACATGAGCATCACAACATTCACATTGGGTGTTTTCAGTTTCAAGAATGTGATGATGTTATAGGGCCAGAGGGGGGCAAGAGCTAGACCTTTCTATTGATAACACTGTTAATTGTTGCACCAGATCATTTCTATAAATGACAAGACTCTTGAACTCACTACATTGCAACAGAAATATGCATTTGTAACAATATTAATTAGTTAACCCCTTCTGTATTGAATGTTTTCATTCCTATAGAATGTTGTGATGTCATTTGAAACCCACCAATAGGCTGCGTTCACGTGACATTACAACGTTCTATCAACCAATAATATTTAATACAGATTTTGGGCAGCTAAAATGAATATTGTTAAAATGTAGATTTATTTTGTAATACAGTAATTAAAAAAAAAATATTTCATGGCAAAGTCCAACGCAATCAATAGGTTGCGTTCACATCACATCACAACATTCCATGAGTTCTTTGCTCTAATTACTGAGAGAAATCATCAGGTTCATTTGTGAATTTACCTTGGAGATATTTCATGACAAAGTTCAAGGTTGTCAACAGAAAAGTGTCTCCTGCTCCATCTGAGGGTATGACATCATCATCACATTCTAGAACGTGAACGGAACCTATAGGTGGCTTTCAGATTCTGGAAAGTGAAGACGTAACAATCCGAGATGGGGGGCAAGTGCCAGTTTTTCCTATTGATTGATTACATTGAACTTTGACAGGAAATTTTCAAAAGGCAAATTCACAAAATTTCAACCTGATAATTTCCATCGGTGACCAGATCTGACGACTTTCTGTTTTGTAACAAAAATCTGCATTTTAATGATAATTATTTTAAATACCCCTCATTTGTATTAAATAAATATTGGCCTATAGAATGTTGTGATGTCATCTGAAACCGAGCAATACCTATGTACAGCAGAATACCGACAGAAAACCTCTTACATCTTAACCTGTGATGCTCTGAGCGAGACACAGCTTAATACTGAGAGACTGAGGCTGTCCATTTCCTTCTTAGGCGGAAGGAAGACGTTTCATTGCTGCCCTGGAGGTATCAGCAATGTGTAAGTATTCCTTTTAAGTAGCTGCTACATCTGGATACGACGTAGAGTGAAAGAGTCTGTTTGTAAATTAAATAATAGAGCATGTTGCTAATGCTGGGTGTTCACTGCACAATTTTGGCCGTCATCAAAGATGACTAATTGTGAGGAAAATCACGAGTCGATTTTGCCACATCTTGCTGAGGGACATCCATATATTTTATAAGAAGAAATTTTAAAAAAGTGTATTCAACAGATTGAATGATACCTATTAATTTTTTATGTCAACAAAGGATATCAAGAATTGTTGGTTAATCAATTGTTGGTTAATCAAACTGTTGTTATTCAGGCTCCAATATAATCGCAAGAACTAAAAAAAACAAATACATAATTTTACAAGAAAAAAATTGTCTTTTTAATTCAATATGGCCCAAAACATACATCTAAATGCATGCTGGAATTGTATTTTGAATTACAACCCTACTGTGCAAGATCAGAATGTTGTAGTTGTAGATTGTAAAGTTGTTTTATAAAATGTATTTCAAAAATGCATATGGTTCAGAGTGTCTTACGATGCTCATTAGTGTAATAAAATTTTACATGTATTCAAACTTAACCAATAACAAATAATGCTTGTCATGATCAGTTAAACATTTTGTATTAAATTAAATAAAAATGGTAATAAATATGGTTTCTTGTTGAAAGCAATACAAATTATTATTGTATAAAACTGTAACTTGCGTTTAGTGTGTGTACTACTCATAGAGAGACTTTTTTCTACTACACATTATTTATGTAATCGATTACATCAACATTTTTGACTTGTCCTAACTTTTTATTTTATAGTGTATTTTATCTGGCCGTTTTTGTCACATTAACTTTATTTTGTCATTCAGAAAGGTCAGACATTGAAGAGCAGTAGCGCATGAGACAATGGGGATGAAAGAGAATGAAAGTTTTGTTGTTTGGTCATGATCGTGAATTATCGTTGATATTGTGACATTGCTAACATAAACTTGCAAGAACAAGGTGAATAATCTGAACAGCTGCAGTCGGTAAAAAGTATGAAAAAGTCCCATTCAGAGTTGAAACAACAGCCTCATCGGGTCCACAGGTTGCCATGGAAATGGGCCACACTGAAGCAGCTGTACGTTACACCGAGGCATCGTGAGGTTTAAACACAGACAGCCACTCAGCCACTCCTGCCAGCTTCCAGATGCATTGTGGGTACCGGGAGGGCAATTTAGTTCAAGTGCCTTCATCTGAGCTCAACATGGACACACAAACATACACTGGCGCAATGGACGTGATTCACTGTGCTGAGTTACAACCCAATTTGCGGAGAGAGTCCCACTGATGACCTGGCAACCCAAGGCGTGCTTTATTTACAATCTGGCAGCCCAACGCCGCATCCATTTTGAATGTGGCCCACGGACAATGCTTCACCGCTGCTTATTTCTCACCATTCATCCTCAGACCTAAAGTGCTTGTTGGACAAACACTTGAAGTATCACTACAGCAACTACAAGGTACATGGTGGCAGGAAGCGTCTGTTTACCCATCATGCTTTGCTGCAGATTTGTTTAAACAGCGTGGTCATTACGACAAGTGGTGTGTTATCATGAGACTGAATTGGTGCATTATCACAGTGGTGTGTGTGGCAGATGGTGATGTGCCAGCCATGAGATCATTAGGAGGAAATTAGAAAAATGAACGAGCTGCGAGGTGGCCTTGACTCCCCACAGAGTTCAGAGAACTCAAATGTCAACATTGTCTCACTTTTATCACAGCATACAGCAAACATAAGCATAATAAACTCTGTGTTTTTTTATTGATTTTAATTTTTGATTGCTATTTTATGATTTTATGATTTGTCTTAAATTTGATTTAACTGTTTTTTATTGTTTTAGGACTAGTAAAAATCTAATTCAGTGCTTCATATACCTCATTGTTTTTAAATGTTCTGTTAATAAAATGTCCTATATTAAGTGGATTTGGATTTTGGATGGATTCATCATAACATTCAGCAGACTATGGATCTCAACAGTGACCGCCCAAGTGAATATTCCATTAGGGATTCTTAAAAAAAGAAAGCTTTCTTGGAGCTAATCAGCTTTGGAGTAAGTACTGAGAACGAGAACAAAACTTTATAAACCACAATTTTTTGTGTATTGCAATAATCCACATATATTGCTCACTTACCTAAATATTCATCTCAATGAGTTTAAAAACATTTTTTACAACTCTTTGAGGCCAGAGTGAGTCAACGTGGTAAAGGTGACAAACATGCGCTAACAGGGCGCTTTCTCTGAAGAATAAAATGCTCTATAAGAAAATGCTGTGATGTCAATCAAGATCCTTGACCACTGATACATGGAAACCATACAGGAGTATTAGATTTAGATTTTAGTGTTAGATTTCCAAACTGCATTGTACAAACATGTTCAGGTAAACCCTTGTGCCTTGATAAATAAAGGGTACACAAGGCATGTTTTGTTCAAATTTGGTCTATGCCAAGTCACAAGTGCAGGCCAACCTTCAGAAGCAAGAAGGCTGATAATTCTCTGTGGCGTCTCATGGTCTGTAATAAACCTGTGTAATTTATTCATTTAAATAAAAATGATGTACCTCGCACAGACCAGTCTATTTTGAGCTTGAAGTATCTTTTATGCAGGCATTATTGCCTCGTAATGGTAGTTTTAACAGGGTAAGTAAATAGTGGTGTGACACTGTGTTATTTTGAGTGTCGGGATGTTAGTGCTCTCCTTGTAAATCTCTGAGAGTGTGACAGATGCAATATGTGCCGTAACTCTCATGGATAACAGCTGGATAAAAGCCTGTATGTCTTCTTCCCGAGAGTATAAACGCTTGGCTTTAGTTTGATGTAAATACACGGGGGCTCAAAGTGGAGCAGGTGGCCAACTTCCACTGGCGTTCTTTTATCCAGATTCTGCGGATACGAGCATCTAAACTTCCTCAAGTCTCGTCTGCGATGCCTCAAGATCAGTAGCAATTTTGGCAGCAACAAATCAATCTATGTTTTGATGATACACTGTAACAGGATGAAAACATACTGACATGAAATGTGTTTGTACAAGATTTGTTTTGTGTTTGCAGCAGTGTGATAATGAGCTCTTGTATAATTGTAGTTATTAATAGAGTTGATGTTGTCCTTACATTCGTTTCATGAACTGCCTTCTTGTATCCTGCATCAGGCTGCTTTTAGGCTTTAAAAAACTCAGAATCCAAATTAAACATCACAGTTTCTAAGAATCTGCTTTAAAATTATCTTTCCTTTTAATTAGTTACAGCAAAACAATGAGATTCAGTATGGCTCTAACTTAGACAGATAAGGCATGCACTTGTCCCATGTCCATCAGGAGACACAGCTGGGGTCACATGGGCAGGTCACCCAGCCCCGCAGGAAGCCCAGCACTTTCCATCCAAAGAAGATGTAATACTCGTCTCAGTCCACATTTATAAAAAGTTTAGATGTAAAGTTGGCTGGAACAGTCCTTATCACCTTTTGAGTGAAACTTTCAGGGTCAGTTAAGAATGGGCAAAGTTTGTCTATTAATGTCTCTAGTAGAATTCGTCTGAAAAACTTACCAGATTTCAGTGCACTGTAGTAGAACTTATCTTTTCCCTCTTGTGACATTTATGGCATTACCATTTTGTCAAAAAGCATCTAATTTTAAAAAAGCATCCAAATTTTACATTAAAAAAATGTCTGGAAAAGTGCCTTTTCTGCTTTCATGTTTTGAGCTGATATATTTTTCTAAATTTACTATTTCATATTTTTCTGGCTACTTGTCACTCATTTTTCTTCCCAGGGTCTGCATTTTCTTAGAGCTATAATTATTTGTAAATTGATCTTATCCCTCACACACACACACACACACACACACACACACACACACGCACACGCACGCGCACGCACGCACACACACACACACACACACACACACATATCATGTGAAAAACTACTTTTGGAGAAATGAAAACCTTAATGTGTCGTTTGTATATTTCTGTTATTTGAGTGTTACAGGGAGATGTTTTATCTCTCTCCTTAAAGGGATGTTGTGCAGTGTTAAGGCACAAGTGTTGCTCTGACATGACCGTGAGCAGGACACTGGTCTTCAAGCACAAACAACCTCATTCATCTTTCCTTCCACTCATCTGCATAAATTTAAATAAGCAGGGTAAACAGCCAAGTGTTAGTTTGTTAGCGAGGCATTGAGCTCCTGGATTGGATCCTGTTAGATGTAATGTAGAAGAGAAATGCTCAATTACTCGTGTGTGTGCGTCGGCCTACGTGTGCTATGCTAATAACCCCACGGAGGGTCGAAGCAATCAAAAAGCTCTCACTTTTAATCAGCGTCACACAGTGCCATGCGCTCTCACTGTAAACCAGTTTGACAACTCCAGTATGGCGGCTGTAACACACACCTGACAAATCAGAGAGAAAAATGGGTCTCAGCACAGGATGAGGAGGAGTAACATGTCAGAACAAACGTAGAGATACTTTAGATGCATATTTAAAGCACACATGTGCTGCTCAATAAGAAAATAAACAACGTCTACAGTATTTATGTTCCCAAAGTATTTACAGTATTAATTTTCCCATAGACGGATTTCTTAAATATGGGTTTAGTATGAGTTTAATCTATAAAGGTGTTTTGTTTTTTTTAACAAATATAACAGATGTACTCAAAATGCTTCGTCCCAGAGCAAGGCCAGGGGTTGGTCACTTGTATGTGAGGATTAATGACTGGGCCTTTATCAACGCAGCAGCAAATTGCAATTGTTTGTTCTATGATGTTTGGACCATGGCTTTTTTTTTCTTTGTTTCTTATGTTTTTTTGGGTTTTTTTGGAGTAAAATGTCATGTGACTAATCCATGAATTGACTGGTTGATTGGTGCAGCGGTTGTTTACAGTTGTGACTGTGCCATGTGAAAGATTTCAGATGTCAGTGTAACATTAGTAAACCTTTGTTTTCCATTGAAATTCACTTGCTTAAATTAACTGCTTGCGATTACTGTTAGTGAGAAACACAATACACAAAGAATAATCAGAGATAAAATATCTCACACAAAGGGAAGGACTAACACAGAGGAGTTAAGAAGTGGCTGTGCTCTTGGTCGATTTGTGCCATTCACAGATTCTTCTGTATGTGGTCCTCCTGAATCTGTGTCTCCATCAACACTCAGCATCGATCCAACAAGAGCTTTAGGGAGGAACTGCCACACACTGTCAGTGCGACACACACAGGAGATGGAGTTCAACGCATCAGGTCACCCATAACAAGAGCCCAGAATGTGTATATCCACGATATTTACACAAAACAACCCAATAAATGGGAATTACATTCTTCACAGTAATATTTCTATACTGAACATGTTTTATTATTATTTACAAACGTGAGTGCACAAAAAATTTGCAAATTTGTTATAATAAAGATTAAACGTTTTCAAGGTTGGGAACGAATTAAAGTAAGAGATCTTATGAACTTTTTTTCCCCAAAGCAAACTAAACCTATTGAATTTACAACACTAAAAACAAAGTAAGAAATCCCTCTGTGAGATTGCCCCCCACCAATGCTTTTTTTGACTTGAGGTGCAGCGTCGGTATCAAAGGACCAAACACAGGAGGCTTCTCACTGCTCTCCTCATAAAACCTCTTACTTTTTTACTTGTATTGATTTTTTTTTCTGCAGAGAGAGAGTTGAGGCCTGTGTGGCCAGGTGTCCATAACTTTATCGGATGCATCCTCTCTTCTGGACTTGTTGGGGAACATTTGTCAGGACTTCCCCTGACTGTGCCCCTCCTCCCGCTGGCACCGCAGCTGGAGCTTGTCTGCAATCAAGGGGAGTACAAGAGGACTGAGGCAGCACCTCTTCTCTGCCAGATTGTTGCATCGCTTTTGGTGAACTTTCAAGACGGTTTTTTTCAGAGTTTACTCAAACCTTGTTCTTACCTGGATTTCTGTTTATTCTCAGTTTGTTCCTCGGTCCGTCCGTGTCTCGTGCCCACCTGTCCTCGTCTGGTTTGCCGTGTGGATCCGCCTCACCTGTCCTGCTCCGTGTGACAGAACAATCTGGCCACAAGATGGACCCATCGGACCAGGCTGACTCGTTTCGTCATGCTCTAGCCGCCCAAGGCGTTCTAGTGGGGGAGCATGAGCGGACCCTGGGCGAGGTAACAACGAGACTCGGGGAACTTACCTCCAGCGTCACTCAACTCTCCGTCCTCCTGAATCAGCTCGTTGCTTGTGCTCCTGCGTCTGCACCAGGGGTTTCCACGGGCCCGCCAGCCGAGCCTCCGTTTCCTGAGCCCTCTCCAGGCCGTGAGCCGCATATACCAACCCCCGAGAGATACTCCGGGGAGCTGGGGACTTGCGGGCGTTTCCTCCTGCAGTGCGCTCTGGTATTCGACCAACAGCCCGCCACGTACCGGTCCGACCACGCTCGTCTGGCGTTCGTTCTCAGCCTGCTGGGAGGCAGAGCAGCGCAGTGGGCCACCGCATTATATGAAAGCGACGCCGAGGCCTGCCGCTCCTTTACCTCGTTTTCCCAGGAGCTTCGCAGGGTTTTTGATCATCCTGTCCGCGGAAAGGAGGCGGCAAAGAGACTTTTGGCCCTCTCGCAGGGGAGCAAGTCAGTGGCCGATTATGCTGTTGAGTTTAGAATCCTCGCCGCTGAGAGCGGGTGGGGGGACGTGGCGCTCCAGGGAGTTTTCCTGAAGGGTTTGTCCGATGATATTAAAGATGAGCTGGCCGCCCGTGACGAGACCGCGGGCCTAGAGGAGCTCATTTCGCTGGCTATACGTCTGGACAATCGTCTTCGGGAGAGACGTCGGGAGAAGGACACCACCCAGCGCAACTCCAGACCTAGGCCGCCTGCCGCGTTCGCCGCCGGCTCCTCTGCTCAGTTGGATCAGCCTCCGCCTCCGAGACCCTACATCAACCCGACCCGGGAGGAGCCTATGCAGCTGGGTCGGTCCCGGCTGACACCTGAGGAGTACCACCGTCGTCTGACGTCCGGCCTTTGTTTGTATTGTGGGGAAGATGGACACCTCGTCACCACTTGTCCCCGGCGGCCAAAAGACAAGGCTCACCGGTGATTGGGGAGGTCTCGGTGGGCCAAGCTTCCGCTCCTCCATCCCTTCTCCCCGACCGGCTCCAACTTCCTGCCACCCTTCTCTGGCAGGGTAAGTCAATCTCCATATCTGTCCTTATTGACTCTGGTGCGGACGATAATTTTATTGATTCAGAACTAGTTTCCAGGGCTAAAGTACCGGTCCAACCTCTAGAAACACCCCGCCAGGTCAGAACTCTAAGTGGCGACATTTTTTTCACCATTTCCCACTGCACTCTTCCCCTTTCCCTAGTGTTGTCTGGCAACCACCGGGAAACGGTTCGATTTTTTGTCCTGCCGTCACCCCAAGCGCCCGTAGTGTTAGGTCTCCCGTGGCTTAAGCTCCACAACCCCCAGATTGATTGGACAGTGAATTCTATTACGGGGTGGTCTGTTGCCTGTCACACTCTTTGCCTTAAATCGGCTCTTAGCCAGGGCACTGCCAAGCCTGTCACTCCCCCTGTAGCCCCCGATTTGTCCCTAGTTCCCGAAGTTTACCATGATCTTGCAAGTGTCTTTTCCAAACAGAAAGCACTGTCCCTACCGCCCCATCGTCCCTATGATTGCGCTATCGACTTGCTTTCACGGTGCGTCCCTTCCTTCTAGCCGTTTGTATAAGATTTCACCTCCTGAGAGAGAAGCCCTAGAGAACTATATCAGAGACTCGTTGGCAGCTGGCCTTATTCGACCGTCATCGTCCCCCGTAGCAGCCGGGTTCTTTTTTGTGGGAAAGAAGGATGGGTCTTTGCGCCCGTGTATTGACTACCGCGGTCTCAATGAAATCACGGTCAAAAACAAATATCCACTTCCCCTCTTAGACTCTGCCTTCGAACCCTTGCATCAAGCCACCGTTTTTACAAAATTAGATCTTAGGAATGCCTATCACCTCGTGCGCATCAAACAGGGAGACGAGTGGAAGACCGCCTTCAACACGCCCCTGGGGCATTTTGAATATCAAGTCATGCCCTTTGGCCTGACAAATGCCCCGGCGGTCTTCCAGGCGCTGGTGAACGATGTGTTGCGGGACATGCTGGGCAGGTTCGTGTTTGTCTACCTGGACGACATCCTGATTTTTTCCCCGAACCTGACTCAGCATGTCCAGCACGTCCGCCTCGTTCTCCAGCGCCTGTTGGAGAATCGGCTATACGTCAAAGCGGAGAAGTGTCAATTCCACGTCAGCTCCGTGGAGTTTCTCGGTTTCATTGTCGAGTGCGGTCAATTGAAACCGGATCCGGCCAAGGTTCAAGCGGTAGCCGAGTGGCCCCGGCCTGAGACCCGTAAGCAGTTACAGCGATTTCTTGGTTTTGCTAATTTCTACCGTCGCTTCATTAAGGGATATAGCGCAATTGTAGCCCCCCTTACTAAGCTCACCTCCCCCTCAGTTCCCTACACCTGGTCACCCTCGGCGGAATCAGCCTTCCGTGAGTTGAAGGCCTCGTTCGTGTCCGCCCCTATTCTTGTTCACCCTGACCCTAAGAGACAGTTCATCGTCGAGGTCGACGCCTCCGATTTTGGCGTGGGGGCGGTCTTGTCACAGCGTTCCCCGTCCGATCAAAGGCTACACCCCTGCGCCTTTTTCTCCCGCCGGCTCTCCCCCGCGGAGCGAAATTATGATGTGGGGAACCGAGAACTCTTAGCTGTTGTCCTGGCCCTCCGGGAGTGGCGTCACTGGCTGGAGGGGACTGAGCAGCCGTTCGTTGTCTGGACCGACCACAAGAACCTGGCCTACCTGCGGTCGGCCCGGAGATTAAACTCCCGACAGGCGAGGTGGGCCTTGTTCTTGGGTCGGTTCAGGTTCGTCCTCACGTACCGCCCTGGTTCCCGGAACACCAAGCCCGACGCATTGTCCCGCCAGTCCGCCCCAGACGTCTCCGACGACCAACCCGGCACCATCCTCCCGGCCACTGCCTTCCCCGAGCTCCGCTCGACTCCCCTCCTCTCTTGGTCGGGGCAGTCCGCTGGCAGATCGAAGAGACCGTCCGTGAGGCCCAGCGACAGCACCCAGACCCTGGTGGCGGCCCTCCGAACCGCTTATTCGTTCCAGACCCGGTCCGCACCAAGGTTCTTCAGTGGGGCCACTCTACCAAACTCACCTGCCATCCCGGGGTCGATCGCACCCTCAGGTTCATCCGCAGCGGTTTTGGTGGCCCACCATCGTGGAAGATACGCGTCCTTCGCCGTCTCGGCCTGCCCTGTATGCGCGCGCAGTAAGGTCCCCCGGCAACGACCAGCTGGCCTCCTTCACCCTCTCCCTGTGCCCAGCAGACCGTGGTCCCACATCGCCATCGACTTCGTCTCCGGTCTCCCGCCCTCCAACGGCCACACCTGTATTCTCACAATCGTGGATCGATTCTCCAAGTCAGTGCATTTCGTTCCCCTGCCCAAATTGCCCTCCGCCACCGAGACCGCCACCGCCCTTGTCCACCATGTCTTCAGGCTCCACGGGATTCCCTCGGACATTGTCTCAGACCGTGGTCCCCAGTTCACCTCCCAAGTCTGGCGGGCTTTTTGCTCCGCCCTGGGTGTGTCGGTTAGCCTCACCTCCGGGTACCACCCCCAATCCAACGGCCAGACCGAGCGTGCGAACCAGGACCTGGGAGCTGCGCTCGCGCGCCACGGCCCGTCACCCCGCCTCCTGGAGTCAACACCTGCCCTGGGTTGAGTA
Source organism: Rhinogobius similis (assembly GCA_019453435.1). Classification (NCBI taxonomy): domain Eukaryota; kingdom Metazoa; phylum Chordata; class Actinopteri; order Gobiiformes; family Gobiidae; genus Rhinogobius; species Rhinogobius similis. The sequence goes on along the minus strand of CM033619.1, from coordinate 25,099,771 downwards.
TGCCCACAACTCCCTCACCTCCTCCGCCACCAGTATGTCTCCATTCACGGCTTGTTTGGGCTACCAACCCCCGCTGTTCCCTGACCAGGAGGCGGAGGTGGCGGTCCCGTCGGTCCAGGTTCACCTCCGCCGGTGCCGCGGTGTCTGGAGGTCCGTCCGGGCAGCCCTTCAGCGCGCCGTTCGACGTTATCGGGAAGTGGCCGATCGCCGACGCCGTCCTGCTCCGACCTATCGGCCTGGCCAGAAGGTCTGGCTCTCATCGCGGGATTTACCGCTCCAGGTCGACTCCCGTAAGCTGGCGCCACGGTTTGTCGGTCCGTACGTTGTTGACAAGGTGGTGGGCCCCGCTGCCGTCCGCCTGAAACTGCCTCCCTCTCTCCGGGTTCATCCAACGTTCCACGTCTCCCTGCTTCGCCCTGTGGTCAGCAGTCCGCTCTGCCCGCCGGCCGACCCCCGCCTCCGCCCGGCTTGTCGGCGGTCACCGGCCTACACCGTCCGCGGGTCCTGGGCGTCGGCGGCGGGCCTGCAATACCTGGTGGATTGGGAGGGGTATGGTCCCGAGGAGCGGTCGTGGGTGGCCCGTTCTCTCATCCTGGACCCCGGCCTCCTCCGGGACTTTTACCTCGCCCATCCTGGCCGGCCCGGCTGTCCGCCTGGAGGCGTCCGTCGAGGGGGGGGTACTGTCAGGACTTCCCCTGACTGTGCCCCTCCTCCCGCTGGCACCGCAGCTGGAGCTTGTCTGCAATCAAGGGGAGTACAAGAGGACTGAGGCAGCACCTCTTCTCTGCCAGATTGTTGCATCGCTTTTGGTGAACTTTCAAGCCGGTTTTTTTCAGAGTTTACTCAAACCTTGTTCTTACCCGGATTTCTGTTTATTCTCAGTTTGTTCCTCGGTCCGTCCGTGTCTCGTGCCCACCTGTCCTCGTCTGGTTTGCCGTGTGGATCCGCCTCACCTGTCCTGCTCCGTGTGACAACATTTGCAGAATGTGGATCCTTCCTACACAAGATCATAATCACAGAAAATGATAAAACAAATCTGATATCTTGTGCTGCATATTCCAAAGGTTGTCGTAGAACTGTCCTTGCAAGAAACCCCCAAATTACATGATACAATGTCATGAACCCCATTGCGACATTGTTCACTTCTAAAATCCTTTATCTCAATAGCAGCTCCGACGATGTTTCTTTTCATTGCTGAAGAAGTTTGAAATTTCAAAGATCTCTCAAACCGATGCCTTTGGCTGCTGTCATGGAAACACATAACTTCAATGTGTATTTTTCAGGATGTGTGGATGCATTATAAAGCAGATGTAGCAATGAACAGTGCATCCGTCACGAACACAGTGAATATCCATGATGATAGGCTGAAATACCCCAAACTCTACCACACAAGCCCATGCAGACCTCATCAGCTTGTGTTTACATCAAGCACACACTTCATGTACCGCAGGCCCACTATAAATCATGGATGGATTTGTGCTTTCAAGGAATGTAAAATATTGATGTTTGGATCTCTGTGTTGGGCTTTGGTTTGACATGCCTCTATTTTATTTTTCTCAGGCTGATGCGGCTCCATTGCTAGATTGGTGTCAAATGCAAGGACCGCACACACTGGCGTTTTCCCTAACAACTAATACACATTCATTACATTTTCTGCCCGCTGTGTGTGTTCCCTGCACTTGACACCAATCTACCCCGAGGCAGGAGAGTGTGCCGCCCACTTAGGCAACTCTCTCTCCCTGTGCCTCTCTCTCTTTCTCTCTTTCTCCACTGCCTGCCTTCCACCTTGATCCACTTGGCTGAAATAGGACTCTAATTGGCCGTGCAATGTCAGGGAGACCGCATGTGTGTGGCTGAAAAGAAAGTGTGTATTGACTTTGTCCAATAAAACACAGACTAATATTCCAAAGCCCCTCCAGTGGCCTCCTGAGTCTGCAAAGTTCGCTATGAAAAGTGCTGGACACAATGACCCACACACTTATTATTGTAGCCAAAAATACTTGCCTTGTCCACATCGTCTTGCTACACTTCTCAGTCATCTTACCCTGTCTGGATTTCTGAGTGATTTCTGCTTCCTTCCACATTAGAAGGACATGTGCTGGGCGTGCAGGTTAATTGAGAACATAATTAGTATATCTATAGGTGAATGTTAGTGTGAACGATCATCCTAGCTGCTTGGCCTTGAGAAACGGACACTGTCTCACTGAAAATTTGTGACTTATCCCATGATTGCAAGGGAAGGAAATCACTACAAACAGAAGTCAGAATGAAAACACTGACTGACAACTTTGTATTGCATGCAAAATGTATTAAAAATATAAATAAATCTATTTATAAAAGTCCCCAATAGATTTCCCTTTTGCACTTTTCATTTATCTATATTTTCAACCTGTTAAAGAGTCTCAGACACAAAGCACACCCTTGAGTAATAACAAGTCACAAACTTCAATCATCTTCTTTTTAATTAGATACAATCACTAGATTGTTAGTGGCAACTTATTTGCAAATTGAAGTGCAGTAACTACGCACTTGAGTAAAAGGTCTAAAAGAGCACAAGCCTTTTCCTGTAAATAAAATGATCTTCATTAATCAGAGTGAATGATGGATTTTCAGGCTAATATTTAAGCTTTCTACTTCCTGGCTCTGACTGGAACTCTAGGCACTAAAGGTGCTGACAGATGGAGATAACCCTTTTAGCTCCACTGAGCAGGACATACAGCTGATAAAACATATAGCTTTCAACACTGTGTAGTAAAGAACATAGATTTACACATGTCTCAGTACACCATACAACCAAGAGACCACAGATGGGTCAACACTGTGAAATTAATGGATCATGTGAAGACAATCAGATGGAGAACAGGTTGGGTCAATCGCCGGCCAACAGCTGGTGATTTGATGGTGATGAGGAGGAGGATTGTTATTGTCATCTGCAGACTTGTCTGACCTTCAACCACAGACTGTACTCAACCGGCAGTTTGGGTTTGTTCAGACCATGATATTTTCAAGAAATTCTATACTGTTTAAACATCATTTATGGATGATTGTTATAAAAGTTATTTACAGAAACCCAGAGTTTTGTACATTCCCCCTGCAGTTGTAAGTTTCATCTGTTTCAACACTCCGCTGACCTTTGGCTGAAGGACATTGTGGCAACCAATGCCAGCCACCACCAGCAAGAACTGCAGTTGTCTGTGCTGATGCTGATCATATAATCTATGGTTCTTTTTCATGAAGTTTAGAAATATTCATTTTGAACTCATAACTTATCTCTACGGCAATACATTTTTAAAAAATGTCTGAACATAAAGTATGGATGCAGTGTTTCTCCAAGACATCCTGATTGACATACATATAGATAAGTAGACAGAAATGTACAGTAAATCAGAGGAATATGTGTATGAATGGCACTGGCAGATTATATACATACATACATACATACATACATACGTGTGTGTGTGTGTGTGTGTGTGTGTGTGTGTGTGTGTATATATATATATGTATACACACACACACACACACACACGCACGCACGCACGCGCACACACACACACACACACACACACACACACACACACACACACACACACACACACACACACACACACACACACACACACACACACACACACACACACACACACACATATATATAATGTCCTGTTGTATATTATTTATGAATGAACAAATAAATATTTAGCTAGGTCTGTTCTACTACATAATTTTGAACAATTACTTTTTCTCTGAAAACACCAACCTAATCCAGAAAAAGGTAATTTATTCATCCGACTCTGTGGGGTAGTGATCATGAATACAAATGAGCAGAGGAGCTGTGAAGAGTCGGGAGGAAAACTTAAGTGTTTATAAAGTATGAGAGAAATGGTTGACGACACAGAGACAGAGAGGATGTGACACTGGGCTACACTGGGAGTCAATGGCACTGTCTAGATTACACTTCCCACCAAAGAAACGAAAGAATAGGACAAAAAATAACAAATCATGTATAATATCAGCAGAATACTCAAAAACAGCTTGAAACACAACAACAAAAATGCTAACTTGTGTCTTTCCATGTTTTGTGAGATAAAAAGTTTTATGAATGTTTAACTGTGTTTAATTTGTTTACAGTAGAAAAAAAAATCCCATAATGAAATAAAAACATATAATTTAAACAAACTCTAATATTTTCAGTGCGGAGGATTAGTATAAACAATTTGAAGGTGGCTGGAGTTGAGTGAACTATGAGTACTGGTAAAGACCATGATCGCCAGACTGAACTAATGTTGTTATCATGAATTTCCAAAAATAATCTTTATTTGTGGAACCATTTTCCTCGCAAAACATTAATCACAGCTCATTTGAGTTTACAGTGAAATAATGGTTTTGTTCCAATATTGGTCTTTGTGATAAAATAATAATCAATATACCATTTTAACTCTTTATAATGTGATGGATCAGGTTACAGAGGTACACATTCTCTCCTCAAGTCATCGGTTCACGTTCTCTCAATTAACACTACGCCTGGCAAACCAAGAAAGTATTTTCCTAAAGTAGTCTGGGCGCTGATCTTCTCACTCCAGATGAGTGTGATTACTGAACTTGATGGAGAGCAGGGCCTATAATCATGTGTGGGGAGATTTACAGTTTTTAAAAGAAATAACCAAACTGAAAATCTACACAAAAAAAAAAAGATTATTACTTGTTAGGTATGTGCTCAACAAATGTTTCATATTACTTGTGACTTAAAATGCCCATGAATACACCAGCCCTGTCCTCATCTGATGCCAGATCAATTCACAGTGGATTTCAGTTCCTGCTGTTTTGCCATCCGTGGTGTCGCCATGGCCACCTGTCAGACCTTTTGACTGTCCACCTCCCAAACACTGTGCTCTCTGGAGCAGACACATCTCTGGCCCGGCTCAGGTAAAGGGGGACTGTTCCTTCGCCGTTGTTGGCCCAAGCTGTGGATCTTCCTCCAACACAGAGCTGTATTAAATCTCAGCTCAAACATTTTGTATTCAGATTGGCCTTCTACTTCTACTTCTTTTGTATTTTATATAATTCTTTTCTACTTTTATTAATGCCTCACGTGAGGCACCTTGTGCACCCCCTGGATGTTGGAAAGTCAGCATCAAGATAATTGTATGTTGCCATAATTGTTAACAGTTATGCTAAAGAACAATGTTTCATACTACAGTAAACACACACACACAAAAAAACTAAAATAGAAGCTAGTAATGTGAATAAAAAGGTTCATCTTTCAGAGTGATTATAAACCTGCCATTTTCTGGAATAAATTCTGTGAAAACAAGTAGATTAGGCTACTGACCTTGCTTATCCCATGCAAGTGCAAAAACACACCATGGAGGAGTTTTATTTTTACAGATGTCCCTATAGATAAAACTAATCCCGCACGAATAGAGCATAAATCAGTTTTTTTATGGTCAGATTGTGTTAAAATAAAACTCGGATTAAAGACTCACTTGAGTAACAGATCTTCAGACGGAGCAGTGCCTCCAGTTAGTTAGGAGAAACATTTTTCCTATTGAGGAAGGTCTAACGAGACACACACATTTACTGAGAAGTTAAACAGACGCACTCATTTAGAATACTGTAATAAAGCTTATTAAGACGATTGTGTTCAATGACCTGCATTGTTTGGTTTTGAGGTCTGATCAGAGTCTGCCTGATCCACTGATCTTGGAGCGTGCAGTGGGAGAGTTCGCGCGGCTCGGTGGGCGTTCCCTGCCTCTGCCTCGCCTCTTCTTTCGCGCTCTCCTCTGACAGCGCGTGCCACTTGGTTGGAGCAGCAGAAACAGCTCGTGCTCAGACTCACACCGCACGCGGCAGAGCGCCTCTGTGAGCGGTGCGCCTCCTACTTCATCTCAGAAGAAAGCGAGCGCTGTCAGGAGAAGTGTTTCTTCATCGTCACTGTGCTCTTCAGACTGGAGATGTTCGCAGGATGAAAAGTTCTGGAGCATCTGAATGATTGGGCGCTGCAGCAGCAGAGACCGTTTCCACCGTGGACCGTGTGGACGTCCCGATGCCTGAGGGGTTTCTGAAATCACCGGGTCGCCTTTGGTGAGCGGTCGGTGTTCGACGCGAGGTTTGACATTACGCAGGGATTCCCGGGTTATTTTTGCACGGACCCATAGACCACTTCTACAGCACTTCTTCCGTCTCTGCGCGCTATTTCGGTCACATAACCTACTCAGTGTTTAACGATGCATAAGATGCGGTTTGTGCTTTAAAGGCGCTGCGCTCTTTGATCTCCATCAGTCCCTCGTGAACCTGTCATTGACTGACAGTAGCTTATTCTCTGCAGCCACGTAGTTGTGAACTGTGACAATTAACGAGGAGCGCTTTGTCAAAGTCAGACGTATCCGGCCGCCGGTGCAGACAGCCTTCAACCTCACCACACAGACCGGGACAAGTTCCGTGGTTACGCATCAAGAGAATCGGACTTTGTCACTTAGCGTAGATGATGAGAGTGGAGTCATTACCGCAAGCCTGATCTCATTAACAGATCTGATCTCTTGTTGGGTCGCTCCACGATCCTCCGTTCCTTCCCACTTGAATTGTTTTTTTGTTTTTTACAGGCCTGTATCTTCTTTCAATTACTTAGGATCCTTTTCATCCATCAGCCCGCTTAGCTGTAAAGCAGGGATCGTTTATGCCCCACGGAATATCCGGAATGAATTATCTGCAGCACGCTGAAATAAACCCACATGCTGCTTGTAAATTATCCACTTAACCCCCTCAAGAGACGGAGAGGGGCTGAGACAGACACATGGGCGCATGGCACACACACAGAGCCACTCAGCGTCTTTATTAAGGGCATAACGGCTAGTCAAATCTCCTGTACCCTGCAGCGGGTTTGTTACCATTCAGTCACATTCAGATCTTATCGCCCTTATTATGTCCTTTGTAGTGAATTCTGACTGGCGGTTTTTCCTTTTTTTTTGATAAAGTAGCAAGCTTTGAACACTTTTTTGTCTAGAAGTTATTGATCAAAATAACTTCAGGGTCACATGTGTTCAACTAAATCACCATCATAAGACCAACTTGATGTCTTTTTGGTTGCAGATGACACAAGCGACAGATTCTGTAGCTCAATATAGAGTGTGAACTCTGGTTGAATCTGCCTATTACTTGCCCCTGGTTGCTAGAGTTTTCTTTAACTTGGCTAGCAGCTTCTATTGAAAGTCTATGGATGGTACTTTCACTGTACAGCCACATCCTTAACAGCATTCCACCTCCTCCCCCTCATATCCTCTCCCTCTCCTCCTCTACACTTGAAATTGAGCCATGCACAATTGATTTTTTTCCTCCTCACTATAAAGCCAAAATGCACGCAACTATCTCATTCTTTCTCCTTTGTGAGTTTTGTTGCCCACGGTATAAGATGTGCACTAGTGTAGATTTCTCATCTCAAGTCTATGCTGAAGGACATTCATAATGCAGTAGGTCAGAGGTCAGCACTTCAGAAAAAAAAATTTGTAACAACAAAGACGGGAGAGTTTGACTAAAGATTTTTGCACATCAATGAAGGAACAAGAAACAGATTGTGAAACCGATTATCTCATCATATACATCAAGTGACATTTTGACTTTGACTTAATGGGACTAAACGACAGTAGCCCAGGGGCCATGCGCAATGGCAGAGGCCTCTCAGACCAGTGGGCTGAGTCGGTGGTGGTTCGGCCCCGCACCACAGAACGCCACATTACGGTGCACAAGAAACTGGTGCTGGGGTTTGCCCTGTCCATCCTCACCCTCATCATCGTCACTGCTGTGGCCGTCGTGCTCAGTGTCCGCTATGAGGAGTGCGGAGTTCGAGATGGCGGTCCGGAGGTGGGCTCTCGGGCTCCGGGAGGCTCAGCCAGACTGAATGGGAGCAGAGACAGGGCTGGGGACAGGGAGGAGGAGGTCCAGCCCTGGAGGACTTCCCGTCTGCCCGGGACACTCCGGCCCAGGCACTACGAACTTCGGCTGGCCGTGTGCATGGACAACTTCACCTTCTCTGGAGATGTGAGCATCGAGATAGAGTGTGTCAACGCCACCCGCTTCATCGTGCTGCACACAGACCGCCTGGAGGTACTGAGCACCATTATCAAACTGCATGCTTTTCTTACTGGTGACGTTCAGAAGATAATCACTCTGATGCTAATTAGAGTGTGGTGCCTGGTCGAGCTTCACACCAAATCAGCAGCAGCCACTGATTGTTTGGTGACACAACTGTGCTGTTGTGCTCTGGTGATTATATCTCAGAGGAGAGCTTAATGAAAGTGGAAATGACAACATTACCTTCACACCAGGCTGCAAAACACATATATAATAAATATACAAACTGGCTCATATGCATATGTTTCAAATTAAACACACGTGAGAATGAACATGTCATCAATCACTGCTGGGAAAGATGAGAAACTGCACTTCATTAGACACAGTTCAGTCTAATTCAAGACAATAATTAGTAAAGTAATTTTGTATTGCTCAAACCATTTATTACTAATAATGATCTATTTAACTTGTCTTCATTTTTAAATCTGCCGCTCACCATTGTGCCATGGAGAGTGTATCTTAACCATACATAAGCGTCTTCATTTTTGACTCACAACACTGTTGAGGGCTTCTCTTTGAAAGGTTTTTTTCTTTGCAAAATTTAGAAATCTTAGGCCAAACAGTATGACTTGTTCCTCAAGTCATATTGTTCACATTCATAGTTTACATATTTGCTTTGTAATGTTGAAAAGAACAGTCTCTAACAAAGACTGTTTATTTCCAGATTTGGCCTCAGAGATTTTCTTAACGAGGCTAATTAACCGTCAAAGTAGCTGTTTCAGCTCAATTTTCAAGACGAGCGTGTGATGAGGGAAAAGCCTCAGAGAAATGCCTGAGCAACGTGATTTTTCAGGCCGGTCATCTTGGCTAATGTGAGGGCAAAATAAATCTCTCTAATTTGATCAGAAGCCAATTAAAAAATAGAGTCGCAAACAGGGGCATTAAAAATACCCTGTAATTGGGAAAGGAGCAATAAAAACTTAAAAGTGCATTTTCCTATTCTCAGACAAGCCCCACAAACAAATGAGCTTCTAATTTTGTTTTAGCAATTAAAATAAGCAGAAAAGACGGGCATTCCACCAACATTTCATGTCTATATAATATATTGAGCAACACCATAGATTAATTTTAAAGACTTAAATGTGCTCGACTTCATAATACTATATCTTTTTTTTTATTGTGTTAAACATACAGTGTATTCAGTGCAGTGGGAGGTTTTGTACTGCATTTACTGAAAAAACCCTGAAAAACAATGTTCTTCTAATCCCCATGGTTTCCTCTGTGTCAGCAAGCTTTCTCTTTATATTGATCAGTTCATTCATCTAAGAACAAACCACGTTCCCAAATTTAACAGCAAGTGTACCGTTTGACTGAGCAAGGATTGTAGGATGCATCAAAACAATTTACAACCAGTGCAAATGAAGAGTATTTATGAAAGATGTATCCTCTTAAATTGTACACAGCATAGTCTAAAAAAGAAAACAAATGAGACTGTTTACTGTCTATCTATAGAAGGAGATTCTATAAGTGCGATTTTGTTTAGTCACCTGAGGGAATAGCGTTCAGAATGTAATTGAGTGGCCACAGACATTTGCATAAACAAGCAATTACAATATGTACAAATAATGAGTAGTTTTATTTGAAAAGGGCTTTTGTTTTGAACACCTGCCATGCAACAGGTGGCTTTTGTAAAGAGCGGTTACATTCACAGAATGAGGTTGCAATGTTACAGTGACCTTTTCTTTTGTTCTCAAATGCACTGACACACTATAGCTGAATTCTTCGTGTAGGCACTGATGGATTTATTCAACATCACTCTGTTCTTTCTACACAAACTGCAGTTCAAACGACCAACAAAGTTAGAGGTGAACCTCAGTCCCATCTGTACTTGCCAGTTTAGAGAGTGTCATAACGATGTGTAGTTTGATGTGTAGGAGTGACATCTTCTTTATTCTGTTAGACACTTGTTACTGCTGTTATGGAGGTCTCAAATTTCTGTGATTGTAATTACTGCATTCACTTTATCTACCTATATTTGGTTCCTTTTCTCAGCCAAATCTACTCATTATCTCCAGTATACTGTTACAAAATAGTGATTCAGTGTGTTTTTCATCACTGTCCGAGGTTATAGCAAGGTGACATTGTATTGACGATTTTGTTTATAAGATACATCTGTCTTGATTACTGTCATTTCATCTATCTTATATTATACTTACATAACTACAAAACAAGCCTTTATTGGTCTCTGCATTTGGTTTCTGTCACATCAACTTGACGACAGGTCCCACGTCCTGGATCTGGAAGAAAGTCAGGCGTTGCTTAGCAACAGCTTTAATCAGAAGCATCAAAACTGCTGCAAATCAGTCAACCCGAGTAGAGGTAGTTTGATTTATTTTTGTTTATTGTTGAAAGCAGCATGTAGGGCCCATGCTAAAGGCACGTCCATCAAAAGTTTTCCTGTAGTCTAAGGTTTGCTTTTCCTGTTGGGTCAGTAAATTTAGTATGTTTCCAGCTCAAGTGTAAGTCAACTCAGTGTCTGAGGAGATGTGGATATGTGCTTATTTGGATTGGGGCTTTGACCTTGTCTCTTCCCCAGGGGTCTGCATTAAAGTGAGCACAGCAGAAAGTGGCCAGCCTTGTTGACAACCTCTCCCCAGGGAATTAGACACAGGGCTTACTGTGGGTGCTGAGGCTGGATACAGGGGACAGCAGAGGGGCTTGGCAGCTTCTTTGTCATCATATTTACAATGCCGCATTGTTAGATTTCAGAGAAAATAGTGTCATAGTGTCCATGAGCCGTGTAACTAGCATACGTGCTTCATTTAGATTAATTGCGTTCTGACCACAAAGTTGTGGATTGGCAGTTTCTTGTGCTCATTGTTTATTACTGAAATATAAAAACAAAAAATGAATACTATCAGTCAAGCATTTCTCTGTTTCTTTGCTGCATTGACTTATAGCGCCCTTATTAAACGCTTAGATTAACAGTAGATTTGATATCTTGTGTAATTTCACTCCTGTGTGTGCAATATTGAATGGTCGCTAAACTCACAAGTAAGACATACTTTCAAATCTTCTCGCTAAATAAGCCATGGACCCTTGCCTTTTTCTTCAAGATGTTTTTTTTTCCTAGCACAAGCAAGTTCAGAAAGTAGTGGTGGATGAGAAAATTCATACCATGCATTTAATCAGTCTTATATTGTATCATTACAAATATAATATATTTTATGACGTATTTTGTCCAGGTGGACCGGGTCTCGGTGACCGCTGAAGGTAGCGGCAGTGGACGCCTGACAAACAGACCTGGGGGTGGAGTTATGCGCATCCACCGCCACTTTGCCTTCCCGCTCAATCAGATGTATGTGGTGGTGCTACACCGGGAGCTCAAGCCCATGAGACTGTACCGACTCAACATCAGCTTTGACGCCGCCATCGAAGACGAGCTGCTGGGCTTCTTCAGGAGCTCATACACCTTACACAGAGAGAAACGGTAACACACAACTCTCACTCAACACACACAACTGTCACCCAACACACACAGCTGTCACCCAACACACACAGCTGTCACCCAACACACACAGCTGTCACCCTAACACACACAACTGTTATCCAACACACACAACTATCACCAACACATACAGCTGTCACCCTGACACACACAACTGTCACCCTAACACACACAACTGTCACCCTAACACACACAACTGTCACCCAACACACACAACTGTCACTCAACACACAACTGCCACCCAACACACACAACTGTTACCCTAACACACAACTGTCACTCAACACGCAAAACTGTCACCCTAACACACACAACTGTCACCCTAAAACACACAACTGTCAGTCAACACACACAACTGTCACCCTGACACACACAACTGTCACTCTAAGAACACAACTGTCACCCAACACACACAACTGTCACCCTGACACACACAACTGTCACTCTAAGAACACAACTGTCACCCAACACACACAACTGTTACCCTAACCCAGTGGTTTCCAACCTTTTTTGTCTCGAGTACCCCCTAAGCTTTGTCTCTTACTCGGAGTATGCCTTAACATGAGTTTTCAGGCAAATAAATGGGTTTACTAGTCACATATTGTCAGTTATTACCATTAGATTTTGTGTTTTAATTGTATTTAGGGTCTAAGCTATTCCAAAAAGACGCTGAATTCACAACTAATAACACGTTTTTTATTCAGATAACAACTGTCACCCTAACGCACACAATTGTCATCATAACACACACAACTGTCACCCAACACACACAGTTGTCACCCTAACACACACAACTGTTATCCAACACACACAACTGTCACCAACACATACAACTGTCACCCTGACACACACAGCTGTCACCCTAACACACACAACTGTTATCCAACACACACAACTATCACCAACACATACAGCTGTCACCCTGACACACACAACTGTCACCCTAACACACACAACTGTCACCCTAACACACACAACTGTCACCCAACACACACAGCTGTCATCCTAACACACACAACTGTCACCCAACACACACAGCTGTCACCCTAACACACACAACCGTCACTCAACACACAACTGCCACCCAACACACACAACTGTTACCCTAACACACAACTGTCACTCAACACACAAAATTGTTACCCTAACACACACAACTGTCACCAACACATACAACTGTCACCCTGACACACACAACTGTCACCCTAACACACACAACTGTCACCCTAATACACATAACTGTCAGCCAACACACACAGCTGTCACCCTGACACACACAACTGTCACTCTAAGAACACAACTGTCACCCTAAAACACACACAACTGTTACCCTAACCCCGTGGTTTCCAACCTTTTTTGTCTCGAGTACCCCCTAAGCTTTGTCTCTTACTCGGAGTATGCCTTAACATGAGTTTTCAGGCAAATAAATGGGTTTACTTGTCACATATTGTCAGTTATTACCATTAGATTTTGTGTTTTAATTGTATTTAGGGTCTAAGCTATTCCAAAAAGATGCTAAATTCTCAACTAATAGCACGTTTTTTATTCAGATAAAAGTACATTTCATCTTCTTTTAAAACTTGAAACCATTCCACGTACCCCCTGGCAACTGCTCCTGTACCCTTTGGGGTTCCCGTACCCCTGGTTGGGAATTACTGCCCTAACCTACACAACTGTCACCCTAACACACACACAACCTGTCACTCAACACACACAGCTGTCACCCTAACACACACAACTGTCACTCAACACACACTACTGTCAATCAACACACACAACTGTCACTCAACACACACAGCTGTCACCCTAACACACACAACTGTCACTCAACACACACAACTGTCACTCAACACACACAGCTGTCACCCTAACACACACAACTGTCAATCAACACACACAACTGTCACTCAACACACACAGCTGTCACCCTAACACACACAACTGTCACTCAACACACACTACTGTCAATCAACACACACAACTGTCAATCAACACACACAACTGTCACTCAACACACACAACTGTCACTCAACACATACAACTGTCACTCAGCACACACAACTGTCACTCAACACACACAACTGTCAATCAACACACACAACTGTCACTCAGCACACACAACTGTCACTCAACACACACAACTGTCACTCAACACACACAACTGTCACCATAATACACACAACTGTCACTCAGCACACACAACTGTCACTCAACACACACAACTGTCACCATAACACACACAACTGTCACTCAGCACACACAACTGTCACTCAGCACACACAACTGTCACCATAACACACACAACTGTCACTCAGCACACACAACTGTCACTCAGCACACACAACTGTCACTCAGCACACACAACTGTCACTCAACACACACAACTGTCACCATAACACACACAACTGTCACTCAGCACACACAACTGTCACTCAGCACACACAACTGTCACTCAGCACACACAACTGTCACTCAACACACACAACTGTCACCATAACACACACAACTGTCACTCAGCACACACAACTGTCACTCAGCACACACAACTGTCACTCAGCACACACAACTGTCACTCGACACACACAACTGCCACTCAACACACACAACTGTCACTCAACACACACAACTGTCACTCAGCACACACAACTGTCACTCGACACACACAACTGCCACTCAACACACACAACTGCCACTCAACACACACAACTGTCACTCAGCACACACAACTGTCACTCAACACACACAACTGTCACTCAGCACACACAACTGTCACTCAGCACACACAACTGTCACTCAACACACACAACTGTCACTCAACACACACAACTGTCACTCAACACACACAACTGTCACTCAACACACACAACTGTCACCATAACACACACAACTGTCACTCAACACACACAACTGTCACTCTACACACACACGGCACGGTAGTGTAGTGTGCAGTGGTTATCAGTTTTGCTTCACAGTAAGAAGGTCCTGGGTTCGACTCTGGGGCGGTGCAGGGCTTTTCTGTGTGGAGTTTGCATGTTCTACCTGTGTCTGCGTAGATTTCCTCCAGGTGCTCTGGTTTCCCCAACCACTAAAAACTGTAAAAAAAAAAAAAGGTTAAAGAGTGTGTTTGTGACTGAATGCAGGACAACGTATCCAAACTAGCCCATGGCTAATCCTGGCGTTGTATGGTCATTTACATGCACTGTCCAAATAAACAAATAAATTAAACTGTCAACACACTTCACCCAATACTCAACACTAACTGCAACTAACAATTATTTTATTTGTTGATCAGTCAAATGATTATTTCAATCATTCATGGACATTTTAAAATAAATATTTAACCAAATAAAGGTTGAAACATGATGACTGAAGGCTTTTAGATTTTAGTATTTACAAATAAAGTGTATTATTGATGAAAATCTAAAATATTGCCACTATCTTTAGCCGCGTTCAGACCGCAGCGACCAAAGCGACCCTGTGTTTTTGCAGTGCGACCGGGGTGGCGCTAATCCCATGATTTTGTCGTGTGACACACACTTTGCGGCGGCCGTAGGTTGCTTCATTCGCACGACTGGGCGACTGCCGCAGGAGATAAACAAACCTGAACTTTCTGCGGCCAACACAGCAGCCGCCGTGGATGGCAGCCAACCAGAGATCACACTTCGGTCAAATATTTCATTATCCAGAAGAAGGACGAAAACAAACCAAACAGCGGCAAGAATGGATGACAAACTCATTGTGTCTGTGGCAGCGTGCAGAGCTCTATAATGTCACGCTGGTGGAGACAGAGACAGGAACAAGAAGGACCTGCCTGGAAGAAGGTTAGCAGGAGATTGAACTGTCTGGTAAGTTATCACAACTTTGGAGTCGTGAAATATTGGTCATGTTTTTGCTAGCCATACGGCCAGCATGATTGCAGCTAGTTTGTGGTTTCACGAGTCCATATGTTTATTCAGAGGACGTGTGCAGAAAGCGGTGGAAGACATTTACATGAGGGTGAAGAGAAAGGAGAAAGAAAAGAGGGGGAGGGGGGCAGCAGCAGGGTCAGCTGTGCGTTGGTGGCACCAGTCGCGTGTCTACTGGTGACTTTTATTCCAGCCGCACCAGGCGACCAAGTCACGCAACCAAAGCCTCTGTCCTCAAAATGCACAGGCGATCAACCACGGGCGATCGTCATCGCGGTTTGAACACGGCTTTTGTTGTAAAAGGTGTTTTCTTGTTTTAGAGTCCGGATATGAATATCAAAATACAACTACAATTATTTTAGTCGTGATTGTTCAATTAAGCGCTGCAGGCCCCCTCGACACACACCTCTGTCTCCCATCACACCACGTTCACCCGGCACAGACGCTCACACAGCTCCTCCGCCGTCACTTCAGTAGCAGCAGGTGGTCTTGCTCTAAAGGTCAGATCTTCACATCCCAACCATTGATTAACTGAAGCACTGCTCTCTGTGCGTCGATTTAGAGAAGCCACACCCTCTTTATGAATTCCCACAATCCTCTGCGACAGGTCTCTCCATGCCAGATTCCCTCCCCGTGGTGCTGATGGGAACAGCCTGCTGCCGACATGTTTATTATTTAATTCGTGACTTTGTGTGTGTTCTCTCTGTGGCATCTTATCAGCGTCTGTTGCTCTGATGGCAGGAACACAAAGTCTAAGTTGATTGATGAAAAAGGATAATTTAGGATGAAGCTCCTTATTCACAAAGTTCATCTTGAAATATGTTTTACCAAGCACTTGTACCGACAGGGATTTTTGAAATAACTTGAGTATAAGAAAGAGGTGTGATGTTCTGAAAGATTTTTTTTTTTTCTTTACTCACCTGCCCCCTGTCCCCGCCCCCACACCCCCCCAGCTTAGTTGTGATTATTTGAAAAAGTAAGACTCTGAGTGATACATGTAGAGTTCTAAAACGTCACATAGACAGTTTTCAATAAAAGTTTAAACACATAAATGATAATTCGGCGCTTGTTACGGGGAATCGTCACTGTGAAGAGGCGGGGCTTATTAATTATGCAGTTTTGAACAGGAAGTCAATGGACGGGTTTCTGGGGGGGACAAAGGGGTCAATTGTCCAGAGCCCTGAGGGTCTTAGGGGGCCAGAATGGGCCCTCTTCCTATTAGAGGGGCCCAGGTGACGCATCTTAACCCAAATCAAATTCCTGTTGACGGCCCTGACTTCTAAACCGTTTTAGATCAATATTGTGATTTACGATGAACAAAATGTTAATGATTATCTACATATGTTATAGTTCAATAAAAATGTGAAATAAAGCAGAATATGTGTCTTTTAAGTATTTTAATTAGGCTTGAGAGAAACAATGTTGTATTTTCCACCTCTCCACATTTTTCCAATTATAACACAAAGTAGTTTTCTTTTGTCTCATAGTGAGTAATTGGCTTTAGTTTGAGTGTGCCAGTGCCACCAAGCTCCATTCTGTTGCTGTGCTGCAAATCAATCCTGAATCAATACAGCAGCTGATGCACCAGCAGTGCTCGATCACAACAAAAGAACCTTTTCATTAAAATTTAATTCTTTCTCAGTCTGGAACATGGTGCATTTTGTACAATAATCGGATTGAAAAATTGAATTATTCTACAGTGCGGTGTAAACATTGCCCCTAGTCATTTTGCTTGTTATTTCAAATAACAAATACAGTAAAATACAGTCGAGCTGCAGGATTTGGAAAAAATATCTAATTGGGATTTTTCTGACCAGTATTGCGATTGTGATTAGATTGATTAGATTCCAAGATGGCGCCGGTGTGTCTGGCACGCCACTTGGCACTGCCAACTTATACTTTGTTTTGCCATTTTATGTTTGTGTCTGTGCAGCACTTTGGAAACAGTTCTGTTTATAAAATGTGCTATACAAATAAAGTGGATTTGGATTTGGATTTAGATTTGTGATTTGTTTTAATTCACATTTGTTTTAATTCACATTTGTTTTAATTCACATTTCACATTTTACATTTGAAACACAACAAGGAGAAAAAAAAAATTAACTTTCCCAGTTTTCCCAGGTTTCCCAGCGATCCACATGAAGTGCGAAATGATTTATTCCATGTTTATCTTACATTATTATTGTCCAATGCAAATTGCCATGCATCATTTTTGTATAACTGCTCTGGTAGTTCCTGCAGCAGTTAATCACATTCTATTCACCTTATTCCGTAAGTTGTCGTGGGCGCCGCCATCTTGTTTCCGTTGTATTAGTTTACACGGACCAGACGAGCTCAACAGAAAATAAGTTGCTGCTCAGGAAATCGGTGCATTGCTGACTTGTTTGTTGCTCGTGTACATTAAACATTTTACACAAATCAATCTACGTCATACAATATTCTAATGACGAGACTTTTCCCTCGTTCGCCGTTTGTGTGAAAAAGAGGTAAAGTGGGTGAGGCGGAATAAGGTGAATAAGATGCCCTTCCCGATCATCATAGAGTCAAGGAAACAGTTGCTTTTCTCTCAATATCACAGTAAAGAAGTGCAATGTATTTTTAAGAGAAAAAACAACAAAATAGTCTGGGTAATTTAGCATATAAAGCTAAATAATAATAAATAATAATAGTAAATTAAAGCCGCAAAGCGGCGATGGTGGCCCTCGCCCCGCGCGCGACCGCCTTCCCACGCGGCCTCGGCCGGTCCCAAACCGCCCCGGGGCGCCGTCCTCCTCCTCTGAGCGTCACTCGGGCCCCCGTGACCCCCCCCTCCCCCCACTCACACCGGGAGGCGTCCCTATAGAAGTGCATTGGCGGGCGCTGCTCTCCTAAAGTGGCAAAACCGCTCAAAACACGGCTTCGATGTAATTGACTTTTTCGATCGAAATCCTCTAAATAATGCGTCTGCCGAGTTTCACTGACTTTGCTCGAAATAATTTTGGCCTCTCCATAGACTTGTGCCATGTCTCATAGAAAATGAATAGGGACTATGCATGGGCCCCCAGGCCAAACGATCCAAAATAGGACATCGGTGTAATTGACTTTTTTTGCAACGTTTGGCACTCAAAATCAGATTCCAAGATTTCGTGGCAATCCGAAAATTTTGGTACTTTTACATGACCAGCAGGGGGCGCTATACTGAAAAGTGCTCATGTGCTCCTGAGTCTGTTCTGTTTAATATTTGATTCTGCATCTGTGGTTACAGTTTGTGCTCTGTACGGCAATGCTTGTGGCTTGGAGAATAATTTTAAGAAACAGGAAATGAAGGCGATTTGCGATGGCGAACCATGGCTATACCGTAAACGCTATCATCAAAACTTGGTTTTTAATCGAATTTTAATGCGTCCTGATCAGGAGCGTGTATGTTAGACTGATGTGGGCCCAAAAACCTAGGACCCTTTTGCAATGGAAAAAAAAAACTTAAAGTGGCGTCTAAAATTACATTCAATATGGCTGCCATGCCGTTTGTCTGATCACTGCGCACCAATTATGTTTTAGGGTCATATTTATGTGTACTATCACTGTGGCAAATTTCATAGGCCTCCTCCAAAATAAATGTGTCTCCCTTTCCATAGGCCTGACCCAACAGGTGGCGCTGTAGAGGCTGTATTTGACTTGCATGAAAAATGGTGTTATGGGGCATTCATGTTCCTAAAAAGGAGTCACTGTATTAAGTTTGGTGGCTGTTACTCACTGTTTAGTGGCTTTTTGCTCCATCTTTGAGTGATGAGAGTCTCACTCCCATAGAGAATGCATGGGAGCTCTGGAGGGCCCTAGAGGCAAAAGTGTGAAAAATAGGCCATGGGTCTCATTGACTTTTTTGCTTCTTATATAGCAAAGAATCATCTCCCAAGATTTGGTGTCAATCGGACAATCTGGACACTTTTAAGTGAACTGTAGGGGGCGCTATAGTTATTAGTGGTCCTGTGCTCCCTGGTCTATTTTGTGTAATATTCACTTGTCCATCATTGGTGGCAATTTGAGCTCTGTAGGCACAGTCCAAGTGCCTCTGAGGGATAAGCACAAAAACAGGAAATGATGGCGATATTTGACAGGAAGTCACGCGCAAACCCTAAGAGATATCTCCAAAAGTTGGTTTTTTATTGAATTTCAATGCGTCCTGATCAGGAACGTGTATGTTAGACTGATCTAGGCCCAAAAACCTAGGACCCTTTTGCAATGGAAAAAAAAAAACGTAAAGTGGGGTCTAAAATTATAATCAATATGGCCGCCTTGTCGTTTGTCTAAGCACTGCGCACCAATTATGTTTTAGGGTCGTCTTTATGTGTACTATCACCATGCCAAATTTCATAGGCCTCCTCCAAACTAAATGCATCTCCCTTTCCATAGGCCTGATACAACAGGTGGCGCTGTAGAGGCTGTATTTGAGTTGCATGAAAAATATGGTTATGAACCATTAATGTCTCTTATATGTAGACATTGTATTAAGTTTGGTGGCTGTTACTCACTGCTTAGTGGGTTTTTGCTGCCTCTTTGTGTGAGGACAGTCTGACTCCCATAGAGAATGCATGGGAGCTCTGGAGGGCCCTAGAGGCAAAAGTGTGAAAAATAGGCCATGGGTCTCATTGACTTTTTTGCATCTTATATAGCAAAGAATCATGTCCCAAAATTTGGTGTCAATCGGACAATCTGGACACTTTTAAGTGAACTGTAGGGGGCGCTATAGTTATTAGTGGTCCTGTGCTCCCTGGTCTATTTTGTGTAATATTCACTTGTCCATCATTGGTGGCAATTTGAGCTCTGTAGGCACAGTCCAAGTGCCTCTGAGGGATAAGCACAAAAACAGGAAATGATGGCGATATTTGACAGGAAGGCACGCGCAAACCTTAAGAGATATCTCCAAAAATTGTTTTTTTATTGAATTTCAATGCGTCCTGATCAGGAACGTGTATGTTAGACTGATCTAGGCCCAAAAACCTAGGACCCTTTTACAATGGAAAAAAAAAACGTAAAGTGGCGTCTAAAATTAAAATCAATATGGCCGCCTTGTCGTTTGTCTAAGCACTGCGCACCAATTATGTTTTAGGGTCGTCTTTATGTGTACTATCACCATGCCAAATTTCATAGGCCTCCTCCAAACTAAATGCATCTCCCTTTCCATAGGCCTGGTACAACAGGTGGCGCTGTAGAGGCTGTATTTGAGTTGCATGAAAAATATGGTTATGAACCATTAATGTCTCTTATATGTAGACATTGTATTAAGTTTGGTGGCTGTTACTCACTGCTTAGTGGGTTTTTGCTGCCTCTTTGTGTGAGGACAGTCTGACTCCCATAGAGAATGCATGGGAGCTCTGGAGGGCCCTAGAGGCAAAAGTGTGAAAAATAGGCCATGGTTCTCATTGACTTTTTTGCATCTTATATAGCAAAGAATCATGTCCCAAAATTTGGTGTCAATCGGACAATCTGGACACTTTTAAGTGAACTGTAGGGGGCGCTATAGTTATTAGTGGTCCTGTGCTCCCTGGTCTATTTTGTGTAATATTCACTTGTCCATCATTGGTGGCAATTTGGACTCTGTAGGCACAGTCCAAGTGCCTCTGAGGGATAAGCACAAAAACAGGAAATGATGGCGATATTTGACAGGAAGTCACACGCAAACCCTAAGAGATATCTCCAAAAATTGGTTTTTTATTGAATTTCAATGCGTCCTGATCAAGAACGTGTATGTTAGACTGATCTAGGCCCAAAAACCTTGGACCCTTTTGCAATGGAAAAAAAAAACTTAAAGTGGCGTCTAAAATTATAATCAATATGGCCGCCTTGTCGTTTGTCTGATCACTGCGCACCAATTATGTTTTAGGGTCGTCTTTATGTGTACTATCACCATGCCAAATTTCATAGGCCTCCTCCAAACTAAATGCATCTCCCTTTCCATAGGCCTGATACAACAGGTGGCGCTGTAGAGGCTGTATTTGAGTTGCATGAAAAATATGGTTATGAACCATTAATGTCTCTTATATGTAGACATTGTATTAAGTTTGGTGGCTGTTACTCACTGCTTAGTGGGTTTTTGCTGCCTCTTTGTGTGAGGACAGTCTGACTCCCATAGAGAATGAATAGGAGCTCTGGAGGGCCCTAGAGGCAAAAGTGTGAAGAATAGGCCATGGGTCTCATTGGCTTTTCTGATTAGGAGGCCGTCTAGGAATTGTTTGCAAATTTTCACAAATAAAAGTCAAAGTAATTGTTTTTCTCCCCATTGTAATTTAGTGCCCTCCTACAGATGGCGCCGTAGGGTTGATTGTTATTGTGCGCACATAAATGGATTCAGCTGCTTGACGTTTATGAGTGTTTCAAATTTCATGTCGATCGGAGAATGCTTGTGCGTGCAGGAGCTATTTAAATGATTTAGTGAGTACTCTTTGCGCCCCTGGTGGCCAACGGTGATAAATGCACCATATTACTAATTCAGTTTTTTTCATGGCGCCCTACACTGGACATATTCCCCAAGTTTGGTCAAAATCGGACAATGTTGACTTTTCACTTAATAGGTAGGGGGCGCTAGCGAGTACTTTTAATGTATTTTTTTCAATGCATTATATTCAGACCATAATTACGCACTCGTGACTGAAATTACAGCTCTGTCAGTCCAAGCGTGTAGCCGTGACATGCGATCGGAAAAACAGGAAACGAAGGCGTTCTTCGATGGCGAGCCGCGGCGAAACCATTTGAGATATCCGAAAAAAAGCGGATTACTATTGAATTTCAATCCATGTAGATCGCCTACGTGTATGCCAGACCCATATCGGACCAAAACCCTAGGCCTGCAGTTAGCTCAAAAAAAAAAAGTCAAACTGGCGTGGCGACTTCGGTCCAATATGGCCGCCGTGCGCTTGGTCCGAGGGCCGCGCTCCAATGTCATGTTTTGCTCGGTTCACTGTTCTCTATCACTGCTCCGAGTTTCGTGCGCGTCGGGCAAAATTTGCTCGTCCCATTTCCCATAGGGTCCGATTCGGGCCGGTGCTGCTCGTTCGGTTCGGGTCGGATGCTCTCGAGACGCGCGAATTATCAAATTTTTCGCCGGGCCGATCGCGACTATACCCCTATGTGGGACTTTTCGTGCATGTTCACTGGGTCAAAAAGGCCCGCCAATAGTAAGAAAAAAAAAAAAAGAATAAGAAAGAAACCAACGAAGAACAATGTCCCTCGCCAGTTTACTGGCTCGGGCCAATAAATATAACCTAAAAAATTACAGATGAGGACCATTTATTTAACTCATCTGGAACATGTGTTAAAATGCACCAACAAACAGGAAATATGGTCGGATTTCTTAAATATTCTTCTGGGGAAGGACTTCCAAACCCCTCTGTTTAAAGTTGTAAAACATGTAAGCTACATGAATTAGAATTTTACAATAGCTGACTTACCACCTCAAATGTATGAACCTGTCTGACCCCACACATAAACACACACACACACAAAACAAGAACCCAACAAAAGTTTTTTTTTTTTTTTTTTTTACCAACAACAATTCAAAAGACATGGCAGCCTGTTCTTAATTTTGCCTTGGGCCCCCAAATTCCTAGATCAGCCACTGGCAATGGGTAAACAAATGGGCCTCTGTTAGAAGGGACTCGTGCCAGTGCGTTATAACAGTGGAACACACAGCTCCCAGTTGTTTAATCCTTACATAAACAACTGTAGCTTAAGCTTTGAAAATTATACTATTAGCTGGTGATACATTTTTTAATTGTTATTAGTTAGTAAAAAAAAAAAAAAGATGACAGGGGTGTATGATGGCAAAGTGTTTAGAGCCTCCCAATAAAGAGATCATAGGTTCGATTCCTGGACCAGACCAACATCTCTGGGTGGAGTCTGCATGTTCTCCCCGTGTTACTGTGGGTCCTCTCCGGGTCCAGCCTTATCCGACCGCCCAAAGACATGACTGTGTTAGGTCATCTGGCAACTCCAAATGGCCCCTAGTGAATGAATGAGTGAATGGTTGCCTGTTCATGTTTATGTCCAGGGTGTACCCCGCCTAAGGCCCAAAGTCACTGGGATAAGCTCCAGTCACCCACAACCCCTCATGGGAACAAGCGGTAGAACATGAACAAATGACTTTTTATGACAATTATAACAATGGGTTAAAAATATAGATGGATATTATTATATTATCACAAAATTTAAGGTTTTTACGATTGTCTAATTTTGACTTTTTTATTTTTATTATGTATTAATACCTCTTGTAAATATAAATTATAGTTTTACACCAATCAGGTCACTGTTTGTGGAGAAAAAGTGAAAAATGTGTTGACAGTTTCAGGAAGTAAACAAACTGATGACATCACACTGGGGAGGTTATGCACAATTTACACAAAATAAACTACTTTTTTGACCCTTTAACCATTAATTCAACAAAATAAAGGTGTTCACATGCGTTTCTCTTTGTCAAATGAACAAAATCTGTGACATTAGAGGAGTTTTGGCCGGTGTACAGTGTGGTTGCTATGGTAATTTCCTAGTGTGTACTTTACAACCAGGAAGTAAAATTTAAAACAAATAAAATAGCTAAATGGGGTAAAATTTGTAAAGATTTTAGTAGAAATTTGAATATATTTATCTTTTATCTGCATTTTAGTTAAATGTGTATTTCAACCTGTCATAGGCACTTTAAATAAAACTATAGTAATTATATTTAAAAACTCACAATTCAAAATAAATATAGAAGGTGTTACAATGGAAGGGGTCAGATTTATTTGTTTTTTATACATATTGCAGTAAATGGAATTGGAAGATCACATCAAAAATCATTTCAAAAATATCTCAGTAATTAGTAAAATAAAATATATTCCTCTATCTATTGTCTTGTTTCACCTTTATTTGTTCTTTACATTATCTTTGAAAACTCCAAAAATCACCAATGATAACCTGTCGCTGGTCAACATGTTATCGTCCACCACACATTGCAGTCTAAACAATTATGACTTTGAGCTTGCATCATGCAATGTTGCCCGAGTTTCTATGTAGGAAATCTGAGAAATGAGAGCGGTCCAGTTTGAATTTACAAGTAGGAACTCGGAAGATCCAGCCTGGACAAATGCAGCATAACTTGAGGATGTCCCAACTGTAAAGTCCCAACTGTGGGAACCACAAGGGAACGTATGTGTGTGTCTGTGTGTGGGGTGTGGAAGGGGTTTGGGAGACCAGTCAGTGCTCATTATCAGTTTGAATCAAAATATAAAGAAGTGGTGTTGATGCAATACAAGGCAGGGCGACCGATCTAAATGTTGTTGTGTTCTGTAATTTGTGATGTTGGTAGTAAGGAAAAAAGGTTGTAAATATGGAACAGTAACACGGTAGTATCAAAAAAAAAAAAAAGTAAAACAAATTTGAATGTTGGAATATTTATTTACAGTAACTGAATAGGGATGGAAGTGTTATTACTTCCTCTCACTCCCTTCCAGGCGAGCAATGTAATTTCTTTGTGTTGATATAAGTACATTGAAAATAATGTAGACGTTTCTGTTGTGTTCTGCATTAAAATTACCGTTAATTTGAGAGACACGAGTTATACTTTGCTCATATGCTTGAAATAAAATATTCAATCACTCTCTCAAAAAACGGTCCATAAACAGTCCTAAAAATGTGCACAAAGTGTAGCATGTTACCAGTCTAATCTTCAGCAGGTCGATCGGTGGCTGTGACGCAGGCTCGCGTACCACGTGACCGCTCTGCCCAATCAGAGCAAGGGCTGCTGGAGAGCGAGCCCAGTCTAAACATTAAAAAGCTGTTTTTAAGAAAACTGAAGGATTTTCAACTGAATGCCACAAAATTTGACATTTGTGAAAGCTGTAGGTGGGCTGTCAGCCGAACACAAGCTGTTTGTTTGTTTGATTTCGCTCTATGGGAAAAATGCTTTCTGGGCTGCTGAAAATTTTTTCGCGCTGCTGTTACAATGGACTGGCCACTAGTGTCAACTCATGACAGGTGTAAGCTAGCAAATACCAGTGACTTTAATTGATTAATAGGAGATAAATCACATAAATCAAATCACTTCTGATGACTCTAATAATTGAATTTACAGACTCTTTGGGGATGTCTACTGTCCATATTGAATACTGTGTGTAGGAGTGAGAGTGCAGTGTCAACTTAAGGATTAGCCAGATGCAGCGGTGCAGCTAATACTAAAACATACACCAGTCTCACCGTGAGATTTACTTAATATCCAAAGTGACTAAACCCCTCAGCTTTAATGTTTAAATACCAGAGGCTGAATTAATTATCCTGCGCACACAAACACACAAAGTTCCCATGTATTAACATTACATTGTGGACCCAACATGCCACATTAATAGTCAAACAACGTAAAAAGCAATGATTTATGCATAGGGCTTGTGCTTGTTTTCTTTGTATTCAAGTCAAGAGTGTTTTGGTAGCAGATGCAGCAGATTGACACCCCTGCGCCCTATAAATAAATAAATAGCCGCTGTCAGTATCGCTTCAATTAATGCCCATGATGTAACAGTGAGCTGAGTGGAGAGATCTCCCGGTCGAGGCAGACACTCGACACAATCCATCATAAAGTCCACTGACCTGCTTTCTGCCCAGGACCTGCTCCTGTGACATCATAGAGCGGGATATAAAGAGGCACATCGATACGCCGCTAATGTATAGGAAACTGGTCACAGTGCGCAGTGTACCATTTCAGAGTGTAAGGATGCAGCAGCAACTCATATTTCATAATCTGTCAACCAACAGCGTCAAAGTTCTTCTCATTTGGTTAGTTCATCGGTTATATTGGCACTGGCTGATCTTGGACATTTAAAGTTACTTCCCAAATAGATTATTTTACCACTTTAGTAAGCTACAGTTTCACATTTTCATTACATGTGCTGATTGTATAGTTTTATATTAATTATTTGTATATGTACTTTGACAAATAACAGTGTGGTGCTCTTTATGGTACAAAACCTACTGTAATAAAGTTGTTGGTGGTGTATGTTGAAGAGTTGAACCTCCCAGTTTGTATTTGTAAATTGTATTGTTGTTAGGAAAAGCTGATTTGAGACTTAAGTAGAAATTTAACATCCAGTAACCAAATACCTTCCAGTGATAGATTGTGGTTCATTGTGGTACACTGATCAAATCACAGTCATTCCACAGAAATAAGACAACTCTTTTGCCTGTATTTTATTAATTTCAACAGATGTATCATTTCATTGATATGTCTTCTTTGAGAAGTTTAAAGTAAAATCACACCAATGTTACTATCTTTGAGAGCAGGCTAGTCCATTCTGATCACAGTGGATTTCATAAAATGATTTGTCAAATCTTCACATTTCTCCGCCTTTTTGACATGCTAATATGGCGTATTGAAACAGTGCCAGATCTGGACCAAAGCATCACTGAGTTCAGCTCCTGGACAGTCTGAGGTCCAGCACCCAAGGGTCCAAACTTAATGTTGTAGAAACACTGAATTTAGGTCTGGGAGCGCCGGCCTGTCATCAGAACCACTTTCTTCATGCTCTAGGAACTGCCTGCATACTCTTACCACATAAAGGGGAGGGGCTTTGTGATGCACCAGGAGGAACCCTGGAGGGTCCCCCAGGGGCTGAGAGTTTTATCCTAATGCCGTTTGACAGTCAGGGGCCCGTGTCCAGCCCACACAGGTCTATGCATCTCTTCTTGGATATGTCTCTCTGGTGCCGCACCTCTCCAGATTCTTACAAGGAATGAAGAGGACCATCTTTGAAAGCAATGCAAATGGAGCTCCAGCGGGACAGACACTTTGCACAGGGGCCACTAGAGGGCATGGGGCCCCTTAATGAAGTCTGTTTCTGATGGTTTGGTGAGACTCACCAGTGGTCAGCTTTTGTGTGGCTCTGCCAGCTCTCGTCCTGCCCCTCCCCCTGTCCTGCTGATGGCACAGCAAACCCTCTGACAGTTGCAGTATTGGGGTGTCATCTTGGAGCAGTTGGACTGTGCCCCCTCTGCACAGTCCAGGTTTTGGTTATGGGATTGTCCTTGTGTTCCATCTTTATGAACTCATCAACAAACCTCTCAGAATTCTCCACAGACCTGTGTAATAACTAAAACAACATCTTTCATTCTTTAAAGCATAGTGAGTCGTATCAAAATGAGCAGAAGAACAAACCCTAATGGCTGAGCATGATCTAATTATGCATTTTTCAAATTATGGGAGGATGCTTAACTTATTGTTAAATCTTTGTGGTGACATTTTTGACCAGACCATGTCGTATACCCGTGCAATTCAGTTTACACTGTTTTGCACTGTTGCCCATTTTGGCATCGGAGTTAGTAAAACTCATATTAATGGCAATTTAAAATCTATCGTAGTTTAAATGGTTCCATGTTCAAATATGAAAGAAGATAGCAAAAACAACAATTTTAGCTCCACAATAATCTGTTGGGCAGGGCTGTAGGCGACTAAAGAAGTTAATGCTCAACTAAAGACAATTCCTGTGTGCCAATTAATGGACATGAAGGAGTGTCGCGTGGCATAGATTCTTGAGCAAAAACAACTCTGTTCTCTGGAGAGAACAGCCTCTTCTCCATAAGTGAAAAGGCAGGTTAAACTGTCCAATCACTCAACTCCATTCACGCTTCATTTTTACAAGTTTATTTCATTTATTATTATTTTTTTTCATTTATTGTTTAAAATAAATATAATAATATTAAACAAATTTCTTTAAAAAAATTATAACAAAAAAATAACTGAGGCTGCCATCACAAAGACATTTCAGTCTTTGTGATGGCAGACATTTCACACAAAAATTTGATAAAATGTAAACAAATCTGATGAATATGATAAGACTCAGTCAGATAGAAAAAAATATTTTTATCACAGTTCCCACTGTGTCCGTTACAGGTTTAGGAAAAACATTGCTGATGTTACTGAAAATGATTAATAGGGACTTGATGCCTGAGATGGGCAGTTGTGTTCTGGTAGTTCTATATGTGCTCTTGCTCTTCTAATGGAATGACTCCAAAAGGAAGAAGTACAGGGGTGCACATATGGGACACAGGTGCAGATGCTTTTAAGTAAAACATAAAGAAAACACAGTTCATTGTCCACCTGATGTCCTTAAGTCATCCCTTGTCTCCACTCATTGCTGTCTCTGTTGGCTATTTCCAGCTGTTGTAGCAGATCTTTCTTTAGCTTTTCCTCCTCATCGCCTTGAGGGACTGTAGTCTTCCTTCTTCCCATAACAAGCAAAGCAATGATAGTTAATGAGCACTAGTGCAGCTAACGACCCACAACGCGACAAGCAACAAAGACAGGAGCGTTAACGACTCTGACAGATGCTTAATGAAGGTGAGCAGATTCACCACTAGCGCTTTCACATTCTGATAGACTAATCCAGTGAACAGATGAGAGGTTTCAGATCAATACCGCTCTGCTCAGCATGTGTGTCAAAGGGTAACCTATCAAACATGGCAGCCAGCTGAAGCCGCTTAATAAATGCAATGGTTCTCTAAGCCCCGGCGCTGTGCATATAGGGCGTTAGTGGACAGGTATATATTGAGCACCAATGACTGCTGTGTAATGGAGGTCTTTATAGATCAAAGATGTCGTCTCTGACAAGAGTAAGACCTGATGCTTGTGTGTCAGATCGACCTGTTAATTTCGAGTCTCAGCTCTTATCTGGCAGTGTGAAGAATGTGTTTCCAAATGACACTAGTTTGTTTTGAGTGGTTGGAGAGAGGTTGGGCTACATCTGCACAAATTGATGGACCGGCTTAATTTTGCAATTGTAATTGTTTCTTTATTCAGTTGTGTGTTGAGGAATTAAGCTACACATTATATTTGCAGGTTGACAGTGTACTATGATTGTATATTTCAGTATCTCACTAGACACACAGGAAGTAAATTGACTCCTATTGTGTTTTTAGTTTGCCCTTATCATATTTATTTTTATCCTCTCAGTTCTTCTAAATAAAGGAGGATTGAAATCTGAACAGAGCAGGTCCCCTCCTCCCGCTGCACCCTCATCACATCCATATGCTGTGGCAGAGATGATGAATCAGCCTGTTTGGTGCTTCCTGTGTAAAACTATAGCTGCAGAAGCTTATGCACCACAGTGTTACAATGAGATGCATTTAGCAATGCAATCTGTCTCTCACTCAAAAGGGCTCAGTGAGTTCGGCCTCATGTGTTTGTGTCATTATAGAAAGCTCTTCTTCTTGGTGCTTACACAAATGCTTTGTGAAGCACCTGACTCGACAGTTTCTGCACCAGCCGCGTCTTTGAATCTAAATGAGCTGAGATTCTGTCCCTGTGTGGCTGAGTAGATGTGTGTGCCTTGTCAGTCATGTGTTTCTCTCTTGTTCTGTGCATCTCAAGACAAGATAATGGCAAACATTACACCAGGAAATGATGTCATTTCCATTTCTCCCTGGCTCTGCAGAGAAATGAATGACCAGGCCATGAATCCATGCATGAGGGATGTGCCACAGCTTTATAATAGAAGTTCAGACACTTTTTGATCAAACCATTCTGTGGACACAAATGCAATCCTAGATTTAATCATATTCTTGAACTTCTATTGATGAGAGGGTATCAGGCCGCTTTGTGTCGCACCAAACCCATATACTTGGAAAGACCTGTGGCAGCAAGGTCTTCAGGTATAAGAGCTTTGCCAAACCATCCCTGTGCACTTCTCTCACACTTCTAAATACTGTTCATGTGTGCAGAGACATGTATCAGTGGCATACAGGGTTAGAGGTACCTGTCTGTCTCACTGAGTCCACCATAGTGCACATTATAATGAGCTCTGAATGTATTCCCAGTGTGTAAAAATATACTGTGTAAAAATACAGGCTTAGTTCAAGATTGTTCTTGCCTGCTCTGGCAAATCCTATCCACAAAGTCAATATTGTTACCATTCGATCCTAAAGCTTTAACGACATTATGTTTACCCTTTTTATCTCATCTAAATTAACAATAGTTTAAAGTCCCAGGAACTTCCCATATGTTGCTTTTAAGATACCAGCTATAATTATTAACCTGTATGTTACAATCAGGGCCTTCAGCCTCGGCCGGTCGATGGACCTGCCGTCACCATCCCACTGTTGCATATGAGTCATGGTTGTCAGGGGCGACACTGGCCGTTTGGTTGTCAGGATTTCTGTGACAACAAGCGTTACGCGGCTGTAGTGAGTGTTGGCAGTGTGCTGGATGTCGTGTTGTCCCGTGTGCGTTAGCTTGTGTGGAGCTCGGATGATGTGGTGTGCGTGACAGACTCATCCTGTGGCCTTAATAGATTCTCCCTTTATCTGCTCCCTCTCAGGCTTTCTCTTTTATTCCTCTGCACTGTGTCTCGGGCGGCTGCTGTTTATCACTCTCTACCTTCTCCTTCTATTCCTCATCATCATCTCAATACACTACGACTACGTGTTCATACTCCTCACTCCACCTTCATTGGCCAAATATTCTGACTTTTTTCAGATTTTGTTTTTAAAGATTCTGTTGTAAACAACACCCTTCAAATCAGTAATGTTGGTTATGTAAATAAATTACTAAGTCATACTCAGTAAAGTCAAGTGGCAATCACAAAAGCAGGATCAACACTATATGCCAAGTACCCTTATATTTTAAGGATTTAATTAGAAAGAGTCTCCACACAAAAGTAGGCATTATGCTTTTGTTTTTAACCTGGTGTCAACAAAATCTAAATATTTTCAAACCTCTTCAAACGTGTGATGATTTTGTTCATCTTTGCTTTTTCTAAACAATTTTGAGTTATTCATGTACCACAATTGTCCAAAGCAATTAAATATATTAATGTAATCCCTAAAAATGATTTGCTTATGGCCTAATAGAAATTGAAGAACATCAGGACAAGGACATGTCAGTCAATTTAATTTCTTCTCAAAAATAAGTGAAAGACACTTTAATTAAAAAAAAATAAAAAAAAATCCAATAATTTCCTTTTCACTATGGCAAAATAAATCCTCCAGGTATCAGACCTGGCTGACACTGGCTCTGGTGCCCACTGGTTTGCCTTGGAGTACAGTTAGGGTTAATGATGGAGTGACTGATGTCACCTAAACATTTTTTCTTAATAAGCAAAATCCAAATTGCACCAGAATTATACTTTTTACTGAGGCTTGCCAGGAAAAGTAATTCTTGCCATTTTTGTGAGTTCACAAACTTTTGAGAATCCGTCTTGTTTCTGTCGCGTTTGATTGTGACATAGGGCCCGAACCACCAGTGAGCCAATCACAGGGCAGCATTGTGGTTTGGGCAGAATTCAAAACAATCAAACCAAAACTAACACACTGGCGCCGACAGATGTACTTTGGACAATTTGACCATAAATAGGGACTGTTTTGTTCATTAAAAATATGCACCTAAAGGCGCTTTGTTTTGTGCATTTGTGGATGGGAAAGATGACTGTTGATCACTTTCTGATCTTCCTTGTGAAGCTTCAACCAATCAGCATGAAGTATATATTTTTTAAAGTCCCAGATGCTTTCAGCGAGAGCCTCTACAGACTGATTCATGAACTCAATACAGAGTGCTACAGAGATCAATCTGATGTGCACCTTATCTGATGTCAGCTATTTACTAAAAGACATTAAGTAATTCCAGGTTTGTTTTGCTGTGAGATGTGGCTAAAGCTAAAATAAACTACAAAGTTCTGGTTCAGCTTTTGCTGCATTATTTTCACTTCTTTGTACCTCAACTCCACATTTTAAAGTCTCATTACTGATAAAACAGAAAACGGCTAATGTGCACCAGCTTTGTTTTGTTAAGAATAAGTTACCATCACTGAAAATACGACAGTTTATCACAAGATCAAGTGAGCATTTGGTGAGAAATAACATTTTCTGTTTATATCTGCTTTTTGCCATCTTCTTTAGTCTGCACTCTCTCCTCCGCAGCTCCTCCGTCGCTCCGGGTTGCCAGGCTTTAGCAACTGAATGTCCTGCGTGGCTGTATTTTCCTCTGTATTTATGAAAGTAAATTCAGTACTTTCATTAGATTTATTCTAAAATTAATACATTTTACATGCTATGGTCAAACAGACAATATTTTTGACCCGCAGCAGCTCTTAAAAAGCTGTGGGCCTGGCAGTAGCTCCTTCATAGCTGAAGCACCTGAAGCCACTAGCTCCACGAGAGACTTCAACAAAGTCCATAAAGCGCATTGCAAGTGCGTTTCTTCTTAATTGTAATTTCAGGTGGTAAAAGTACAATAGTACCATGTGCGGGCCGCTTAGGACCCCTTTAACGGCCCGGTACGGTTCACTAAAGACAATGGAAACACTTCCTGACTGACTGATAAGCTCCAAAGCAAACAAATGGAAACAAGGCTTATTTGACGAAGCTTGTTGCTCATCAGTCAGGATTCAGGACATATTTTCTTCGTACACCACACTGTTAGATGGAACGGTTCAGCCAGAGATTTGCTTTGTGAGCTACCTTTTTAGTACAACTCTTGATTATAACATTTTCTATTGCATTGGAGTCTGAAAATAATAATAGTAGCTTCTTTGGATGTCTTTGTTTTTTTCCCTTTGTACTCTGTGTGTCATGCTCTGCGTTATTTTGTGTTCTGTTTGTAAACACTTCAAAACTGAAAAAAGAAGAACAATTTATGTCTGTAAGTGTGAGATTTTTGTTTTGTGTTTACAATACAAAAACTCACACTTACCGACATGAATAATAGACCTAGCCCTAACCCAAAAATAAGTTGTTTTGTTGCTTTTTGTATTACCTCTAAAAGTTTTCTTCTTGTGTCATTCAGTTGATCTCCTAATTTAAATGTTCTTATTTGCATTCTCCTCTGTCAACAGTGTCTGACTCTAATCCTCGCACCACCTCGCTCCCCTCGCTCCCCTCCCTCTCTTCCTCTTCTGTGTTCACTTGTGTCTGCTTCTTCTCTGCTTCATCTCCCATTCTTCCCTCCTTTGATGGAGACTCTTACTCCTTTCATCCTGGTCTTTGGTACTGGTTTCTCTCTCGCTTGTACGTTTCTCTATCTTCCTCCCCTGCTACGTACCCATTCATTCTAACTCAACTATGACAGGCTTCATCTCTCTATTTCTTTACAGTGTTGGTCTTTTCTATGGGGCCTTTATCCCGACTGCACACCTTATACATTACCCCTTCTTGCACCATCCCTTCTTTCTTTCATGTTTTCCTTTCTCCATACCCGGTGTAAAATGATAACAAAACTTTTCAGGAGGATTATTTCCCAGAGTCAACTTTCCTGTGTTGCTTGTCAGGTGACGGACAGACAAACGTAACAAAGCTGTGATATGGGAATAATCGGCACAGCTTAAGGCAATCACAGTGGAGCAGGGAGTCTCTGTTTATTGTGGATTATCTCAGAACTGAAGAGTGCATTTTTTATGAAAATGCAAACGACAGTCAAAAGTTTTTGGTGAGCTGAGAAGCCGACCTGCCGAATCAGTCTGTGGAGGATTATCCTTTAACCTCTTGAGTTCTGTAAATTTCCTCTTTGATAAGTTTTCCTGGTTCAAAGCCTGCTCCCGAGCCCTCCTTGTACAACACATATTCATCCCATCACATATTCTGTCTGGAGTTCTTCCACTGATTCATCTTTGAAATACATGGATTCAGCACAGTAAGCAAGACGGTTGTTTAAGGACATTCCACTTGCTCATGTGTATAGTCTGCTGTAATAGTCCAACTGCCCATTTTACATTTATATGCATTTGACACTGTTACATTTATATTGATTATATATTATATTATATAATATATTATTATACATTCAATTTTTTTTATTATAAAGCATTATATGTATATGATAAAAGATCAGGCTAACACATTCCATATTATCAGATGTTAATATTCCAGATTTAATCCACAAAAACCCCTCAGAATCAGCCAGTTGATTCCACTTGCAATAGTCCTTTTTAATAACTGGAACAAACCATATTAAAAGTAAGATTTGATTTTATGTTTGTCATTCATAAGGTCTCAAAATACATTTAGTATGAAATGCAGATTGATTGTATAATGTAGATTTCTGTGTAATCAAAGAGCAAAGCACAAAACTACTAATCTGGGGTAAGAGAACTTTTTCTAAATGATAGATGACCAATGAACTCGTCGACGGAGGGGGTGACCAGACTCACTCATTGTAAAGAAAAGTGTGTAAAATGCATCAAACTTTATGTATATTGGACCTTGGACCAAGAATATTGAATAACTCAGTTTTGACCAAAAATATCAGATATAACCTTACTCTAAGGGAACAAAAATTTGCAAATGTGTTTATGTGGATGATTAATTGAATTCGGCCCCATAACTCCTCTTTCTCTGGGCAGTCCTTACCCTTCTTCACTATAAATATCTAATTGTACATCATCAATTGATGCTCTTGATTCATTTGTCTGTATATGTAATATGTTTCTGTGTGCGTGGACAAAATGATCTCTATTTTTTTTCTTTTGTTTTTTTTTGTTAAATAGAAGAAAGAAAAAAAACTGTTGTTTTGCCTTTTCTATTTTCTAGGTGAGCTTTGACTAACTTGCTTTCTGCCCATCTTGATTTATTCTAATAATACTTGGTCTTTGATAAGGATTGTATTCATGTAAAGGCTGTTGTCATGGTTACAAATGCATTATGACTGGACCTGGCTCTCACAAGCATAATGCCCCTCTTCTGCTGCATACACTTACTGTTTGTCCTTCTGTGATTCATGCTTTGCTCTTGCCAACTCCTCACAAACATGCTGACCTGCCATTTCTGAGGATGCAAATGGAAAAAATTAATTCACGTTCTGTAATAGTTCAGCATCACACTGTCTAAACAATACCAGCATCATTGTGTTCAGCATGGGGTTCTAAGAAACTCTGGCATATGTTTTTTGAATATATATTTTGAATATATATATATATATATATATATATATATATAAACTTGAAATTGCCTCGCTGGTCAACAACAGTGTAAAAATGCAGAGCTTTAGGTCTTACTTTATTGATGCAGTACATTTAAATTATATTTATACTAATATTGCTTGACTTTTCTCTCTTGCGTGAACCAAATTGAACCAAGCCGCTTGAACAGAAGCGCAAATACAACGGAAGTGAGGATTTGTAGCAAATATAGGCAAAAGTGGGCGGGGCAGAATAAGGGTGCACATGTACCCAATGTGCCATCTGCAATAATGTTCTCAAAATAATGTTCTAAAATAAGTCAAACAAAGTGCCAAAATTACCACAAACTGGCCCTGTGAATGCTCAAACAGGACTTTTCACTCTCTCCTGTTTATTCTCATAGTCCCGGAGCACACAAATGCATATGAGGCTACCTAGCCACGTTGAAATACTATTGGAGTGTTCACGCCTCTTTGCTCGCCCCTGGTGCATCTCTATACAAATGTGATACATCTGTGGAAAGCTTAGAGGGAGCTCTAAGTGAGTCAAGTGCTGTTTTTGTTAATATATTGCCCTGTGGATGTTCTTCAGCTGAAAAATAAAAAAATAACCACAGCTATTAGCACAGTTAGCTTCACAGGTCCTTTTCTAGTACCTAATCACAACGCCTCAGAAAAGCACGTAAAAGGGCTCATTTAGAGGACTATACGGGCAATGAAGGTCTGTCTTTTTGCATTTATGATTTGCATTTTGACTACGGACATTGTGGGCCATTCTGACCATAGGAGTACTTTAATTGAAACTATGTTTGGATATTGTTTTCTCTGTGGATTTTCCCTGACAAAATGAGACCAAACATCCCAGGATTTAACCCGTTTTGGACCCCAGTACAGGACCCAAGCGTTCGATGTCTGGCATATTCCTACAATGGTTGGAATCGTTTTATTGAAAAAAAAAAAAGCTTTCTAATGATATATAGCATGTCATGGTAGCATGCCAAAGTTCCGTAGCCTAAATGCACAGTATATATAGAGTAATGTTGGGGAGCTGGCCTAAGTGTTTTAGGGACTGTACTGGAGTAGTTTTTTGGTTGAGTTCTTGTTACTTTGAAAGATTAATATAATACTTTACACTCCCTTACTTTTCTTTTTCTGAAAGGCTCAAAGTGTTACTTTTGTGGAGGAGTTTTTTTGTCCCATGTAAAGCCTTTTATGACGCTCACTCCAGAGACTTGAGGTGTGCAGATGTGCTGTCAGTGCCATAGACTCACGACAATGAAGAAGGTTTGCCCCTGCAGGTAGTGGCCGCGATATTATTGATTAGTCAGTTTCCTGTTGAGGCTTAGCTTTAGAGCTCATTCGTAATTCTGCAGCTTAGAGTTGGCGTGTTTTTTTTGCTTTTTGAATAGTTATTAAATAGACAAAATATAGGCTTATTAAATTCCTTTTTCAAATTTGAATCCCAACCAACTATGTAGCTTTTAATCTAATCTGGTCTTTTCCATCATTTATAGTGTGTTCATAGTGTTGAAGGCTGGACTCAAAAGGATGAAATGAAAATACAATTTGCATCTGGTCCTTAGAAGTATTCATCTTCATCTTGATACAAAAGTGCTTTCAACACTTTCAGCACAAGCATTTTCTACAGCAAATCCCTCAGTACTTTAACTTAAGTAATAATAGAGATACTGCACTTGTATCGGAGTAATGTTTGACCAGGTGCATCTGAACTTTTACTAGAGTCATGAAATGCGGTACTTTGACCATCACTAGTCTAATGTACCTCAACCGTTCACTTATACATTTTGAAAATGACAGTGATGATTTCTTTTCACGTCACACAGGTATCTGGCAGTGACCCAGTTCAGCCCGATCCACGCCCGTAAGGCCTTTCCCTGCTTCGACGAGCCCATCTACAAGGCCACCTTCTCTCTGACGCTGCGCCACGACCCGCAGTACCTCTCTCTGTCCAACATGCCGGTGGAGAGCAGTGTCCAGAGTGACGAGGACGGCTGGGTCACAAACCGCTTCAGCCGCACCCCTCGCATGTCCACCTACTACCTGGCCTGGGCCGTGTGCAACTTCACCTACAGGGAGACACAGACTGACAACGGAGTGACGGTAGGGGCATGCAAGCTGTGGACGCAGCCATTTTTGTATTAATTACAGTTTTGAAATGTACACAACAGATTTACAATGAGAACTTAAATAAGTAGTTTTAATGTCCTGTAGCCCACACTGGAACTTGAAAAACTGAAAAACAAAAAACAAAGCACATATTAATAATGAATATGATTTGAGAATGCATGTGTTTATAAAAATAATAATGATATTCCTATCTAACTAACCTGAGTTCAAAGCTCATCATATAAAGTATGTTCAAGGTGTAACTATAAATTTTACACAAAACCTTAAAGAGAACGGTAGGGCTGCAAGTTATTTTTTCAGTTGTGTATTGCAATTAAATTTGCAATTTACGATTTCAAATCAATGTCCAGGAGCATACAAATTTGAGAGAAAACTGAAATATAAAAATTCTCATGCATTTCTGAACACGTTGGTCTAAACTTCAGGGTAAACATGTTTTATTCACAAAAGGCAAGATATTTTGCCTTTTGCACTGCATA
The DNA here is from genome assembly GCA_019453435.1 of Rhinogobius similis. Classification (NCBI taxonomy): domain Eukaryota; kingdom Metazoa; phylum Chordata; class Actinopteri; order Gobiiformes; family Gobiidae; genus Rhinogobius; species Rhinogobius similis. Next base: position 25,061,791 of record CM033619.1, on the reverse strand, counting down.
ATATAATTTGTGCCTTTGTGGTTTGATAGTTCTGCCAATTTGAATTGTCATTTTTATTAAATTGCAACATATATTGCAGCCCTACTTGCCAGTGAATTCACATAAATACCTTTCCTTCACTATTGCAAAAAAGGTCAGCTCTCTGATCCTTGAGATGTTCCTCAGGCAAAATTGAAAGTCCCAGGGGCTGATCTCTGACAGACTGACTCGCACAGGAAGTCTGATTTGTGCCTGAATAGCCTGCACTGGAGGCATGTGTAGATAAGTGAAGCTAATAGATGGTATTTGTGTGAAAATGGCTCTTGACGCGGCTGAGGGCAGCAGCGGTGTGTTTTAGCAATAGGACAATAACAGAGCGTGATGCTGCACTTTCACATCTGGAGCAAATCTGTTTTTGATCTGCTATTTTTTACAATGGATGTAAATTGTAAATGTACTTTTACAACTCTGTTGGGCCTTGTTAGCATATACTGTAAAACCAAATACATCTTTGGCATCGCAGTTACTCAAGTGTGTTGTATAGCAGTGGAGATTTTTGATTACTAAACATAGCTTTCTCATTAAACAAATGTTTTTAAACATTGGCAGAATGCTTTGCCGGTTGAAGCTGAAATAAGATGTTGCGGTGTAAAGGAAGTCTTCTGCTTTTGGCCACTGACTCACACATGTTTTGCATGAGGACGAAGTAATTTCAAGTTTTTCCATACTGTTTTGAACATCTCTTGCTGTTCAACTGCCCTGTGTCTAAATCTTTTTTAACCCTAACCATGGCTATAACCGGGCTCATAACCGGTGCCCTAACTGGGCCCAAAACCGGGTCCATAACTGTGGGCTGTGGGCTGTTCTGCCACAGAAAATATTATGTTATATTATATAATTTTTAATCATTTTGAATTGCTGTTGTACTATGTCCCTGTGTTTTGCTGTAAAGAAAACAAGCCAAATTAACCCCAATAAATCTAGTCAACATGAAGGCAATTTCTGTAATGTTTGGCATTACATTTTGTGCTGTTGTTACTTCCTCTTCACACAGTCCCTGAAAAAAATGGTATATTTAGCGATAACCTATATGAGAAAACAGGTTGGAGGTGATACATACTTGGGTCCTCAGTTTGGTGTGTGGTATGTCCAGATTGACGCTCCATTTATACCAACTCTGTCACGTGGCGTCTGCCGTGTGGCTACATCACGACACATTCTAATTACACTGAGTTGGCTATATGCGTCAGGGATGCATCAGGAGTTTTTTAAACCACAATCAGGCAATGACACTAGTATAAAATAACATATTTTAACAATTTTTTTTAAAGGAAACACTGACATAAATAGAACATAGTGGTGTAAACATGTTTATTTACTTGAACTTGAACACATTATATTCTTTACAGCACACACGTCTAATGCACTGGAGAAGCAATGGAGTTGGTGTAAATTGGCCATTAAACATTACATGACATTTTTAAAACTTTACCCAGATTAATATTCAACTTGTGTTAGACACTGCAAGGGGCCACAGAGTGAGATATAAATCCAGTGAAAACTCAGGGAAGAGAGAAATGAAGGAGTGAGACATGGTACGGTTTATATTATATAAAAAGTGGCACAGCATTCACAGAAACTGGCTAACATTAATTGGAATTAATGGCAATGTTTAACCAAATTACCAATGTTTATATATTTATATAATCTGTCCCCCATTACTAAATTGGCAACAGAGTCAGAGCAAGCTCTGCCCTTTGATTCATCGGGAGGCACATAGCAGAACTAGAACTTGTGCCCCTTACAAAAACAACCTCTGTATTTACCCACTGTAGAGCTCTGGACAGAACATCAAAAAACACCCGTTACCATGGAAATCTGCCATGTTTGCTGTTGGTGTTCTAAACATACTACGAAAAACATTAGCCAAAACAATGTAAAAAAAAGTGAACAAAAAATCCTTGGAAGAAACTGATAAACTGCTGGGTCACTTCTGGTAAATACATTTATCAATATATAGTATTAGAATACTTTTGAATTAATGCTAACACTCTTAAAATCTCTGTTGATTTAACATTGGGCTAACTGAAATTTCTGTTATGTGTGATGTCACGATCCCAAGCTAAATATATAGTGACCATTATAACCTCAATTACTAAATGTTTAAAGGAAAATATTATGCATTTTTCATATTCTTATTAGCCTTTAAACATGCACTTGAGTTGCTTAAATTTGCCATCTCATGTTTGAAACAAAAAAAAGTTTATTATGCACTAAATAAACATGTTTCTCTGCTGTCTGGCCTGACACTTACTGAGTGTATGCAGCCAGTAGATGGCGCCTTGTGCTACACACAATTAAGTTATGTTATCACTATAAAAGACAAATGATTTGCATAGCAGTATCAATGAACTTGTTTAGACTGGTAAATTTGGCAATGATTTAAGGACTTAAACAGCAGAAGATTCTCAGATAAGTGACGTATATAAGCAGAAAAAGTGTAATTACGTTGGAAAAAACTGATCGAGGAAGTGTTTTGACAGTCGGAGGGGAGAGGATTTTCAAACCAACAATCCTCAGATTTGCTCGAATGAAGCTAAATGCAACTCCAGATATGTTTTTAATGACAGAACATTGCTAGAACATGGTTAAAAGCCCCAAAAAGTCACTGTAGTAGAATATGTGTCCTTTAAAGGTGCACTATGTTGGTTTTCTAGTTGACAATCGGTCATTTGATTTATTCATACAATTGTTTTTGCTTTGCCTGAAATGTTCTACATGATTTTAACTTATCTAACTTTCAACTTTTATCCAGTTAAAGAAGTTTTTTTTTTTTTTGCCCAAAAAGTACTTTACAGTTTGCTGCTTGTCACCATGGGGATTGCTTGGTTTTATCCCATCTCCATGACAATACAATGTTTCATACCCTCCATCAGGTATCTACCTGAGACATACTGTACCTTATACAGTCCCATCAGTCTGCCATTTATTCAACTGTCAAGTTTAAAACCAGTTGAATAAATGTCAGAAGTAACATTTTCATGGTTGGATCTTAACAAGGTTCCAAGTAGAGCTTCAGTATGCAACAAGAAATGGGAGTGTGACAAAACGAAAAAATGTTTGAGCAAAAACTTTATTAAAAACAACAATTAAACTGAAATAGACTGTTCTGCAGCTGATCAAAAGTTTAGGACCACATGCCTTTAAAAGCTGTGGATTCAGTGTCATTTTCTGTCATGTTTTCACATTGTTATAACGTTCCGGTGGCAAAAGCAAAAAAACCTTCTCTGTTTGAACGTGGTCGGGTTGTTGAGCTGCATAAGCAGGGCCTCTCATAGCGTGCCATCCCTGCTGAGGTGGGACGGAGTAAGACAGTCATTTTGAATTTCTTTAAATATTCTGAGGTCAATGGAGCACTGACCAGCACTGAACCGGAGGATCGGCTGTCCATCAAGACACTGGATGATCCTCGACCCAACTTAAGACCGTTACAGGTGCCAACTGCAGCCCAATAACCATCAGACACATCTGTGACTGAAGGGTTTCAAAAATTTAAAAAACTTCCTCAAATGCCTCGTTTCCTTGAACGCCACCGAACGGCTGCTTGGAGTTTGTAAGTGAGCACCAAACATGGGACAGTGAAAGGTGGAAGATGTGAAAACACGTAAGCTGATGGTTTCCAATGTTACTAGCACAACAAGCAGATCCACCTGAGATGTTTTCTACACGCCACAGGGAGGGGGCGCCGTAATGATCTGGGGTGCTTTTTCCTTCAGTGAAACAATGGAGCTCCAGGTGGTGCAGGGGCCCCTGGCTCTGTGCAGATGTTGCAGAGAGCATCCCTCATGACTGAGGATACTCGTCTGTGGAACCACTGGTTTTTAAACAGGACAACGCTACAGTTCACAAAGCCCCAGGACAAAGGACTTCCATACCATACCACCTTCTTCTGCTTATCAGGGGCTGGGTCGTGGGGGCAGCAGTCTAAGCAGGGAGGCCCATACTTCCCTCTCCACATACACTTGCTCCAGCTCTTCCGGTGGGATCCCAAGGCGTTCTTCCCCGGGGGCCTCCTCCGATGGCACATGCCTGGAAAACCTCCCGAGGGAGGCGTCCTGGAGGCATCCGGAACAGATGCCCAAGCCACCTCAGCTGGCTCCTCTCGACGTGGAGTAGCAGCAGCTCTACTCCAAGCTCCTCCCGTGTGACTGAGCTCCTCACCCTATCTTTAAGGGAGCTCAGTCTTTCGACTCAACTCTTTCTTTACCACAACGGTTAGATACAGCGCCTGCATCACTGCAGATGCTGCACCGATCCACCTGTCAATCTCCCTTTCCATTCTTCCCTCACTTCCGAAGAGGGCAAGCCACCTTTTTCCGGTCGAGAACCATGGCCTCAGATTTGGAGGACCTGATCTTCATCCCAGCTACTTCACACTCGGCTGCAAACCGTCCCAGTGCATGCTGAAGCTCCTGGTTTGAAGAAACCATCAGGACGACATCATCTGCAAACAGTGGAGACGAGATCCTGTGGTTCCCAAACTGGACGCCCTCCACGCCCTGACTGTGCCTAGAAATTCTGTCCATAAAAATAATGAACAGAACTTACTGCCGGCAATGCGAACACAGCTCCTGCTCCGGTCATACAGGGACCGGACAGCCCTTAGCAAAGGGCCTCGGACCCCATACTCCCGGAGCACCCCCCACAAGGCGCCCCGGGGCACACGGTCGAATGCCTTCTCCAGATCCACAAAGCACATGTGGACTAGTTGGGCAAACTCCCATGAACCCTCGAGCACCCGATGGAGACTTTAGAGCTGGTCCGGTGTTCCACGACCGGGACGAAAACCACACTGCTCCTCCTGAATCACAAAACTCTCTCCTTTGTGTATGTTTCAATAATTTTCCCTTGTTGAAAAAGGTATGGACACCTTGGCTCTTAGAAAATCGTTATATACATTTTTTGGCGTAACGGCTACCTGTAGTTACAAGGTTCCCAGGAGAATTTCGTGCGTATTTGGACAATAGATCTAATGACTTGAGCTTGACAACACTCTGGGTTCTTGATCTTGCCCATCAAATACAATCATCACAGTTACTAATATTCTGATGATGAGAAATGAACGAAAACGCCCTAAACATTAAATGAGTACATCTTGAACAGGAAACACATTAAGTTTTGTGATGTGCTGCCACTGCTGATTTTTAAACCACTTTGGATTTGGCTGATATCCCATTGTATTCCTTTTGAACACACTGAAAAACAGAAGTATGCTGCGCGATGTGTACTTCTCCAAGGACAAACACACGCACAACCTTGTTCCTCCTCCTCTCGGTACTCTTTCCCTCCTCCGATCATCTCTCTATCAGTGTAATTACAGCTCATCCATCTCCACTGCCAGCCACTCAAGGACAGCACTCACACATGCATGCATCGCCTTGGTACACACTGTTAGTTTTGGTGAAAAGCAGTTTTTAATGACGAATCATATCTGGGTCATTTGTAACCATCACCAGCCTTCTACTTGATTGTGCATGTTCAGGAATATTAAGCACCAATCAGCCAGGCTTGGGTATTTTGGTCCCTGTAATGAATAAATCAGTTGTGTTTTCCCGTTGCAATAAACTTTTTAATATTCTTTCCATTGTAAGTGAAATGTCAGTTTTATGACTTATTCATATCATGCCACAAATTGAATATTTTCATTTAAACACATTGAATTAAAATATAAAAAATACATTATAATTTTGATATTCCAATACATAACATCTGGTCAATTCTACTGTAAATAATAGCAAACCAGCCATTTTCTTCACAGCAACAAACATAGCAAACATCTTTTTAAATTTGGTTTAATATTAAAATAGGGCTGCTCAATTACTCGATTATGGCAAAGTATTAGAGAAAGTATAGACCTGGATCAAGTGCCTTTGATCCAGGTTTTGAGGCAAAAGGAGTGCACTCATAACTGAACTTTACAAGTTTACATATTTTTTTGTAATTTAATAGACCTTTTAAAAGTTTTTAAACAAAAACATTGTCAATTTGGAATGGAGGCAAAAGGGAAGTGTAACATACTGTGATTTTACTGGAGAAACTGGGATTTAACCTGAGAATATCATAAAATATGAAAACTGTAGATGATTTTGGAAAATGAAAACCCTCTCAGACACATGTGAGTGACATAGGAGCTGCTTTAAACACATTTATTAATACTTCATTTACCTCCAGTCGCCTCCATTCTGGAATTTTAATAACATCACATTTTAAAGGGTCTATTGACCTGATTCCGAAAGTTTCTGTGGGTACCGCCATTTATTTATTTATTTTTTTGTATTATGTATTTACATGGGGCAGCTCGTCTATCCACGAACTCAACAGAAAATAAGTTCTACCACACGGACTAAAACCTATTATTTCAATAACACACACACACACACACACACACATATATATGTATATATACACTAACAACTGACAGAATTCAAATTTCTTTTTCAATGGAACCGTGACTGAGGGATTATGCCTAAAATCCTAAAATACCCCCAAACGACTCTTCATCATAATAAAGTTTTTCCCCAAAGTGCTTTCATAAACATGTATTAATTAGAGATATTGCAAAGCGTCCACATCACTTGACCTAACGACCAGAGTGCATTATCATTTGACTCATGCCTGAGAGGAGGCTAATGAATATGTAACTTTGTGTCTGACTTGGAGAGGTCTTGCAGGCCAGTGCATAAGTGTTTGCTTATCTCTCCAGCAGCAGATTGGCAACGACCCGTGTCTGTGCGGATCAATGCCTCTGTACCCCCGACTTCAGAATTAGCCTTTACTAAATTCATCAGTTAAACATTTGCTCTAATGTTTGCATCAAATGAGTTCAGAGCGCACTTTTCTGCTCAGTGTTACCTGGGAATGTCTCCAGCGCACTGAAAGCCAAAACTGATTACAACTCTTCAGTAAATAATGCACCCAATGGGCTTTTGCAGTTTTGCAGATATGTTTAATTTTCACATTTTGTACAGAAATGGGGGTAAGCGCAGATTTGAAGCATCAGAGCCCAACTCTGATTAACCGTGATTTGTTATTGGCATTGACAAACTTAAATCGAAAACTTTTTGGACCTGTTTATTGTAGATAAACTCAAGCAACAATGGACTGTCTTGAATTACAACGGTGACTCTAAATGCCTTTTGACAGTATGATATAAAGTGTATATTTCACTTATCCATCCCTGACATTATGTTACTGGTTATTTTTGTCAATGGTACATTTAAATCGAATCTGATAAAGTGGTTATTTGTTTTTCTGTATCCAAGTGAATTGTCACAAGATACATTCAAATGAAAAATGTATATAATAAACAGATAATCATGTGCTCGGTGCTTCAGACACAGTTAGTGGCCCTTGCATATTTTCATATTTACCAACAGTTGCTCAATATCCGCTCTGTTTCTCTGTAACAGCATCGCTCTCATATTCAAATTCTTGTTTCAGCCTGAAGGCACTGGAAACGCTGCTGTCGGTTTGTGGAGCTGCCTTCACTGACAAAACATTAATCCTCACATGCCTCCTTCCCCCTCTGAAACTCTAACCAACAGCTTTTTATGCTGTAAAAAACATCATTCCATCCTCTTCACAGTGGCTAAATTTGATTTATCTGACACAAACATTATTATTTCAGTCTGCTCTAAAACTGCAGAGGGACCAGGGAAAATGTTGTCTGGCATGTTGGATGTCATTGTTGGAGCTGATGCAACATACAGGCTAATAAAAAACCTGCATTTTTTATTCCGCTGCTATATATGCAAATTGTGCTCACCATTTTGACCGCTTGAAAGTGATAAGAACCAGAATCTCAGTGGTTCCCAGCCTTTTTTCTCCCAGTGTGCCATGGATCTCTCCTAAGAAGCTATAAGGATTAATCTGATTAATAAAGATGTTACAGAACAGCAATCCTTATAAACTACTGATTAATAAATATTTACTTACTTACCCCCAGGTTTGGAATGACTATGACCTCCTCACTACAGCCCCACAGATCGTGGAATAATAGTTAGACATTAGTGATCATCTTTATCAAGGATATGAAACAGGTAAAGGATTTCACCGGCAGATATTGTGCTGTCAGTGATTTGCACTTGTCAACTGTGTCCACAGTGGGGAAGACTTTTTATGGTGCATAGGAAATAAATGATGCTCCACGTTCTCTAATCCCACACAAAACTATCAAACAGCTGAGGATGGCAGTCATTGTGCAAGTGATATAACGCTTAGCAGCGTAAAAACTATATAATATTACTGTTTTAAAATCTGCTGTTTCTTAGTTTGTCAATAAACTTCCTTGACTGATCAAAAGAAATACAAAAATATGTGATAATTAGGTTTCTGACTTTAAACGTTCCCCATCAGCCAAATGTTGGTGACAGTCACATTTGCTACTCGGTTGAAAATGAAAGATTGTGTTGTGATTTTGTGATTCTTTAAAAAGTTCAACGACATGGCTAAAAATTTACTCAAAAACAAGTAACTGCTGCTGAAGTAAAAAGTACACATGAAAAAACTCACTAGTTACTAGATAATCTCTAATTTTAGATCTTTTATATACACCTTGTTTAAATAAACAGTTTAAAGTTGAATTTAGTTTTTTAAATGACAATAAACAGTCGTGCTTGTAAGTGTTTTATGAAAAAAAACCCTACATTATAATGTACAGAGTCTACTTTTATATTTAAATGATTAATAATTACAACCAAGTACAGTACCGTGGAGAAGGGGGGACAGGTGAAAACTACAGTGTTCTGAGCACTCCTGCCTTGAATGCAGTACAATACAGAATGCTCAAACATGCATAAATCAGTCACACTACTGCTCAGAGTGTGCTAATGATTATTACAAGTTGATTTTGGATGATTTCTCCTACACATTGTTATCACGTTTGACTGCTGTGAGCTGCTAAAGGCCATGAGATCTGTTTTCACAGCACCTCACAGTTACGTGTCACAAGGTGAGAGCACCTCATTTTCTTTGTGAAAAATGATTCAGTCTGAACTCAATGTGATATAAAAACTCAGGATTTGTTTGTAATATATTAAGGTTTGTGAAAATGCTGCAGATAAGAGTGGTCTATTATTAGCAGTTTTGGTATTACCGTGTTGTTGCCTCTACACAAATGGATTTTACTTTACATTAAAAGAAGGGGAAAAACACACATATTTTACAAATGTAACTTTTATTCAACCAAGAAAATCCCTCTTAGGTTCATGGCTTTTTCCCAGGGGAGTCCTTCTGGCAATTCAGGTAGAAAAGTCCCAAAAAGTTTCCATATCGCTGTTCTTGTTAACCACTGTGTCTCCCTAAAAGAAATGGTAAATTTATGCCTTATTTGGATTTCAGACTTGATGATGGAAAAGCGAAAAGGAATTTAAGTTGTAGTAGAGTCATAATCAAAATCTTAAGACCAAGGAAATGTTACAAATATATATATATTTTTTTTCTTTTCTGGTTGAATTATAGTCTCTATATCTTTGCAAAGCAACCAGTTTTCCCTTTGCAAAACAAATGCATACAAAGATGACAAACAGAACAACTATGGAACAACTAATGTAACACGTGGAGAGGTGTTAGACACATTAAAGGCAACATCTCCATGTCTCAGATGCACAAACCTATTTTCTTTGAGGTGTCACTGTCTCCCAACTCCTCTCGTGTTGTTCACTGCAAACATCTTTTCTTTCTTCAAATGGTGTTTGTTATGTCTTTGTATCGTGCATAATGTGTCTGTTTGAATCTGACTTGTGTAATGATCCTCCTTCCTTTCAGACAGGATTACAGTGTGCCACAAGACAAACAATCAAACAAACAAAGTGTGTGATGGCCCAGTCAGCAGCTTTGGTTCAATAAAACGTCCATCTTTTGGCCATTTAGCTCATTATTTCTTCATCTTTTGTCATTTTAGTGGTTCTCAGCGTTACAGAGTGATTGCTGCTGGAGCTGATGTGGAAGCTGATTGCAGTGTGAATGTGAATGGGATACGACATCTGCCTCTAATGTTACACAGAGGGGCTGTACTCCCAAAAACGATGCAAGACATGAATGGAAAAGGCAATGCAGAGATCCAAAATGGTTAATATTGTTAATAACACATAAATAGTCTCACCCTGTTTGGGGGTGAACATTTGGTGTGAAACTTGAATTACTGTCTATGTGAGAGGTTTTTAACAGTAGGGAGAAGTCATAAGTAATATTGATTGATTGATTAACTTTCTGTATTCAGCTTATCGTTGAAGTGTATTGTTGAAAGAAATTGTGGAACGTTTATGATTTCTATCCTTTATATTCTCTTCTTTAAAGTCTGTATGACAGTTTAGACTACACAAAAAAGTGAATATAATTTATATTATAAATGATTTAAAATGTATTTATTATTATAAAAAAGCTTTACATTTTGGTAGTTAAAGTTAAAAATGTGTCTAGAATTTCTGCAGTGATACCAGTGACGGTAAATGTCACATTAACATCTCATAATGACAATAAAGGTCATGGTTCTATGCTTTAACGATGTTATGGTTCAAATTATATTTAGATTGAAAGGTCACCACAGCATTTGATTTGTATGTGACACTCGTTGTACCGTGTGGACTCATAGGGACATTCAAAGTGCTGTCATAGCACCCAGGGTGGTACAGGTGAGCCGGCGTGTAAATCCTCTGTGGCTCGTGTCTGTACACCACATCTAAAGGTGGATTCACGTCATGACACTGGAGCATGTGGTCAGTGAAGTCTGTGTTGTATCCTGCTCCTCTGGACATTGTGGGTGTTTATTTTGACCCATTTTCTGCCAAACCGTATTGCACCATTGCCATGTCTGGTTTGTCAGTTGAAATCCATAGTTCACTGCCAGCTGTTGTAGACAGTTTTTCCATCTTGAGCGTGTGCTGATTTTTTTTTAGTTATCAAGAGTCTCCTTGTTGTGGTGTAATCCCACAGATGAGGGTTTCATGAGGTGACGCGGGGTCAGTGTCGGGTCTTTTCCTCCCTCAGACCCATAGTCTGTGCATTAGGCTGCTGTTGGTGGATTGTTTTTGCTACAGCCCTGAGCTGTTTACTGCTTGTGTTGCAAGACATATAGCAGCAGGAGGGCTTTGAAGTGTGGTTTTTGACTTTAAGTCTTACAATGTGAAAACTGGGTTGGAGCCAAATTCAATATTTCAATAATGTAGTTTTAGAATGATTCCTTAAAAAAATTTTTTGTTCTTGCAACTAAAACAGAGATTAAACACTGCAATTACTGTACCTAGTGTAGTATACGAGTGTACCTGTTTGGATCCTGGAAACTGAACATGAATCCATTTTATGCAGCCAAGATAGGTCAGATGTCTAGTGTTTCATTGCTGAATTTTAAATACATTCCTAGTTAAGTTCGGCAGGGCAATTTGGTGATACAAATCGAGCTTTTTGGTCATATCGTGATTCACTATTTCACTAAAAGCAGACATTTCTGTGAGTGAGTTATGGCTGGATTTAACCAATCACAGTGAAGTGTGAACTTTCAGAAGAAGCGGATTACTTTATTTAGCTCTTAAAGAAAACTACAAATTGTTCAAGAATCGTGATAAAATTGAAATCATAATCTGGCTCAAAGAAAATTGTAATACCGTACATATTTTTTCCCCACATCGCCCACCCTTACATCTAATTGTATTTTAGACAAGTTGCATTCACAAAATCGCATCATTAGCTCCGAGGATATGATGATACCTTCTCACAGACAGATGACCATGTTGTTGTGTTGTTGTTGCGCCACAGCTAACCATGTCGAAGCCTCCGTACAGATGTTTGCCTTGTTTTAAAGTCAACCATCTTCCCCTCCTCTGTCCCCATTGACATTGATAAAGAGACTATCACCCTCGCACAGACTCGCAGGGGCCTGCCTCTCTTCATCTGTGCGCCAGCGTCAGCACAACTGATGATATGATTGGACAGATGTGTCGCTCCGCACAGCTACGGGTCAGCACTGTTTGTTATGGAGACACTGCCACTGTCTGGGTTCCCGCTGATCGCAAGAAGTCAAGGAGCGAAGATGCGATAAGGCACGCAGAGAGAGGGGCGTGCCTGTGTGTGTGTTGCTTGGCGCTCTCTCCACGCCTGTATCAGTTGCTAAACCATCCATCAAATTACTGTGGCAACCGAGCGTCCATCACCCCATCCATCATCCAAGGGCGACAGACAGAGCGACACAGCGCTGCCAGAGATGTCACGGACCAGAGGACAGATAACAAGGGAGAGAAGGAGCCACAATAAAAGAGAGGATGGAGAAGGGGAGATATGGAGTACAGGATGCACACCTTGGTGAGGGCTAGAGAGAAATGATTAATACAGTGTTTGGTTTGGATTACGGCTTTCATAGTAATCCTGTGTAGCTGTCATACTCTGACCTTACCTGTCCTGACTATGAAAATGTACTGCTCTGATCCAAACACATATCCTCAATAAACCTCCTCTGTATATTCTCATTTTGTTCACTTCCTAAAAACTAGAATGGAATATGAAGAGAATATGAGGAGGAAAGAATTAGATGTAAATTTTAGTTAAAAAAAAAATAATAATAATAATATAATGATTATAGTTTGAACTAAAGTTCAAAATTAATTTTAAGTTTTACCTCAAAATATGAATATGAATAACACCTCTTGTTAATCCTTATACACAGTAACATAATGTTGACTAAACTAATGATTGCAATTTTTCTTGAGTCTTGCTTGCAATCCCTCACGGTTGTGTGTGTCTCTGAGTTTGAGGCTGCATGTTTTCACCATCACTGTGGTATTTCAGTGGCATGTTTTATAAAGAATAGGCCCAACAAACCTCTCTGACCTTTTATCAAACCTCTGTTTGACAGGCCATGCCACCAAGTCTCAGATCTGAATGTCAAAGAAACTCAAATATATGATGTTTTAGAGAACACAAACCAAAAGGTCTATGAAATATAACATATATTAAACACTGGATAATGTATAGTGAAAATGGGGGTGCCCTATTTTATTTTATTTTATTTGTTAAAAAAATCCCATCATTTTGAAATGGAACGCTCCAGGCGGCAGAATGGAGCGCACCTGTCAAACCTGCTTCTTTTAGACAATTAAATTGATCATAAAAGCCCCATTCAGTCTTTGTGTTCTTCTCACACCCAAATGCTGCATGTTTCCTCTTTGTTTATCATTATATTTCTATTTAGTTTTGTGTGCTATACAGTATATATCTCTTTCCGTTCCAGAGATAAAACCATGCATTGATCAATCCCTGTTTTACAATAAATCGCAAAACTTAATTCCTGCCCATCTTTATGTGTTTATAATCACTAGTATAAGCCCAAATAACATTTTACATTTGATTAGTCTGAAGGTAATAGTATTTGTCTGGGATTATTTCTGCACATATTTGACTTGGCAACATTGCAGTGCAGCTGTGTAATCAGTGCCCATGGATCAGCATGTCCCTGAGATGTTTAGATATTTATAAAGAAGACTGTTTGCTATCCTTCATGTTGCTTTTGATTAGATCTGGGATTGTAAACACACCACTCAAATAGATAATTTAAAAATGCTGTTGAGCTGGGTGACTTCCCATGCACAACAAAGAATAAAATCACAAACTCTGCAGTGATGCAACTTGCAAGGTTGGTTACTAATATAACCCATGATACACAGTTTAGACTTCAAACGGTAATTGAACGTATTCATGACTGTGTATTGTGTCGATCTATTAGTTACTTTTTACTGCACCGTCTCATCGGAGGACGTGCTGTCTGAAATACTTAGCTCCAGTCTGTCTTGGCACTCAGACATGACTGACGTGGCCAACAAGCATTTTAACACTCACACCTCGAGGCAATTTAAAATTTCCACTTGAGCAAACCTTCATGTTTTTGAACTTTGAGAGAAAATCTGGAGAATTACATGCACATATGTAACTCTGCAGGCTCTTGCTGAAATCTCGCTCAAAAGCTGCAAGATGCGAACCGCTCAGAACCACACAGTTTTTGTGTGGGCATCTCTCTGCAACCCCCCACACTTTTCACAGCTCTGGTTTCACCTCACCTGGGAGAACATGAGTACAGAGGAATCCTCCCGAGATCATATTCAATTCACCACTTGCTGCTGAAAAAGTGAGCTGCGGTTCGAATAAAGCCTCCACTTCCTGTGCACATATTCACTCAGCTGGCTCCAAGATGAGTTCAGGTACAGAGACCAAAATGTGGGAATAACAGTACTTTTAAAAGTTTGAATTTACATTGGAAGAATGCTTCTGCCGGCGAGTGTGTGTGAGTGTGGGTGTAAGTTTGACTCTTTATGTGTGTGTGTAACTGGAGAAGGCAATGTTGTGGTTTAATATTATGAAAATCCTTTGCAGCTGTGAGGCTCTGATTGACAGTAATTGCAGATGAAGAATATAATGGATTCAGACACTGTCAGACATAGTTACAACATTGATCCCTTTTACCACGAGACACACTAATAATATGGCCGCAGCTGGTATCATATATCCATTTAAATTACAGAGCATGCTGCTTTTGTTAAATAACTTTGTGCATGTGCAAAATACAAATACATAGATCATTATGTGTTTGCTGTTATTTCACTTAATGCTAGAGCAATTTCATAAAGAAAAACAGAGCATTTCACAGTTTTTACTTTCTGAACTGAATGGGATTAGATAATCAATTTGCTATATTGATTTCCTCAAGCCTGAAATGATAAGGGGTTGTAACGTCCAGATGAATAACCAAACAATCCATGTATGTAATAATATAGCCTTATTCAGTCTGTATGACGTGTCATTTTAGAAGAATTTGATTCAAGCTAAAATTATTTTCACTTTTGCAGTACCATGTTACAATTCTTGATGTAACAGGCTTGCAATGAAATGCGCAAATGGATAGAGCTTTGGAACAGGGTGATTACAATCCAAAGTACATCTTGTGCCACTCCTTAGCGTGGATAAAAGTCTATGTATAGAAATCACAGTGATGTAAAACTTGGCCAATGGCTGTATTTCAGGAGGCAGACTTGTCGCTTTGTGATTGTAGAGGGGAAAATCCATAGCTTTCTGTCCATCAGTGTCTCTTAATTATTTCTTTCAGCTGAAATAACATCAAACTGTCAAACTTATATACAGTTCAGTATGAGTTCACATATAGTCGACAGAGTTGACTCATTAGAGTGAGGTCCTCCTTGGATCAAGTCTGCTGATGAAATGCAGGTGTAATAGACAAAATACTGTTACTTTGAGAATATAATTGAATGTTTAATGTATTCACCTTTTGTTTTTGATTTAGAGCATTTGTACGAAGCTGAGACAAGATACTATCGCAATGTTGTTGTAACCAATATTATGAAAAGTGGATTTATAGGTGGATTTTGAAAGTGACATTTCTAGGACAATGAAGTGGGTTTCGTGATTGCTCTGATACAGCAGTCTTACATCAAAACACTGTGTCTGTGTGAACCAGCCGCAGTCTTTATGTGGCCTCAGTGAAGCTGTACTGACTTTGATGGCTCGGCTCTCCTGTCCTTCAGATGACAGACAGTTGTTTGTCTTTGCGCCTCTAAAACACTTTTTCTGGGTGCATCATTTCATTAGAAAAAGGTTTCTCAGCCATTTACTATTCAGTTATTATCTCTCTGCTCACTTTACACAAACACTTCATGTTCAGTTCAATTAGTTTTTCATTTTGGCTACAACAGAATAAATACAAAGCACCATATAATCGCCTTGATCCTGTACCTGCTTTTAGAGTTTCAGAATTACCGTAATCATTTATTTAAACAGCAGTCTCAGGCTCACTGCACCTGCCCCATTTAAAGGTGTACTATGTAACTTTTCTTGTGGAGGGTCCACCACCTGCTTGTCTCCATGGAGATGTCATTGCTTTGTAATACTATGGAGCATTCCAGGCAAAGCAATAACATCACCTTGGTCACAAGCAGGTGACATTCCCTCCACCAGAAAAGTTAGATGGTGCACCTTTAACTCCTATAGGCTAAAAATAATAAAATGCCTCACCTTCAAAGTAGAATACTTGTTTACCATTGGATGAAAAAAAATAAAAGTTTTTCCTTTGTTTGTCGTATCTTACCCTCTTTGTCGCCGTGGTAAACACTCTGAATTACATGTGTCGTGTTTGGGTGTAATTACTGTCAGGGCGAGACAGATGAACGTCTCTATTTGTCATGAGTGACTGGAGGAAACATGGCGGACTGTTGTGACATGTCTGGGGAGATGGAGAGCCGACCCACACATATCTGTTTTCCGCTGTTTGCTCTATCCATCCTGACCTCCTCACACAAGGACTCTGTCACTCACACCATCACACACTTTCAGACAGGCACACTATTTATGACAGCTCCAGCCTAATAAAGAACGCTGCTCTCAGGAAGGTGATCTGTCTACCAGCTTTGTAGAGAAAGAAATAGAGTTATTGCCCTGAAGGGTAGTACAAAAAGTTCGGATTAATTGGAATAATAGAGTCTATATTTCTTTAATTTTATTTGGTGTTGAGAGTATACATTTTGATGTTTTTGTATTTAGTCAGTGTACAAGCAGACAAAGACAAAAACGAAACTATATGAACCACATGTACATACTCGCGCACACACACATAAAATACTTTTTTTTATTGAAACTATGAAGAATTAAAACAATTCTGGTAATCAATGAGCCCATTTATTATTCTTTAGATTAATCATTTGGTTGTTTAGAATATGCAAAAGAAAGATTTTTTACTAAATTTGACCCTGATGAAGCTGAAATGAAGCCTTTTGAGGATGGAGGACATTTATGGACAAATACATTGAATTTACACATTTTCTGTGGATTTTCATGCAACCGTTGCTCAATTTGAGTCATAAAACATTTCTAAGCTCATGCATGTTTTAGAATCTATGTATAAAACAGTTAACGAGTGTTTCATTACTAAATGAAATTACTAAATAATTAAAATAATCGATTAGTTGCAATAAATCGAGTAACTTGTTGCAGCCTTACAGTATTTCAATGTCAATACAATTTACACATTGTACACAATATAAACATACACAAACGTTGAAAACTGTATGTTCTTTTCCTCATGATGTTGACGGGTCTCAAAACAAAAAGAGACCCCCTTTTTACAAGTACCTCTCTTTCATTGCAAAAGTACGGCAAAGTACCAGCCAGTAAGTTGCAAGAAGATCTTAACGTGCTCTGTACTGACATCGATCGCAGTCCGAGTATTGAATCAGCCTACAGCGGCAGCTCATTTTCTCTTTCTAACTTACCAAATTGCTTTTTATCTGTGAAAGTGTCATTTTTAGACAGCTGACTTTTTGTCTGTCTTTCAGCGGGCCCTGAAAGCATCACTTCACTTTAATGAATCAGTTGGGAGTCAGTGAAGTGGATCAGTTTTGACAGAAGTGCAAAATCACAGGAGACGGCCAGAAGCAGTGCATTTACCTGGTTTCACTGGTCTATGGTGTTCTCTGTCAGATACTTAATGTTATTGCTCTTACTGCGCCTGGGCCTAATTGGAGCAGTGCTGCAATGATCCATGCAGACAGCTATATTAAGTGACGGGGAAATATTTGTCAGCTCATGAAATTTGAATAGTTAATCAATGAGAGTAAATCGTGTGTGCAGCGCTGTTTCTCTTTCCTAACACAGGCTGCTATGATAAAAAAAAGGTTTTATTTTTATTAAATCACAACAGAGATGCACTAAAATACAAGAGCAAATGAGGCAAGCGACTGGAGATAGTGATAATGGGTGATATCTCTGGCTTTAGCATTATTTCTCATAACAAAAATTTAAACTGTCACACAAAGTAAATGCAAATTGATTCTTGAACTGTAGCTAAGACAGTTGGTGCTGTTCCTCTTGAAAATAGGTGCAGACATAAAAGCTGTGCATGAGAATAATAACGATATGCAAAGTCAATTTGAAATAAGGAAATGCTATAGCAGATAGAATAGAATTTAGCTTAAAATACAAACACAATAATGAAACTAAACACATTGACTGTGATGTTGTGACAGTGCAGACAATGATGCACACCACATGGCTGAGCTGTCTCTGTAGTAGTAAGGCCCATGTGTTATGTGTCCTGTGGTCATTATAAAAGACTGTCACGCTGCCGCCGGGGCGTCCGGTCCCTCGTCGATAAGGTCAGTGTGGAGGTCAGTGCAGGCCAGCCCCATGTTACTGAGTATTGATCGTGCGGAGCTCTGATGCACAGCTGTCTACTGAAGTCACACATCTGTGAACAGTGTGACTCGTTCACACACGCAGCTCGAGGTGTAATGCAGCTGTTAATAACAATACTTTTTGTCATACAAGAGTGTGAAAATGCAACGTAACAAGAGAAATCTACTCTATTAAGAGTTTTGTTGGCTTGATCATTATGTTACAGTGTTACAATTGTCACTACTGATCAGGGCCGGTTATAGGCATGTGGAGCCCTTAAAAAATAATGTATTTGTCGCCCTCCAAAAACAAACAGTTTAATAACTGGACATAACAATGGAATGTAAAGGGACAAGAACTCAGGAGTGGACTGGGTAGAAAAAGTGATCAGGAATCTCTTGTAGCAGGCCGCATTTGTCGGGATTTGTATTTTTCTTTTTACAGTTTAAATCGAAATAAATCACATGTCGTGTCCTGTATTCAAGTGCATAATCTTTTATTTTGTCTAATTAGTCATTTGAATTGACCAAACAATATATTCTTTTTTATGCTCTATTTAAACATTAGCTAGCATTTTAGAGTGGAGCATATTTGTACATGGATATTAACTTTACATTTTATCTTGTTTATGTTCATGTCTTTGTGGTGGCCCTAAACATTTGCTTAAATAGTTTATGCCCTGCTGATGCATTCACTTGTATCTGTTAAAAAACCTTGCATAAATCTCCTGGTGGAGCAGCCCACTGTATTCCACTGTACAATCATGGTACCTTCTGTGTTGCCTTCTTTTGCAAAACCACCACAAAGACAACCTTTTGACTCAAAACCACTTATTTCAGTCTCATATTGCACCTGTCTACTTTTATCAGTGGTATTTTATAATCTGAAGCTACTTAAATATTTCTTTTACCTGGATGACTGAGGGATTGTAGACGTCTGTGCCAGTTTGTGTAGTCTGGCGGTGGTTTTGGTGGATGTTTATATGCAGTCTAGTGGCCACTCAATTCTTGGTCAATAATTTAGTTCAACTCTGTGTAAGGTTATGTAAAATGTAACTGAGCAGACTGACCACTGCAGAGCTGCAACTTTCCCTGACCCAGCGCCTCTATCAAAACTAGGTCCTTGTCAAACATTTTTCCTGTGATAGTTACGAGTGTGGTCATAAAATAATGTTTGAACTGCAGCCCACACACCAAAGTTCTTAAGCGTAAAGGATTCATTTATTTTCATTTATTCAAGCCTGGGTTTATTACATATTCTGCAATTCCCAATCAGTATATCATAGGGATATATAAAATTATAAAATTCCTAAGAATGAGACAAACTGTTGTGTTTATTGTGCGACAAATAATAGATTCACCACCCGAGGTCAAACTTTTATATCCTTTGCGTACAAAGACGTAGCTTTACACTTTCCAATGTTACTGCAGCTATGAAATCTTAGGCCAAGAGTTCACTGTTTGATCTGTTCAACTGAAACACAATCTCAAGTCTCAACTCTTTTTTTTATAATCTCTGTAGACTTGACCTGCCCTTTTCTGACCTGGTTTCATTTCTCTTTGTCTTCGCTTTTGTCTTAATATTTCTTTCATCCTTGAATTATTCCTCAGCCTCTCTGAAGGCATTGAACTGCCATTACTCTCATGATTAATTAGCCAACTTGTAATGAAATATAGCGCTTAGATTAAGTCATGCAAGTTATATTGTACTGCAGTTTAATTTCCTTCATGGGCATAACATTTGAAAATACAGTTCTATACATAAAAAATAAAATAAAAATGGAAAAAGTGCATTTGTTGCTAGCCCGCTGATAATACACATACAGGTCCCTAACACGCCAATCATTTCCTCGTCACGCACTTTGTTCAAGGTTAACAAGTCCTATCACAATGCTTGTAATAGTGTCCACTCTTTTCGAACAATGATTTGCTCACTTTCAGCATCAGATTGCTGAAATAAATGCACTTTTCTGCCATATACTCATATTCATTGATGTTGGGCTGTATATTCCACTCTTTGCTCAGTCAATCTGCCCTATCTTCAGATCTATTCCCACTGAAAATACTGTGAATGTGTCTGCCTGCAGATCCGTCTGTACGCTCGGCCCGATGCCATCTCCAGTGGAGCGGGGGACTACGCTCTCCACATCACCAAGAGGCTTCTGGGATTTTACCAGGACTACTTCCAGGTCCAGTACTCCCTGCCCAAGCTCGGTAAGGCCTTTTACCTCTGTCTTTTCTGGATGCTTTTGTTTTGCAGTTTGTTTTGCTTGTGATATTCTTTTTTCCTTCAACTTCCCACTATTAACTTTGAGCTCACTGATGTTTAGAAAAAAAAAAAAGAGAGAGAACCTTTTCTCTGACCACTCTAGGGAGGACATCGAAAACTCTTCTACAAAAGAGAGTCCAGAAGAGAGTCTTGGAAAATTGTATTACATTTCAAAACATGTTTCAGGCAGCAAGTTTACACATTTAGGCATTTTCATTTAAAGGTACACTATGTAACTTTTCTGCTTGTTACGATGGACAGGACATGTTATTGCTATTGTTATTACGGCTACAGTAGTAGTACTGCTACTGCATTATGGCAGTAGCACTCTACTCTATCTTGCATTTATTCAATAACAGGTGTTTTTTTGCTCAACAATACATTGAAAAACATGGTATCTTATTGTAATGGTGCGACTTTCCACAGAAAAGGTTAATGCCATGTTGTGGGACATTTAGGCAAAGCAATAACATCTCCTTGCAGACAAGAAGGTGCCATACCCTCCACCAGCTAAGATACAGGTCATGTTTGCCACTCTCTTGTTTTTGAGTGTATTGGTACGCTCCAAACGTGCCTCTGTTGTCTTCAGTGAATCGTACCAGTGGTTTTAAGCCGACCCTCTGTTGTAACTAGCACGATTTAGATCTTATTTTTGGGTGATGTCCGCTCCTCACACAGACCACAGCCCCTGGACCCAGAGCCAAGACCTGAGGTTTCACTTGTAAAGCGTGTGTATGTTCAAAATGAGGGCAAACGTGACGTGTTCCACGTCAATCCACGACAATTTGACATGGTATTGTGCGGTTGTGTCCGCAAACTCTGCACCGTGCGTGGGAAGTTTTCAGAGACGAGGAAGAAGGAGAACTGCGCTCAGAGAGTAGAGAGGAGCCAATTTGAGGCCGTTTGTGTTTAGTGCAAATGCATTTAGATCCCATCATTTTCAAGAAATATCAAATTATAGCCAACTATTAATTTAATCACAACGTGTGTGGGTAATTACGAGGGTATTTGTTGTCATGTTAATGTTTTTTGACAATAAAACCGTCCATGCGTATGTATGTGGAAGTGTACGAGGTGCAAGCTGAACATAAAGTTTATCTAAAGCAAGTGTCTGGCCGTCAAACACACTGCTGCCATATGCTCCACACACGCACACACACCTTCACACACTTAGCACCAATGGCATGGCTCTGTTCCCTTGTCCTCACACACATAACACATACACACACACACACACACACACACACACACACACACACACGCACACACACACACACACGCACGCACACACACACACACACACTGCAGCATGTGTCTCTGCTGTCCCCCGTCTCACACACATAGTGTTTTGTCCTGATGCGCTCAAACTTCAGTGTGCACATCCCACTTGTAAAATAAAAATATCCGTAGTTTCGAGAGCATTTTACCACGGTTAAGCACCAGTAAATAAAGGGAAAAGGCCATAGCATTTGAGCTCTATATTACTGTTTTGTTCAAATGTTTAGTGACAGGTAATGTTGTCAGAAAAGCAGTGGTTTCACTAAAGCTCCACGCGTCTGTGTCTCTGCTTGCAGCATCTCTCCCCCTCATTATCACCTCATGTTTAGGTAAAGCTCATTCACAACTTTACATTGTCCTTACATGGTGACATGGAGGTGTGGAGGTGCTGTGATGTGAGGCAGGGTCATCTGAGCAGATTTCTGCTGCAGGAGTGATTGTGAGGAAGACCTGCTGGAGCGTATACAGTGGTTTTTATAAATTTGAATATTTTTTACCTTTTTTTGGCCCCACATACTCTTTTAGTCAGAGTTCTACGTACTGTTTTATAAATGAGACTCCAGGGCATCGAGCTGCATTCTGCCGTTGTACTGACCTGGGACCTGGGGTGTGGGGGGCCAGGACCAGTTGAAACTTGACTATAGTGCATGCAAGATTTGTCCATCAAATGGTTATAATATCAATGTAAAAAGTATTTATATCATATTTACATATTATATTAATACATTTTACTATATTGGATTATACACTGGTTTGGCACTTCTAATGGCACGTTCCCACACTTTGTATTAGATTAATTACACTTGATCTTGAGCTGAACCTGAAGTCGATGATTGTGATTGGAAATGTATCACTCACATGAAAGTGTCACTGAGTGAGCTATATTTGTGTTTTATGCACAATAGGAAACCGAAAACAATCAGGGGGAGTTGAAATGAGTTGTCCATTAAAGTGAGTGGCTCAAGGAGCTGGAACTGAGTTTGAACAGAGAGGAGCTGAAGTGTCTGAAGTGAAACTGCTTTGAAGAGTCACACAGAGAAACTCAAAGAATAAAATGTCACTTTAACTTTGTTTTACAACTTGATTTATTATTGTGCCAACTTTTGGACACCTATTTCAATTGTATTTCTGCAGCTCGAGATAACTGAGTTAATTTAGAATCAAATGCCCATCTAAAATTTAAGTATGGAGATTAAAAGCACATTGAAATAAGAGATCAAAGAGTGTCTGTGGCTGTAATCTAGAGTGTCAGTTAGAATAGTCAGAATAGTTTGCATTTTAAACCATATAAAAGGGGCAATAAGTATAGCTGTAAGACAGAAGAGGAAAATAAATGCATTTTAGCTGTATTTGATGCCCAGTGACCCATGATTTTCACAACAAATATGATCAAATTAATCAATGTGAAGTAATTATTATGAGCAAAATTTTATTGACAGACTGTCATTTATTTAACTGCTCAGCTCTTTGCACAGTAATCACAAAATACTCGGGACAGCACCAGTGATCAGTGAGCCATACCTGTGCATGAGCTGTAGCTGCTTAGAGTCAGGTTTATTGCTAGTGTAGGCAATAGAGTTCCAAGATCGATACTATTTATTCATTCATTCATTTTAGTCATTTCAGTATTCTAATGTAGTTTTAGATCTTATAGAATGGGTGATCACACAGGCATATGGACAGAGAAAGTAAATCATGGAGTTTAGAGTTTTGAGTGCCTCCTATCACTCAAAACTATCCTCAACTGTTTTCGGTGCGTAATATGCGGAATATTCATTTATACGTGTTGTCCCTTTACAAATTACTAAATAAGAAGATAAGAAATAGGGCATTATTTAGTCCACACAACCGTTTCCTCCTCTTCCTGCTGTTGTTTGTCCTGTTTTAATTGGCTGTGCTGTACACTTGTCCTGGTAGAATCAATTATCTATGTCACAGTAGTGGCACTCTCCACGCCCCAAACCTGCTAATATGATCTGTGCACCTCCATATATTTCATTTGTCAGCCTCTTCGCCCTCTTCCACATCCATTCATCACATTAGGAATTCTCTTTGAGTTGCAGCTTCCTGTTTGTTCCATCATCTTAGATTAGCTCTGACATTTACTTACCTTCACTGACCTTTCCACCAATATTAACTGCATTCATGGCCCGAGCCGTGCTGAGGCAGAGGTGGGCTCAGATGACCAGTGCACATTGGAACACGTTGGCTACAGGCAGAAAGATGCAATATAATGTAAATGTGCTGTTCCCATGATCAAATAATAGATAGTATTTATAATTACGTCTGTAATGGTTAGCTACTTCAAATGATACGTGAATATGATATGTGCTAAATTATAAAATTGGTTTCAACCTTTGTGAACCGCACTTGCTTTCCAAATGTATAATGTAATTATGACCCATTATAATTCAATTGTGTGTAGCATTTATTTTGTCCTATTATTTGAAAGTAAAATAATGACATGTTTTTCCCTAAGTCGTGTTTGCAGAACACCTCAAACAAATTACTTAGTCAAATTGCTCATGCTGTTTTTGACAACAGCAACTTGCATAAAAAAGAATTTCATCTATTTTGAGTAATTACAAATTGATTGGATAACATTCAGTCTTTTCAGTGGAATAACACTACCACACAGGTGCATGTGAAAAGAATTTGAGCTCCAGAATTGGATATAACCTGTTAAAGTACAGGTGACCTTTCCTAATTTGACTTTCGTTAATGTCTCCATAGGGACACTTTCTCTGCATTTTATGCATCTCTTAAAGGCAGCAATGGCTGAATGTTGATTAGACTCACTAATACCTGAATAAGTATGTATCACTATATGTCTCTGGCTGATTGAAAAACTACAGTGTTGAGGGGAAAAAACATGTACACTGCATGCTCCGCTGAACTCAAACCCAATTGCTCTGAGGGGAGTTACTGATTTCACTTTTCAATATGCTGATAATGCTGAACACTTAAAATAACAAATAACAAAAACTACAAATCCAGAATTACATTTTTGTTTGCATTATTTTTGGTGTACCGTCTGAGGTCATTTCCCTTGATGTCAACGTGAAGGAGATTTTTCTGCACTATCATGTTTTCCACCTGCTATTTTATCTCATCATACGTTTATATTGCATGTTTACTCAGTGATGAAAACTCTATAGAGCTCTATGTAGAACTGCATGAAGAAGGATTTTCATGTGACTTTGTTTGAAATCTTTTCGGTCCTGTCCCGTGTGTGAGGAGTGACTGAATGCATTCTTCCATTATAAATGTGCTGTGGAGGGTTGTGTGTGCGTACATGGGTTGGCCTGTATGAGTGTGCGCGTATGGTACTGATGTTGACATCAGTCTTTAGCCTCACATGCTGGAGGTGCCTGTGTGTGTGGTCTCAGCCTCCAGGCTCCGGGCTCCATCTGTCGTCATGCAGGGCATCAGGGTCCCCTGAGAGGCCCAGGGAGAAATGATGAGCGCATATTCACATTTAAAGGGACAAAGCCATAACATACTGCACACACACATCATAACTACAGAAAAAAATGGAGTTGTGAGTTGGCCAGAGGCTGTTCTTTTGGACGCCCCTCTGTCTGCAGAGACTCTCAGTACCTCCACATCGATGAGACAAACGCACAAAGTTTGAATAGAACTGAGCAGCAGACTTAATGTTAATGACTTTGACCCTGATTTTCCTCCATATTTCACATGGATGCATCTTTAGGTCACCTTTCATCGCATGGTCCACTTTATACACAGCCTAAGTTTATAAAAATACACAAACTGATTTCCTGTTTAAAGTGGGATTAATCACTTAAACAGAACAAAGTAACATTTTTACCTTTATAAACATCCTTGTAAGTCCATGTAGTGGTTGCAAGTGTATTTTCAGCCCAGTCTCCAGAAAAATACGTACATAATTTACATTTTTGTAATTCCATTTGCATTGCAATTGTACGTTTTTGTTGTTAAAATACATACAATAAATATGTCTGTGAAAAATCATGCTATATAATATAATATAAATTCTGTTACATAATGACATGACATGTGTACGTACGTTTCAATGCTTTTTGACAACAAAAACATACAATAGCTACGTAAATACAAAAATGTAAATGAATCTATGTATTTTTCTGGAGACTAAAGGTTGGTATTTTCGGGGTGTGAAGCCCCCCCCCGTCCCCCTGGTGTCACCGCACGGAAAGCCGCCTGACGCCAGCCCGAAGACAGCTCTCCTGAGAAACTTGGCTCTCTTTTTATATTTGGTGACATGAAATGTTTTTGTGATTGTGCTTCAACAAAAGCAACAAAAAAAAGAAGAAGAAAAAAAACAGCTTTTGCGTTTTTTTTACTGGCAGAGTATTTTCACAAGAGAGCTGCAGGGAGAGCTCTGTCACTGAAGTTACTTAGTTCTGCTTTAAACTCCACCCACAACCACATTTCCAATAGGGTAATATAAACTGGGAGGACTAAAAGGGAGAGTGAGGGGCGGGGCCTGGAAGACTGAAGGGCACAGTGAGGGGCGGGACCTGGAGGACTAAAGAGGAGAGTGCACCTGCAGAGACTGCAATCTGGTGACTCCTCAGATTGCAAGAATTGTAATGCTGGCTAATAGTATTTCAGTGCACAGTTCAAAGCACTCTGAAAGGTGTCTTGTCTGCTGCTGCAAAGTTTTAAATCTGCATTGCCAGTACAAACTGTTATGGGGCCTATTGCTCTTTTTACAATATGTTTTGGGGTTTTAACAATACTTTCTTTAATAAAGACTTTGCCTCCTACTAAATCCCTTGTCTTCATAAATGTTCACCCGTTAAACCAGACAGAGAATCATTTATTCACAGCGTGTTGTGGGCTGCTCTCAGCTGTGCTACTGTTAGCAAAGCTGACTGAAATCTTTTTCTCCACTGTTTTGTAGTTTAGCATGCGGAGGGGTGATTTTCCCTAATAGATCCTCTGCAACTGTATCCCTGACATTATATGCAGGGGTTTTATGTAGAGCTGCTGAGAAGATGGCATGTTTTGTTTCAGGGTATAGAAACATGCTTCCTCTTTATGTCTCATGATTATAGGCCCTCAGAGATAAGCACTGGCTTATTTCTCACAAACAGCATGGGTAATTTCTGTAAAAGGCAAAGCGAATATACCACATGTACTTGTTATACTCAGATTCTTAAAGAAAATAAGAGTTGTTTTAAGGTCTTCCAAATAGTTATTTTTAATGTCTTAAGAATAGAAATGTTTATGATATATTTCAAAATGTGTTTCCACCCTATGGACCTTATTCTGCCCCGCCCACTTTTGCCGTTTTTTGCACTTTTGTTGTAAACGCACTTTCGTTTGACGAGAACTCCGTTAAAGCTGATGACGAACGAGGGAAAAGTCTCGCCGCTAAAAAGGGTTGATTTGTGTACAATGTTTAATGAACACGAGCAATAATAAGTCGACAACGCACCGGTTTCCTGGTCAGTCTGAAAACGGCTTTTTAGTCCATGTAGAACTTATTTTCTGTTGAGCTCGTACAATACAACGGAAACAAGACGGCGGCGCGTACGACAACTTCCGGAATAAGGTGAATACTTACCTGAGAGCACATTAAACAGGTTTAGGGTTAGATGCTGCCCCCGTTTGGTTTCAGACCCCACCATGTTTGTTAAAAGCTGATGTGAATCGGTCTCATTCTCTCTTGCACTGTTGATCAAATAAAACGTGCTCTACTTTTCATTTACTTTGCAACACCACTGAAAAAGGTAAGCAGATCTTCTATTTTATCTCTTTTTAAATTGCAAGTATCACAGCTGTGAGAACACCTTCTATTTTGTGGGGGAGGGACCCAGAGGACAGAGCACTTGGGGCTATACTTAAACTTCTCTCTCAAAAGTTTAATTCTGCTGCAGAATAAATGACAAGCACGACAGAGCATACAAATTCCTCCTCACTCCAGTCTCTCCCCTGCTCATTCTTTTCCTGGATAAAGTTTGTGATAGAGGCTCCTCTTTGGGAGTTTCTCAGCAGCTTCTGTGTCCCAGCTTGGGACTTGTTCATCTTTAGCTTCTTTTCAATTTTTGCGATAACTAAAGACATGATAACGCCCCTCCTCTTCCTCCTTCGTCGGGCTTCCATAGAATTCAAATGAGAAAGCCGCAGTGGAGCAGAAATCTTGCTGGGGCTCAGGTGATGCCAGTGTCAGGAGAATTGGACCGAATATCTGAGTGTGTCTGAACTTTTCTGTGTGCGATCTCGCCAAGTGGACTAATGCGTTCTGTTGAGTTCTGGCTCCATCTGGGATCCATGGAGACACACAGGCAGCAGCAGCGCCCCAGGTCCAACACACACACGCACACACACATACACTTACAACACATGCACCTATACTTCTCCTTGCATATCTTTTCATGTTTTTTTTTTTTTTTTTCCTCTTTGTCTCCGGCTCTGTCTGTCATGTGCTTGCCTTAGGCCGACACATAACAACAGATGGACTAAAGTGAAAGCCTCTCGTCGGTGCACACTGGCGCAGACACGCGTACAATGCTACGGGCCAGTCAGCTGTCCGCCTGCTGCTGCCCCACTCCACAGCCGCAGCATGTCACACTCATGCTCCACTCCTCTTTAATAGCATTTGTATTAAAGCACTTGTTCTTTATCTGGTTTTGCAAATTATCAAAGGTTTGTCAATTACACTTTAAAAAACAGGGAAGAATACCATTTACACAATTTTTACACAAGTCTTCTAAATATACACTGCGTATTCAGTTAAGTAAACCAAAAATTACGATTAATTACTTGATCAGAGCCAACATTGTTTTAGCACCATGTTATTATTTAATTTAACACTGAAATACGTTTTGAGAGCAGGTATACTTGTGCACATAAACATCAGCAGTGGCTTCTGCACTTTAAGTTTTAATCAATAGAAAAATCATATTGTTGCAGCAGTATGCGACAACAGTCTCAGTTTAGAGCGTTATAAAACTTTACAATGTTCTATTTTTCTGAAGCTTGAATTACATTGTAAAGAATGGACCTGTGGGAATTGATAACAGCAGGAAGCACTCAACTTGATTCTGACTCCTAGTATTTCCATTTCGCTGTAGCAGTCAGTCATTTCAATAGAGGCCCTTTTACTCAGCATGATTGTACTTCTTCATGCAGTAACTCCCCTGCAATACGGAAAACATGCAAGTTGTAACTCTCATAAGCTGTAAAGTTATGAAAATGAACCACTGAGTGAAAGTGCGTTATTAGCTTATCTTCAAACGCTCCTTGGATAAAATTATCGTCTTGTTCTTTTGTCCCATAAGCTAGTGTACTATTCATTTATCAATGTTGTTTTCCACTTGAGGTCCTCCATTCACTGGCTGTCATTTATGTCCAGTGGAGCGCTTTCTCTTGGTCTTTTTGTGCTGTTTAACTGTGAGCTTCCTGTTCCAATGGCCAGTTCTGTGCCGCCAGCCCCAGAGCTGTGGACTAAAAATGAATGGAGATCTTATCGCTATTATCTAGTCTGAAAGTGTTTTAGCTACCATTTCGCTCCGTGACCTCCGCAGTGGAAGGTAATTTGGGGGTCTAGAATGGGGTTGGGAGGGCGGGATGAATGAGCAGCGGGTCTCTTTAGGACACTGCCTGTGTTTCAAAGCTCTTTGGGAAATAGCCAGAGGTGAGGAATTTCTATCCAGCAGCAACTAAAGCAGGAGTCTGGCGTGACACAGACCTAGGAGGGAGTTTAAAGGGATTATTACCAAAGAGCTGGAGGATGACAGTGACGCTAGCAGCAGCCCGCGTCTCTGATGCCCAAGTGATAGTGAAGCAGATCACAGGAGGCAACCGACCAGAGAACATCTCCATCACAGTTTTCAAGCTCCTCAGGCAGAACTAAAAGCCAATCCACCTGAATCTCTCTCTGAAGGCAAGAAACATAATGTCGAAGTAACTATGTTTCAATTAAGAACAGTTTATCGCTGCGTAATGTGCCATTATACTGTTTGTGTGTTATTTTCATTGTTACCATAACTGTAAACTAAGACATAATAAGAATATCAGTGGCCATTTACAGTATATGACACAAACCATTTGATATAAACATTGCCAAAGTATTTAATATAATATTGACACCAACCTTTAATTTGATGTTGGGCATGTAGACAGAAATCACCGAATCCCCCTCAATGTTAAGTGCTCTTTATGTCAAGCTGAAAGGGAATATTCAGAAGGTTTAGCTGGTCACATGAGATTGGTGTGTGGTAAACTTTCAAATGCATTTATTTAATTTATTACAAGTTGTAGTTTTGATCAGTGATGTTAACAATCATGACAATCAAATCACTTTTGTAGTGGGGGGTCTGCCACCAGCTTGTTTCCATGGATATGTTATTGCTTGGTCTGTAAGGTTGTACAGTATGGCTTTATCTAATTCACATACCGTTAGTTGTTTTTGTTGTCAAATTATTCACTCTCCACAGATCTGACCTCTAACTTGGCCTGGTTGTCTCTACGGAGACAGGCAATGTCTAATGTGGATTCTGTGGAAGATGTAGGCAAAGCAATAACATCTTCATTAAACATAGTGCAGCTTTAATTGTCAGATCAAAAATACAGTTTAAGAAGGTGAGCTGAAATCAGGACTGTCCCTGTGTTATTTTACTTTGAACATTTTACAGTTTAATACTCCCAGCACAGCCATCCAGTAGTTCTCATACAGACCATTCATAATGTCTGCTTTTTTACTCTTCAGTGTTCCCACTGAGAACAGTAACTCGCATAAACATTCAGGTTATTAACACCACCAGCTGTCACTATCCCACAGCCACAGTCGCCCCACACTGATGCCCTTAATAACATCAGGGAAATCATTCAAGTGTAATATGTTTCATTCTGAAAACCCCAACGATTTGAAGAAACAAATCTTTCCCAATGGAAACTTAAACTCCAGCTGCATTGATAAAAAGGTGTCCTTATTGAGAGCCTATTTTGTATGTGTTTATTTATTTTGCAGATTTGGCATTGTACTTTTTTGTTTCCAGTCTCGAGTGAGGCCCAAATTCATATGATTTGCTGTGACATTATAAAACGGGGAACATTTGCCTTTTGAAAAAGCATAGAAATGGCTTACAATTGTTTCCACGATTCTGATTCATACAGACAAAACAACAAAAAAAATCTCATAACCAAGTAGTTTTAGTCAAGATCTGGTCAAATCATTGTTTTTTTAGTTTTTGTCTGTCTGGCTCATTTAGTCGACAAATTCTATGATAGTTTTATTCAACCGGAAATGTTTTTTATTAATAATTTATTTATTTGTATTCTTTTTATTATCAACATTAATTTTATTTTACATTTTACATTAGATGATTCATGATACGTGAAGTGTTGCTTGAATCTAGTTTCATCTCGTTCCTTGTTATTAATTTTAGTTTCAGTTTCCAAAATGTGTCAGTATTTTCAGTTGACAAAAAATATCTCCCTTCATTTTAGTCTTTTGTCTATTTGCCTGTCCTCCGTAGGCGTTTGCTTGTACAAATGGTTCGTTATCACGTGAGCAAGTGGTCTCACAAGTGCAGCTTTTCAAAGACTGTGACTCAAAGAGCACGGTAGTTTTCATGTGAGCTTCCACAAGAACACAGAGGTTGCTGCTGCTGCTGCTGCGTCATTTCTGTCTCTTTTGTTTTTAATGTTATTTACTTGAAGCCTGTAAAAAAATACCTTGACACAAACTATGACAAAATATTTCAGTTGACTAAATTAACACTAAAATAAACTTGGAGAAAGGCTTTTCAGATTTATGCGTCAAAAAAGAAACTTCTCTAGAGACTATGAAATGAAAGGCTTGTTCTATCTCTGACTGCCTCAGAGTTACAGAGTATAGCTCACAAAGACAGGCAGTGCAGTGATTAAATGTCTCTAATTGGTGCTTTTAAAGACAAAGAAAAGACAGGGTGTGAAGCTGAGGCTGCTATTTTAGTGTCACTTCCAGTCGAGGAGCGAGCTCATTATGTAAGTCATATACAGACGCCTGTGCAGTTATTTATGTCGTGTGTGTGTGCGTGTGCGTGTGAGCGTGAATGTGTGGCGTTCACCTGCTGGAAACAAGAGGCTAAAGCATGAAGGCGCTGATGGGAGGAGAGTATGGGCAGGTGTACTGTAGCATGCACAGAGTGACTGAGCTACGGTTCACCTGAGGGACCTGGATCGATGCTCAAATCGACTGGTCTTTGAGCTGATCCTCCGTCTCTGCGCTGTAATGAGGCTGCATGGGGTTTCAAAGTTTTTAAACACTTTAATGGATGTCTTCTCAGCTGTGACGGGGCCGGCTCCGCGCACCAGCAGCTATTGAACCAGTCAGTCTCTATATGATGTTTTATTTACTATAAGATATGGGCTTGAGCGTTTGATCTGATTTCATTTATCATTTAAAATAGTTTGCAAACTTCATGTCTTTTAAAAATGTATTCAGAACATACAACAAACTAAAGGTGGCAAAAAGTCTGAGTAAAACCACGATCAAGGGAGAGCTACAAGGAAAGTTATTCAGTTTAACACATCCCAGCTCATACTCAAAGTGACTACAGAAAAAGATGATTTTGGAGGAGAACAACCAAAATGAACAAGCTTATTTTACTAGATTGTTCGTTTTTTCATACTGTATTTTTCGGCTGTGTGCATAAATTCACAGCCCCTGGTCTGGAGTGTGGCCCTCATGTTCATGCTGTCCACTGGAGCTGAACTGGCGGCTAAAGCACAACTCCAGGTCTTAGATGTGTTGTCATGGTGACCATACTAATACCTGTGGGCAGGGGAGAGAGGGGTGGCTCGGCTGGTGGCTTGGCAGTATGTCGACTCTAACGCAGGCTGAGCACACATGTAGGTTTATATAAGGGAGGACTGTGCTAATTTGGCTGACACAGAGTCAGTCCTTTAGCCTTTGAGAAGAGTGTTTTTAGTGCATTCAAGATGATAAGGATTTATATGACAGGATATCACAATTTCAATACTGTGAAAGGATTATGTTAAAACTATATGTGATTCTCCAATTTCAGTCAGTTCTGGATTTCGATCACGAACGTTGGTCTCTAACTACAGCAGATGTGATCTGATGGTTATTGGGCTGCAGCCGGCACCTGCAACGGCCTTAATTTGGGTCGAGGATCGTCCAGTGTCTTGATAGACAGACAATTGTATCTCAGTGCTGGTGTCATTTTCATGGGTCTTTCACTCATTTTTTTGTCCCATAACCCTCAGGCTCTGAAGAAATTCAAAATGACACTTTTGCAGCGTTCCACCTCAGCAGCGATAGCACGCAGTGAGAGGCCCTGCTTATGCAGCTCAACAACCCAACCACGTTCAAAAAATTTTTTTTTTGCCTTTTCCATTAGAACGTCATGACAGTGTGAAAACCTGACAGAAAATGACACATTTTTGCACAGCTTTTAAAGGCATGTTTCATCAGCTGCAGAACAGCCTATTTCAGTTTAATTCTTGTTTTCAATCAAGAACTAAACTAAACAAAGTTTATTGGTATTGTATTTAATGTGTTTTGTGACTGTGGCAGGTCCAAAATTTTACGCGTCTTTATCTGAAAATGTTCTGACACTTTCTGAACAAATTCTGTTTAAGTGTAACAACTGAGAGATAACATTTTTATAGTTTCTGGGCTCATAATAATGAATATATGGTCAAGCTAATGACTAGCATGATTGACGCAAATTCGGCAAATGACTCAAGATGACCGTTGTCATAGTGATTAACAGTTTAAAACAAAATATTATATCTTTCATGAAAAAGTCCTGAAAAGGTTCCATACAACAGGAAGATGAAATACAGCATTAGTTGTAGTTTGCATTTGTAGTGTCTTAAATGTTGCTCCTGTTGCTCTTATTGTATAATTAGTGTTAAATTCCGTGTCTGTGTGCTTGTGTGATGGGCGGTGCTTACAGATGTCGTAAGTGCAGAAAGCCTTATAGCCTTACAGACTAACCCAGACAAACTGCTGTAGTATTGCTAAGTGTAACTGAAAAACCAATGATGAAAAAAAACATCTCATGCTGCATGGCTGAGTGGTCTGAACAGTGGAATATGTGCCAGGCTCCGTGCAGTCGGCCTCAGCATCGTCAGATGGAATCCAGGCTCTGACAATGTCCTCGCTGCCCGCCGCCCTCATTTCACAATACACTGTCCTGTTGAAGGTCTATGGGCCAAAACGTCTGAAGAAATGCATCCAAATGTAAAAGCATTAGCTGCCATTAAGTGCCATATGAGACCTGGAGGATTAATTTCATGCCATTTAAGTGGTACCAATTTTTAGCAATTTTCAAAGAGTGACAGAGTAAGATTTTGCCAGTGAGACTTGCCAAAGGGCAAGGCAAGGCAAGTAAAGTTGTAGGAGCACAATTACACAAACTGCTTTACACAAGATTGCATTAAAATAATAAAATAAAAATATCAGTACCCAGATAAATATAATCAATACTAAAACTAGTATTGAAACTATAGATAATTATTTGAAGAGTGGACAGAATTTGACTTTGAATAGTTTTTGACCTATATCAGAACTTGTATAAGACCACATGATCAAATAAATAGGTCAAATAAAATAAAGAAGACATTTGTATTGAGGATCAAGCCTTGTCCTGCATATTGTGACAACACTAATCCAAACTCCCTTCTCACTTTCACATTCTGTGTTCTATAACTCCAGGGGTTCCAGCACCACTGAACACTGTGCACCAGCGCTACGTCTGGAATTGCATTTGATAAAATAGTTGATACAATAATTTGATAGTGGTGGAGCCTGATTTACTTTGTAACATTACTTTTGTTTTAATATACTTTTCACTCTACAAAAATTTGGTACAGCCCATTAAGAGGCGGTGGACCCTTGGGTGGGCCCTCTGACTTTTTCCAAATTTATTCCTTAATGTCCACCATCTGATAAAAGGAAACCATCAGCGGCTGGGTGAGTTGAATATAAAAAGAAAGCTATAACCCTCTTATATCAACTCAGCCATTCTGGCATAAATCAGGATCAGTTTGTTCTCCAAACCCCAAACCAAAAAAAAAACAAAAAAAAAACAAAACATAAATGTCAAAACAATTTAATAGGATTTTTATATGGAATCCACCTGGATTTTTTACATTATTACAAGTCCATAAAACTAATTTTTAGTTAAATTATAGATTTAAGAGGAATGGTCAAAATCCAACAAAAGCCCAGACTATTGTCAATCAGTCCCTGCATATACAGCTTTACTTCTTCATATAGTCAACAAAGAAAATCTAGGCGGGATTTAAAATCTGATACTCCTCTGGGCAGATCTTGTGTAATTTGAGTAAATCAGACACCAGAGGCCAAAACTAAAGAGTCTCAGCTTCACAAAGAGTCAACAGCCATTTGTTTATACTCCAGAGTGTTCAAGAACATCTTCACTCTGAATTGGGGCTCATTTTAGTCAGGCGTTTTAGGAAAAATAGGCCCTAAGTTTTGTCTTTTTTCACAAAAACATTTAATTGAATCAAGACATATTCACAACTATTTAGTTGTGTGGTTTTACGGATGGTTCTCCTCCATCCTTATCTGGACCACACAGCTGTAAGTCCTAATATAGACCCGTCCTACACGCAGGATTCAGTTTAGAGTTCGATGGCCTATCACCGACTCACTGACCTAGCATCTGTTACCACGGCAACAACATCCCACTCACTCCGCATTCATCTCCTCCCACATCTCCTCGATTCAAATTTTCTTTATTGGCACCAATCTTATGCCTCCAGCAGCAAGTTGTCTTTTCGAGTTAATTGTCTTTCTCATATAGCTGTTGATACTTAAATATGATGTGCGTAGAAGATGAAAAGTGATTAAATGTTTCAGAAAGGGTCTAATTAAGCTGCTTTTCTGCTCACTTTGCGGATCTATTACAGCAGACACTGAAAGAACAATTGGTAATCAGTGGTTTATTGTTAAATGTATCGCGAAGAAACTCATTAAACATATTCTTTGAAATGGTGTTTTTATAGTTTTTCTTTCTTTTTAGCTTGATAATCACTATATCATAAAACAACATTCCGATTAATACTACTTTAATTACTGCCTGTCTTATCATGTCAAGTTTGAATCTGAAGATGTTTTTTTTTATTTTATTTAACCTTTATTTAACCAAAACTAATAGATATTAAAGATATCAGAAAAACAGGGTTGGCATGTGTATTTGGTTTTCACAAATTTATAACATTTTATAGTCATATTTTTAGCTCGGTCGTGTGCACATTCATGGTTTATTTGGGGGGTTTGTCTCTGCCATGATTGAAGATAAGACGCCGCGTTCAAATTCTAGAATTTGATGATGTAATAATTTCTGATGGAGGGCACATCCATGGGTTTTAGAATAATGAGAAATTAGGGCCAATTTAAAATAAGTTATCTTTTGAATGGGGAAAAAGTCCACAAAATTTTGCATGTAGAAGGAAGTGGAGACCCATGAATATACCTTTATGGGAGATTATGTCATGATCCACAAATATTTTATTGTACATTATTGTTTCCACAAACATACTATAAATTAGCCATAATAATGACATGGGTTTATGTCCTTTCAACTGACAACAATCACATCTTTGAGGTTGACATTTCTAGTTATGGTGAAACAATAACTTCTCTTTAGTTTAAGGTTAAGGTATACTTTATTAATCCGTTGTGAGGGCCATCCTTCCGCCAGTGCTGCTTGCGCAATTTGTACATTAATTTGCAACATTGAGTTTAAAAAATGTAAAAACAACATTGCAAAAGTGATAATCTCATTGTTCAACCCACACACATTGATTGTATGTGTGTTAAGGTTCAATGGAATATTTACCATTGAATAGAGGATTTAGTCCACAGCGCATGAGGCCTGTTGCTCTGATGATTTAAAAGCATTAAGCATTCTACAGTACGTCATAGTATTACAAATGATCCTTAAATCCCCTTATCAGGCAGTTTGGGTTATTTCCCTTTCGCTGTTGCCCCGTGTGGCCAGCCATTAACCGCTATTTCGTGGCTAAATGGACAAATTGGGACATGTGTCAGTGACCAAATTGGGACATGGACTTGGAAACGTGTTTGGGTTCAGTAAGACCAGAGCGAGAGCAAATGAGGAATTTAATTGTCTCATTAAAAGTCGGACATTTTGGTAAAAGTAAAACCGGGTCATTAGAGGCATATATACAGTGTGCTTTATCTGCTGTACTTTCACATCCCATTTCTTCCATTGTATTGAAACTCTGGCCTATTTCCTGAAGCTCAGTTGAATATAACAGATAACAACATAATAATAGTC
The DNA here is from genome assembly GCA_019453435.1 of Rhinogobius similis. NCBI lineage: Eukaryota > Metazoa > Chordata > Actinopteri > Gobiiformes > Gobiidae > Rhinogobius > Rhinogobius similis. Next base: position 25,024,751 of record CM033619.1, on the reverse strand, counting down.
AAATGTTTAGGGCTTGACCTGAGGTGTAAGGCGTAGCTAGTGGTGAGTAGTGAACGGGCCTTTGTGGCTTCTCACGTGTGTTGGTAAAATGACAGAACTGGTTCAGCCCACAGCTACACTCGTGCACACGGCTGGACAGCACTTCATCCCTGCGCTGACATCTTCATAATGAGCCACATTATCAGCCGCAAGGATGGACACACAATGGAGGATTACCTTAATAAGTGGATTAAATCACACTTAATCTCTGAATTAAACGTCACAGATGACACTTTTGCGCTGCAGATTTGTAACAACTCCAATGTTTTGGAAAAAGGGTATGTCATGACGGACTTGAGAAGAGCTTTTTGGTCTGTTAAGCAGTGCGAAACAAAGACAAATATGTGTCGAAATGATATACAAGCAGGTTGGAAATTGGAAACTTGAAATGGCTGTTACAACACACCGCAGTGGTGGGTGATAATTCCAGCCAGAATAACATGTGAGCACAGTGGTGAGACCAGCCCTAGTTTAAGGGAGTCAGAGTATCATTAAGACAAGGAAAGGCAAGTTTATTTGTAGAGCACAATTCGTACACAAGGCAATTCAAAGTGCTTTACATAAACAGGAAAAGTTGCATTAAAATCACAAAACACATAAAGACATACAGAATAATTTTAAAATGAAGCGCTTTAAAAGAGAAGAGTGCAGATAGATCTTTCAGTCGTATGCACATCTAAACACAACTGTTTTTAGCCTGGATTTAAACATTGTCAGAGTGGAGGCCTGTCTCACATCTTCAGGGAGACTGTTCCAGATTTTAGCTGCAAAAAACTGAAATGCTGATTCCCCATGTTTAGTCCTGACTCTGGGCACCAGCAGGAGGCCGGTCCCTGAGGTCCTCAGAGTGTGAGATGGTTCATATGGCACTAACATGTCAGAGATGTACTTTGGTGCTTGGCCGTGGAGAGACTTGAACACAAGCAGAGCTGCTTTAAAGTCTATTCTCTGAGCCTGAAGCCAGTGCAGAGACCTGAGCACAGGACTAATGTGATCGTACTTCCTGGTTCTAGTCAAGACTCGAGCAGCAGCGTTCTGGATGTACTGCAGCTGTTTCACAGCTTGTTTGGAGAGGCCAGTGAACAGGTCGTTACAGTAGTCTAACCTACTGGAGACAAATGCATGGATAAGTCACTCCAAGTCTGGTTTAGACACTATACCTTTAATTTTGGCAATGTTTTTTAGGTGGTAAAAGGCTGTTGATGTTATTGTTTTGATGTGGCTGTCAAAGTTTGAGTCTGAGTCCATTATTGCCCCCAGATTTCTAACTTGATTTGAAGATTTTAGAGCGAGAGACTGGAGGTGACTGCTGACACCTTCTTTCTGTTTCTGCGGCTCAAAGACGATGATTTCATTCTTTCAGTTTATCTGGAGAAAATTGTTTTGCATCCACACGCTGATCTGTTGGATGCAGTGACAGAGTGAATCCACTGGTCCATATTCACCTGCCGTCAGTGAGACATAGATCTGAGTGTCGTCTGCATAGTTGTGATAAGACACATTTGTGCTGTGTATTAGCTGATCTAAGGGCAGCATATAGAGGTTGAACAGAAGGGGTCCCAGGATTGACCCTTGGGGCACCCCATAGGTAAAGCCTATGTGGTCTGAGACACAGTTACCAATCTCAAAAAAGTACTTTCTGTCCTCAAGGTAGGACTTCAACCAGAAAGAGGGGCTATTACACTAAATCATTTTGGTCTAGTTTTTGACGCTTTGAATCTCCTCCTGTTTCCTGGGCCAAGTCTCTATGGCTTGACCAGCCATTCCCACTATCTTTCAATATCTTTGACTTTTGAAATAAAGTGGGTATGGGCATGATCGCTAAACCCCCTACTTCCTCTATTTTGAGCCGTGAGAGGAGAATGTCACGTCCCTTGTGCCGATTACAAGCAATAACAAGCAAGATGGCGTCCATGACAGAGAAAATGTTCGGGGCTTCTCTCGTTTAAAAGACCAGGACGTGTTCCACAACGAAAGGAAGCTTTACAGCTACACGTCATTTTGGACTGACAGCCACGGCTCTGCTGCCTTTCGCACATAAACCGTACTTTCATGGTGCTGTCGTCACATCCGCTGTTTGTCTGATTGATGCATGTTTGTCCCGGCCCGCTGAAGTCAAATTATGTGGCACCATTTCCAGACTTCTTCGACAGTATTAAATAATATATGGATGGAGGCCAGGCAAAGGTCTCTACCCTTCAGAGTGTCTTCATAACACAAGCACATGCAAGTTTATGTAATAACAGTAATAAACATAGAGGAGTTCAGTTGCATGTTGTAACTCACCATTGGTGATAGGAATCACACCCAAAGAAAATCTGTTTTCCAAAACAATTGCAGACTTACACATTGGACTTCTCTATTGTTGGGAGGAAGTCCTTCTTTAGAGTCTGTTTTAATTAGGCCACTATTGAACAAGCTTTTGTTAAAGAAGATGTAGTCCTAAGTAAAATGGACAAACAAACGAAGCACACTTTATTCAATGGTGGCCTGTCACCAAAAGCAAACTCCAGCCACTTTTCCCCAAGTTGCCTCATCCCTGGGAAGTGTGAAAAGATGTGTGCCTTCTGGGCATCCAAATGCACCTTCTGCCTGGGCTCATTTTCAGTAACAAAACTAGCATAAATACCTCTGTGTTGTGGCTGTGTGAGCTCTGCCTCTGTTCCGCGGGGGGGCAGCTCTTCCTGCAGGAAGGCCTGTGGGAGAGCGCTGCAGAGACCTCCTGGTTCCGTCGGCTTGTGGGCTGAGCCTTGTACAAGAGGCGTGGGCTCGCACTACTAACCAAAAAGATGCACGAATTACATATAGAATCATTTCAAATATGTTTTTGATGAGGGAATAACATTGTAAAAAGAATCAGAGCCAGAGGTAACAGACAATGTTGTTGAGATTTAGTATTGAGTTTATCAGTTAGACTGTTGCATCCTAAATCTTTAAGCATTACAAAGTAACAAGATGTCATTACAATTGCAAATCTTTTCTGTGTGTATTGTTGTTTGCGTCGCTTACATTATGTTGATATAGTAACACACACTGCCGTCTGTTTTGCCCTGGAGATATTTAGTTTTACTTTACGTCAGAGCAACAGCTTTGTTAAACTTAAAAAACAAAAAGCAAACGACTATAGAAGAAAAAAAATCTTGAGAAATTGTACCAACAAAAGGTCTAATAATGAAATGAATGGCCAGTGTTTATGAGTGTGTGTCTAATCCTATAAACCAGGCTAATTAATCTTCCATATATGTCCTGTCTGTCTGTGCTGCATTAGTGTTTGAAGTGCATAATTTATGACTACAGAGAATGTTTCATTAGACTATAAGGAGCCATAAATCCTTTATGGTTGTTTTAATAACGCTGGGTTTGCCTCTCTTTTTCTAATTAACCATCCCCAGCTAATTATTAAAGTCAAGTGCATAATGTGACGATTTTTATGCAGGCTGTAATATAAATCTATTCACCGTGTTCTATGTGTTCACTAACTTCTCACACAAAGCGGTTTTTATGTAAAGAAAAGTCATTTAAAACACTGACAACACAAACAAGATGTCTGTTCACAGTATAATGAAGACACACGGCAGTTCTGTTGTGTTGTGATATCTGTTCTGATAGTGGTGTTTTTTATTTAACTTTGACTAATTTAGTTTACAACAAATAGCCTTTTAACTCCTACTCCAATCATAACAGAACATCAATAACAACACTTTTCTCTATGTGGTTAAAATGTTTTCCTGGTTTATTTAATGCCCTAAAAATGTAAAATTATTAAAGATTTTAATTGGATTGCTGTTTTGATCAGAAAAATTGCAGCAGTGTAACATTACTAGCATAACCACGTAGGCCCACTTGTTCAAACTTTGCTAGACTTGACTTAAAAGTTTATTAGAGGTTTAGAACTCAACGTAGTGTAACCTTTTCCTCATTACCATCTCTCCCAGCAATGCAGACACCATTTTACAGAGTCAAAACAGGGGGCTGTGCTTGTTAAAACACTTTTGGCTTTGCCCTGCCAGTGCCGTGCCCCACTGCGACGATCAGACGGCCACAATCCAGCAGGTCAACAACTAGCGCTGGGTCATCTGAAGCATCAAGCGTGGTGAAGGGAACAGGGAGAAACAGATGGTCAGAGAGGCAGGCGTTGTGTGACAAAATGTAAAGAGATTGGAACATACGGAGGCGTAGAAGAAAGCAAAGAGGAAGAAGGCAGGTAGTGGAGAACAGAGAGTGAGCACATGAAGGCAGCAGATGGAAAAAACAAGACAGGCAGCGAAATGAAGATGTTATATAAATGCCCCATCTGCTGGCTAATGGGACTCACGTCTCATCATCCATCTCCTCAAGAGCCTTGTTTGCACTCGCCATTAAAATGTACGATAAGACAAGTGGACACCACATTACGCCCTGCACCTGTGTGACTGCTCCCGTCCAAACTTGAATGGGTGCAATTGGGGCCAGCTTATAACAACGCCAGGCAGATGTGTTTGTCATGCTCCAGCAAAGAAATGAAATAAATGTGCTGTTGCAGTTGTCTGTGTAAAGTCACTCCTCCTGCAAATGAGAGTCTAAATGGATTGTCATGAAGTGCGGTAGTGGATGTTTCATTTGTCAGAGCAAGATTTTAGATAGTAGTATTATTTTTAAATATATAAATATTATGTATACACAAGGGACCTGATCATCATTCATTTATTAAGTTAAATAAGGTAAATATTACGCCTTGTGTACACTAACAACCTTCTGTCATTAAAAACATACCTGGAGTAGCATTTAGCATCATTCACGCTGTTTTGAGGAATTCTGGTTAGAAAATCCTCTCCCCTCAGACCGTCAAAACACTCCCTACTGAACTCCCTCGATCAATGACATTTTTCCCATTTTAGACATCACTATTCCGAGAATCCTCAGTTGTTTTAAGTCCTTAAACCATCGCCAGACTTGTTCTGACTATCTCTGCTGCCTAAACACAATCGCTGCATGGCTACATTAGCATTTCACGCAGCCCCTTAAAGTGATACCATAACTAAATTGCTGCATTCGCTCTACAAACTGCAGAGAAACAAATGTTCGTTTAGTCCATTATAAACTTTATTTTATTTTTTTCTAAACATGAGATGGCAAATTAAACATACTCAAGAGCATCTTTAAAGGCTAATAACAATGCAAAAAAAATGCACAATACTTTCTTCTTTTAAACTCAATGCACCCTGTTACACTGACCTCGGCGTGCAGTGGTTGCGTGTCTGGGAGTCTGGGTCTGCGGAAAGAATCCACAAGAAGTCACGTTTTGCCGGACGCCACAGCAGTTTAATGCAAACAGGCAATTAGACGCTTCTCACAGGAAACCACGTGAATCTGCACGACGTTCGTCAAATATGGACCACTGTGCACCGCAGTTGGTGTCACAGTCAATCTGCTAGTGACCACCCCGTGTCTGGGTAGGTTTCTGCTGGGCACTCCAGGAACCTAAAACAGGCACAGGTAAAATCCTCCAGTTGCTGTTTGTTCCAAGTCGTGTTCAAGATCTGTGGAAGGGTCCCCATGATCCTGACTGTTTGCTCCCGTGACACTGGTCAAAACCTAATCTTAACTTTTCTTGTTTTCATGATAATAAACAACAATATATAACAGATTAATCGCCCTCTGTACGTTAATCATATTATTAAATCCGTTGCTTGCCACAGAGTTTGGTACATCTGGGCTGGTGCTCTCACTTTTCTGATGTAAATGAGATGACAATGACATTTCCGGCACAGCGTGACCATGGTAACAGCTCAGGGAAAATAATGGAGTGGTTAATTTTACTGTGAATGTGAGCGCAGAAAATTATATGACAGCTGTCCACCAGTGATAAAGCACGTCAAAACATCTGCGGCACCCCCACGCTCGGCACAAAGATAGCAGTTAACGCTAAGTGACGCTATGGGTTCCCTAAATGTGCTTCCTGCTTATGCCATAATGGGAGTCAGTGGTTGAACGACAGCTTGGAGGGTAAATTGGATTTTTCGTATCAGTTGTATGCAAGGATTGGTTTTCCACATTTTAGATCAGTGTCAGAACTCAAAACGATGGAAAACCTAAAAACAAAGACAAAAAATAACTAAGCACAATATTGCTCCACTTCGATACTTCACATTCATGATCCTAAAACTTTAAGGCTGACTCTACTTGACTATTAAATGACATTCAGTTTATACTATTGAGAAATCCAATTAGTTGATTGAACTTGATGAAATCTGTGGCTGTTATCCTACACCTGTCGGTTCAAATGCACTGCAACGGTGCTGCAAACATTTGCAAACTATTACTGAAACCAAAGTTGGCTTCGGTAGACAAGTGCAGCACAGTTCATTGTAGGGCTGTCACTAGCAGTTATTTTAGTAGTTGACTGGTTAGCGATTATTTCTATTGTACATTTATACTCTTTGAATACATTATCGGACAAAAGGAAGGTTGAAATATGGCAACTGAAGGCTTCTAGATTTTGATTTGCTGTCTTTGTGGTAAAAGCTCTTTGTGTGTTATGGAGTCTGTATACTTCAGTGTACAATTACGATGATCAATTGTTATAGTTGATTATTTTTTACAGTCGACTAGTCACAATTAGACAATTAATGGTTGCAGCCCTACAGTTTCGGGCTTCAATATCAGCGTAGGAAAACTGTCTTCAGCGTTTGACCCATCCTTCAGTGCTGCTGGTGAGGAACAGTGGGTGACCGCAGTGCAGCGCCTATAGAGACCCTTCTCCAGATCTTGAGCTGCGTCAGGCGAGGAGGGAAACCCCGCACAGACAGGCCTCACTCTGACCTCAGTCAAACGTGCAGTATTTAGTGAGGGCTCAGTTCGAGGTAGGACTCATCAAAAATTACCAAATCCAGTAAATTCAACCTTCTAATCTTTCCAAACAATGTCTTGGAATTATTACATTTACTTTGGATTGTTTTGCCTTTATTATGCAGCACATTTATAATTCACTGTGACCCACCATGAGGATGGGCCCTGACCCAATCTGTGCTGGCAGTGGTTGAAATAATTGAAGCACATTTCGTTCTGTTGCCGGCAGATATTTTGCTCATTTTCCCATCACTTGACACTGTTTCTGAGTCTGTACTCGTGCTCATTAAATCCCTTTCTATCACTCTCTATGCCCAGTCCTTATTAAATATTTTTTACACCTCTTTTCATATCATAACTGCTGCTCACCTCTTTGGCAGCTTATGGTACCAAACTCCCCGCACTCAACGAGACACAATGTAAAATCACACTTGGCTGCACTCACTTGATAAAAATACAGATTTATTCCCAATTAGTTTTAGCTAGTATCTAATGCACATCATCTACAGTGTGTGCGCCTGTTGTCTGAATATAAACTGATGGCCTCATTATTTTCAAAGCCCGCCTTCATATCTGGAGGGGGACTGCTATCATTATTCACTATTTACATTCATGAACCCTTTTCATTAGAAAGACCTCTCCTGCTATCCCACCCACTGCACACGCTCAGTTGTCCAGCCACCTCAGATAATAATAACAGGCAGCCATCTTGTTTATTCAAACCAGCACCTTTCCATTATAAGATTTAATGAACTGCTTTCCTTTTCCTTTTTTTGTTTTAAGTGAGTTTCTATTGGGACTGTTGTCTGTAGAAACTGTGTGAATGTTAAGATTTAAGTCTTTCCCACTACTTAAAACTGTTGCATATGGAGCAGCTCTTATCGGACAAGCATGAGATAATTGGTGGACAAGTTTAGGGCTCTATGAGTGAGAGAAAGAGACAGAGAGAGACGGTGATGCGATGCTGGAAACAACAGACAACGGTGAAATCTTTGGCTCAGCAAAGTCAGACCAAACGGAATCATATTTTATTGCATTTAGCCAAGCAGAATTAAGGCAAGACACTACAAGCAAACGTTAAATTGTTTTGGTTTATTGGTCAGTTTGCTCTCTCATATCGGTTTTCATGTGGAAACAACAGACGAGTCCAGGCTGCTCCTAAATGTGTTTTATTCTTTCTTTGAATCCACTTCATCCATAGATCTCTATGGGACATTGTAACTTCAAAGGCTGTTTTCTTAAAATACATTTTTCTCCCCAATAGGGACTGTCATGGAAAAAATTCTGTTGTGGATTTCTAAAAATGGTTGTCCATAAAAATGCAAAGAGAGTGAGTCTGGATCCATAAGTTTTCTTTATTCACTGGTACCATGGTGAATAAATGACGCCTGTCCCTCACAGAGCTTCTCTCCCTAGACGACGTACCTCACAGTCCAACAGTAGAACATTATATAGATTCAGGTGTGGGCAGGCTCACAAAGGTCCGATAGCCAATCAAATCAGAAGATTCACAGGAGGTCAGGAGTCCTAAGAGAATGGTCACCACAGGAGGGCCCTGCATGGTGTGATCACAATAGCTGTTGTGTATTCTGAGTAAGAGGACCTTTTGTTGACTAGTCTGGAAGGGAGTGGAGACACAATGGATATGCATGAATATTATCACCTTGGGCTGCAAAACAGGATATTTCAGAGTCTCAAGACTCTGAAACAAATGGTCAAATGTTTATGCAGGGCACCGAAGACCAGGAGTACAATACATCAAAAGACATTCTCACATCCTTGGTTATCTCTTGGCTTGGGCCAAAAGGGCTCCTGGATGTCTGCTCATACAGACCACATGGGACAGTTTTAAGTTAACTTTTATCAGCTTATAATGTGTCTGCAATATCAAAGATTGCGATAACAGTCCATCCTCTTATGTAATTGTAAACGTTCAGGTTTACAATTAAACATAAAATATTGAGCAATTTTCATTATCTTAGCATATTTTCTTTATTGTATCTCGAATCATCAAATGCATCCGTTAACCATTAACTTGTGTTCAAATATTGATGATACCATGGGGCAGAGAAACAGGAAATTATCGTAATCCTATAGTCCAGATTCATGTAGGTCAAAATCAAATTCGCAAGACGAGTCCCATCCAATGTTAGGGCCAACAGTTTCCGTATGACCTCAGAAAGACAAGAATTGAGTCGTCACTAAGTTATTAGTCGTTTTTAGGATGCAGGAAATGATGCAAGAGACTAGGAGCCGAATAACTAAAGTTATGACCACTACATTAAATCTAATGTCTCTAACCAAGCCGTCTCATCAAAAGACAGGCGATGGGTGTTTTGTGTTAGGCCGTGTCTATTGGGGTAGACAGAGCCAGGCATTAAAGTCAACCACATTATCAAAATTGTCAGCGACAAGGTACACATGAGAATGTTCAATAGTGTCTTGAGATTCATCTTCTTCACCATAGGCTTGATATTGTCCTTCGGCATCAGGTTGCTTAAGCTTCGAAGCTTGTCTTCTTCCCCCTCCAAGGGGAGAACAGAATGTGTTGTCATGAGCACAACACTTGTATGCATTTGCTACTGTTTTTGGTGCAGATTCAGCAGCGCAAGACTCAAACTGAGATCTGTGTTGACCTCAGGTGAAGTGACCCGTGGTCTCAGTATGCGGTCAGAAGGAGAAGGAGCAGGTGCAGGTCGAGTTCGCCTAGTGTGAACATGCACCAATTCTTTCTGGAACTTGAGATCGTTGGAATATCTTTCAGGAAGAGATGTGTCCGGGGACTGACTCGGAACGTTGTTACTGTCACCATATCCTCAAGTGGGCCCGTGGGCCCTGTCTGTTTCTGGCCTTTTGGAAGAGCCACTGACAGAGTGAAGCGTGAATCCAGGTGACCGAGTGAAGCGTGAGTCCAGGTGTCCCGCTCAGCTGTCCCACCGCGATGTCAGGGACCAGCACGACACAACCAGTGTTTGGATCTCCATGTCTAGCTCCGGCTCTGCAGCTTCAGCAGTGTTTGTATCCTGCACAGAGATAAGACGTGCACACCCTCCCGTTGCCCCAAAAAAGAAAAAAAGTATAAAAGAAAATAATGAACAGAAAGGTGGACCTGGTGGGCCGACCAAAAAGAACAAACAGATGATGTGTCACCGGGCCAACCCTGTACAGGGCCGTAGAAGCCAGTGCCAACATCACTACCAATCCTAAGGCAAACCCATCCCCAGCTAACCTGAGTGAAAGAAAATCGAAAACGTGACTACCGGTCCCACCAGGTCAAACAAAAGCTAAATTTGCATGAGTGTGGCTGGGCAGAGCCATTCTTGCCCCAGCTACAGACGACCTAATTGAGATTTCTGAGCAGACAAACTGAACACATAACTTCAATATTATTAGTTGTCCAAATGTGGACAATTTCCGTGATGAACCTTCCCATTATCGTTGAATATATAGATATATAAAATACATATATTATATATATGTATATATTAAGCAATGAGACGTTTTCTGAATTCAATTCAAATCAAATAATGTAAATGTTTGTTTAGTTACATTATAGCTTTTTAGAAGATCATTTGATATTAAAAGTGTGTAATTTCATCTTTTGTCAGGCCACCTGTGGAGGTAATATTGTCATGCATTATTGCAATCAACCAGTTTGGACTGGTATTATCTTCTAGGTCCTTAGAAGAACATCACACCTAACACGCAGACTGTCTGAACAGCCCCTGTTTTAGGTTCAGGCCTTCAATGCATCAGAATATCACCTGCACAGCGCCAGTCTCTGCCAAAAGATGTATCATTATTAGCATTTAAAGTGTCAGATGCAGCTCAGAATTCTTTGTTCCACTGTTCACACAGATCCACTCTTTTTGGATCCATATGCTCCTTCAAGTTATCTGTTGGAACCTGTAAATTTAAATTATAACAACCTTCACCCATGTTATGACAATAAAAAATCCAGAGAAATTCAGAAAAATGCATAAGTAAGTCCATAGACAAAACACAGTAGACATTTGTTAAATCATTCATACACATTCACACAAACAGAAAGTTAGTGAAGCTTATTTAGTCCAAAAGCTTTACAAGTCAAGTCCAAAAATGTCACCATGTTCATGGTTTGAGTTGTGCACAACCTTAAAAATGACATCATGTTCAAAACACATTTTAGTGACAGGAAGTGTCCTGTCTGTGATCACATTCCCCAAAACATTGACCATATTTCAAAATCACAGCTGTTAGTTCCCTCTTGTTGCAACAAGTTCAATAAAACCTTTCAATATGTGATCATCTATAGAGCTCTCAATTGTTAAATTTAGACCAGCTGGGTTTTCCTAATCTGTTTTAATTCTGATATTGTTTTGCGATTATGCTAAGATGCAAGTTTACATCACCTGAGTTTTGAGTGATGCTCCATGCCGTTTTCATTTGTGTCCTTTGCGTTATCCGAAACGTTAGCGATGTCCTCCCGCTGCTCCTTGACCTCCTCCTCCCTTCCTCTGCCTCGCCCTCTGAGCTGCTGTGACCTGGAGCTTCTCCAATCATCTCTTTTATGTCATCATGTGGCATGTCAGCTTCCTCTGCAGAAGTCTCAGAAGAAACACAAAAAATCACCATCATGCATGAAAACATCTTTTTCATAATTAGAATCCTTCTTTTCTTGTCTCCAAATTGCTATGCATTTGTTGGTCGTTAGACACTTTTAGCATATTACAGTTTAGATGGTGGGGTGCTGAAATGTCAGCATTTGAGATATGTCTTCTTTCACATTACTCCCCCCCTGTTTTTAATTTGTATTTATTTTTCTTGTGCAGTAGTTTTGGCCGGGTTTTTGCACAAATGTGTAAATTTAATACAATTTTAAAATGATCCCAGATTGTGAAAGAATCAAAGATGACGTTTAAGGAACCTCGCTCTATGGCAGGTCACAACCCAATTTAGGTTTTAAATTTCAAATTAGGTTTTAAATTTTCAATACTTCCCATTGTGGCATCAGCTGTGTCCAGTTGTTGGTCAGAGAGCAGTGGCAGAGTGGACGGTGAGGAGGAACGGGGTCAAGGATCGCGACAGCAGGGGCCTGTACAGGAAGTAAGAGCGCTCACAAGAAAATATTAGTTTGTGCATGTAGTGGTAAACACATGTGCTGTGTCTCTTCATTCAGCTTAATATTTCTAAACAATCTAACCAATCATAACCTTCTGTTATGACCTCTTCTTACAGCTGCCGTCTTTTGTCTGCGGCCTGTGAAGAGTCAAACCTTATCTGTTTCAGATGCACATGTAGAGAAATGGCCAGGATCTCACAGTCATTGTGAGGGAAGCAGTATCCAATTAATTCTGCCAGTCGAAATGTTATGTTGGGCAATTTGGGACCTCCAAGATGTGAATTTGGGGACGTATTAGCTTTTAGAAAACTTGTCAGAACTTCTATAAAACCACAATTTGTTACAAAAGAAAATGAGCTCTGTTCAACCCCCCAAACAAAACAAAACAAAACAAAACAAAACAAAAAAAAAAAAATAAAATCAGCAAAATAAATCTCAAAATCCCAAAAAGAAAAACATAGGAGTAAAACCGCGGACCGATAATACCCTATATAAAAAAAAATCTTTCAGGGTTCTTGTCAAAACAAAATATGCGCAGAAAATCTTGGCCATTAAAACAAACAAAAACATAAAAGACAAAGCAAAAACAAAACAAAAACCTATTCATTTGCATAGCTCTAAATTTCTCTTTTTACTCAGCTATTTATTTCTCCTTAAGTGTAGCTCTGTATCCCTCGTTCTAACTCAGACTATGCAGTGAGCAGGTTTTTTCTGTGTTTATTCCGAGACAAGATAAGACGATCAAAAATATCGAAGTTTATCCTGTACGATTTAATTTCTTCGTTGCGTGAGCGTGTGTGCTGCAAATGATTTGACTAAATTTTGCAGGATAGCAACCTTTAAGGTTCTAAATGTGGTGTGATGTTACCTCTCCTTTTTGTCCGTCTGCTGCTCGGCCGGGCTCTGCTCCACCACTGCTGTCAGAGGGTCTCGCTCAAGGCCCAGACTCTGTTCTCTTCACTGCCTTTAAGCAGTGGCTTCAGATGTTTATCTTCTCCCACGTCCATGCCCGGTAGAAGGCACCTCCACAACGTTAGATCCATATTGTCCAAAATTTAGCGATATGTGAATCAAAACTCCGTTGTCTCAGATTCATAGTGGTTTTGTGGTCTGTTTTGGCCGCTTCTCTTTTGTCCGCTTTGTTTTCTTTGGGTTCTAATAATGGCTTAATAAACAGTGTCTCTCAGACTTGGGTTTCCCATCAACTTTCTTTTGCAACAGTAACATCAGCCATTGTGTTTGTGCATGAGATCTTCTTTTAGGTGGCGTTCATCCACCCGTGTCAGCTTTAGCGTCCAATATTGAATGAGTTGGTAGAGCGATGCCACAGAGATAGTGGCAGTCAGTCTCGTTTGTATTCAGCTTAGTGCTGCCTGTAGCACAAAAGGGCGTCCGGTTGAGGTGCGTTGTGGAGGAGCGGGCCATGGTGTGGGTCTTCGTTGAGCTTGATCTTCTCCAGAGTCTGGTCCACAGGGCTGGACAGAGCGCGTTGACCCTCGTGCAGTGGTTCAGAGCACCCAGCGCCGGCAGCAGTCAGAGGAAGGTTGTAACAGAAAAACAAACAAAATAATGAGTGAAGCGCAAACTTCTTTGTCATGAGCTTCAATTCTATTCCTGCAATTAAAATGTTTCTTTCTTTTTCTCTTTTTCATCATTTAATCTTTTTCTCTTAATTTTAGTTTCCCCCTATTTACCAAAAAGGTAAAAATTGTAAACATTCCTTTCCGTGTTTGTTCGCCATAATCTGAGTGAGTGAGTAGCGTGTCGGGAGTCTGTCTCTCCCCCACTGATTGACTTGTTCCCATTTATTCTCTTTAATAAATGGTCGTGCGCACTCTTAAGCAACTTTCACCCGTCGGTGATGGCATGTTTCTTTATAGACACTTCCCCTACGTCTTCGAGGACTCTTCACTCGAGTCGTCTCCACCGTTCCTGATTTGGTGTTCTTTCAAACTTCCAAATCCAAGTGTCACACTTGTTTGTGACACAGACCAACTGAACTTTGAGCTCAGTTTAGCGGAAGGGTGCGCCAGTCTGGTTTTCACAGCCCGGACTCAATACAGCAGCTCACAGCTGCTCGCCGTCAGTGGAGGAGAGAGGTGGTTTTTGGGGAAGGCGATTAGCGCCTTACACATCCTTACACATCCCTGAGTTTCAGTACGTTTTGTACTAAACTATTTCCTCAATCTATGCTCAATGTAGATTTAATTAATAGTCTTGCAATAGATAAGGGGGGTAAACAACAATCTATGCTCAATGTAGATTTAATTAATAATCTTGCTATAGATTAGGGCAGCAATCTATGCTCAATGTAGATGTAATTAATAATCTTGCTATAGATTAGGGGTACACCAGTACCAGAACTCAGCTGGTCTGGCTCACAACTGGCCTCTTCACACGTTATCTCCCACACGCTCAACACAGGGTCGCCACAGGTCACTGGCAATCAAACACAAAGGAAGGCTCTAGGATCTTATCCCCCCCTTTTTATTAGATTGTAACAGGTTTTTAAGAAATTAAACGACCTATACAACTAATAAAAACTTAAAGATCAGACTCACCCACCACAACTTATGAGAAGAAAATAGGTTCGAAATCCTTGCACCGGCGTTTCTCCCCAAACGCGAGTCAGCCCTCCGTCTCCAGATGAGGATTGAGGCTGGAGCAACTCCAGGTGGCCAAACGCTGAGGTCACGCTGGGAAGAAAGCTGTCCCGGACGAAGGCCGCTGCCAACAACGCCAAATTGTCATGGAAAAAATTCTGTTGTGGATTTCTAAAAATGGTTGTCCATAAAAATGCAAAGAGAGTGAGTCTGGATCCATAAGTTTTCTTTATTCACTGGTACCATGGTGAATAAATGACGCCTGTCCCTCACAGAGCTTCTCTCCCTAGACGACGTACCTCACAGTCCAACAGTAGAACATTATATAGATTCAGGTGTGGGCAGGCTCACAAAGGTCCGATAGCCAATCAAATCAGAAGATTCACAGGAGGTCAGGAGTCCTAAGAGAATGGTCACCACAGGAGGGCCCTGCATGGTGTGATCACAATAGCTGTTGTGTATTCTGAGTAAGAGGACCTTTTGTTGACTAGTCTGGAAGGGAGTGGAGACACAATGGATATGCATGAATATTATCACCTTGGGCTGCAAAACAGGATATTTCAGAGTCTCAAGACTCTGAAACAAATGGTCAAATGTTTATGCAGGGCACCGAAGACCAGGAGTACAATACATCAAAAGACATTCTCACATCCTTGGTTATCTCTTGGCTTGGGCCAAAAGGGCTCCTGGATGTCTGCTCATACAGACCACATGGGACAGTTTTAAGTTAACTTTTATCAGCTTATAATGTGTCTGCAATATCAAAGATTGCGATAACAGGACATATTTAGGGGTTTATCTATCTTTTTATTGTTGTTTTTTATAAGCAATTGTAATTAGTTTGTTTTTAAAAGTAATTTTGTTCTTCTGTGCAGCACTTAAGAAACATTTCAAGTGGATTGGACTTCATATAGCTCCTGCACACAGCAAACTTTGCAATCTTGTACTTAACACAAATTTGACAGAACGTTTACAGAGGGATTTGTTGATACCTTATTCTAAACCTGTAAAGTTTTAGGTTAAAAAAAATGCCCTTTTTTTTATTTTTAGGACAATTTTCAGTCAGATCTAGTTTACTCAAAAACTAAATAAGAAATCCAAAATCCCCCTCTGTAAATGTTTTGTAACTAATATGTGTACAAAATGGACCAAGAAATTGAAACCTGGTTCTGTCAATTTTTCAATTAAAATTTCCCAAATATGTACAAATTTGGCCATTTTTACACATAAAATACCCTATTCCTATATTAAAATATTACTTTCAAGTTTCAAATTGATATCTTTAAATTAAATGTATATATATTTTCCTATTCACTTGCAGTGTCTCGCCTTATCTATCATGTAGCATATATATGATATATGATATATGATATATGATCTGCAATGGGCTCACAAGTTACCAACATCACAATCGCAAATGGTTTATGGAAATACAAATAGAACCTACTTTTTGTGTCTCTTGTTATTAAGGTGCAGTTTTTTAAATCAACTTCAGAGTGATGTTTGTAATGTATGTGGTATATTATGCTGCATCACAGTTCACTCCATCCATAAAAGACATGTTAATATTGATCTTAACACATCAATAACAATAAATTGCCCTCAGGAGGGGAATGAGCGAATGTATATTTGTCATTGCTGATGGCTATGTTTGATTTACTACAGAGAGTTACAAAATACATCTCTTGTAGGAGGAAGCTTTTAGTATCCGTGTGAACATTGCTGTACTGAAGGATTTAACGTGACGGCTGTGAAATACTATACAGGTACACTATGAGACTTTTGTTTGTTTAACAATGTTTTATGTAGAGGTTAGACGTCAAAACATCTCAGTTAATCTGTAAATTATCTTTTTTTTTTATCATACTATATACTAAAAATTTAAATTTAGCATATCTTCATAACAACATTCACATTATTATCTAAATGTTCTGAATTAATGATCAACACAAAAGCTGCACATGACTGATCAGGAGCAGAGAGAGCAATAACTGGGAATGGTGTTTGTATGTGCGACTTTCAGGTCATGAACATCACCTCCAGGGTCACTTTGCCGCAGTGTGAAATAATTCGTTTCATTTCGGCTTCTATTGAGTATAATGTCTCATTTGCATTTTTCTCCTTAGACCAAAGCCTTTCGTTTGCATTTCCCCTAAAGTCAAACTCATTGCCTCTGCATTGCCTCTCAGCCGACCAATCAGTTCTGCTGTCTGGGCCGCGCTCATGTGAAGGATGAGCTGTCAGCCAATAGCGCTCTGCCTACAAGCGGGCGCAGAGATGCGATTGGACAGTGGTTATGGAAATTGTGTTTGTCGACCATTTGGACGTACGTTTCCATAGTAACCTCCATATTCCACGAGTTGCCTCTTAAGCCCTGACCTCCATCACCTTCTGGGATTGACTATTATATGTATAGATTTTCAAATTAGCTTGAGCTGTTTAGTGCTCGGGATAAAGCAGAGAGTGGGGCAAAATGGGAAAACTGCTGGATTATTAAACCCCGAAAGTATAAAACAAAGGGTATTTGGAATATTGAACTAAGGAATGACATGTTTATGTGCCTTCGGTAAATCCGATTCCCCCTTAAGAATCAAAGTGGATCTGGAATAATCATTTTTTTATTTTTATTATCTCATAGTCAAAAGCCATAGAATTTACCATTACTATAATTTGAGCAGAATGTTGTTGGCATTCTAAGCTGTTTGTGATTTGGGGAAAACAAGTGTAATGTGATATTGAAACTATTGCAAAGTTAGTGTATCAACTTTATACAAGGAGAGAAACAGCACAGAGCTAATAGCTGAGCTCATGTTGATTTGTGTCAGCGCTGCTAAAGATGATGAATAGTTACAGTTGTCAGTTAAGCTGCACAGATAAAAACGTAAGGGTAAAGCAAAAGCACATCTGGAGCGAACCTGAGCTGAAGTACTTCAGCTCAACTGTGCCCATAATTGACACTCTCTGTTTCCATTTTGCACAAAATATCTACATAGCCTTAAAATACTTCAATAAATCCTCACTGCTTCCCTTTTTGTGATAGCGCAGTCCAGGCTAAGTTATAAAACACTAGTCGTACCTTGACATTTCGCTTGAAGCTGATTAAGTTCATACTGACTGTGAGTGACAGCTGCCGAGGGGAGCTGTTCTAGAGGTTTGATGACTCGACCTGTGGTGCTTACAAAACAAAGCCTGGATTAATAGACATTTGGCTCTTAAGACTAAACGTCAGTCACTGGGCTTTTGTAGAAGTGTTTTTCCTTTCAATTAAAATGAAATGAACTGTGCCATGTGAATTATTTATTTTAAACATGCAGTTCCACTGTGTGAGAGAACGGTCTCTCGGCGTTAGACTTTCCAAACATGCCTCTGTATAGTACTGTACAAAAGTAAGACTGGCAGCTGCTTGTATGTGTTTTATGTTTTCTGTGAGACAAAAGGTTTAAAGTGACGCCTGGAGCGTTTTGTTGTCTTTTTTAAAAAACAGAATGGTTTATCAGAAAAGACTTCGTCTACATGTTTGTGTTTTCCAGCTTTTGTTCCATGTTGTTTTTTACAGCACGTGCAGCGAAGGTGATTAAACTATGAATGCATTATTGTTCTGTCAGGCTGTACCACTGATAAAGATGTCTGCCTCTAAAATGCCACTTGGTAATTTCAATTTTAAATCAGGCTCTGAACTCGTTAACTCCTGGAAATAGCTCTTTTTCACAATAAAACAATCAGGTTTCACTCACACCGTTACCTGCTTCTTTTCATCTGCTCCTCTGCTCTAATCAGCACAGCTCCTCTCAGTGACGAACTCTATTATGCTGCTCTCATACTGTGGTGTTGGTGCGTGGCTCAAGCACCTGCCTCTTTGACCCCTGGTGGTCAACACGCACACGCACACGCACACGCACACACACACACACACACGCGCACACGCACGCGCGCACACGCACGCACGCACACACACACACACACACACACACACACAGTATTTGACTCATGAAGACATCAAATCTCTCTGTGCACAGCATTAGTCTCCTATCACTATCTCCTTAAGAGCTCAAAGCCAATGACACTCGTAAACTGTACAGTCACAACACCAGGAGAGACTGTCTCCTTATTTTTTTTGTCATGGTCATAGTGAGTTCTGTTAGAGTTGTCAACAAGTATGTGTAGCTAATATAACTATAATGTATAAGAGAAAAAATGACTGAATTGGCCATGACTTAGGCAGTTTTGCACTTGAGTTTTACTGTTTCTCATTGGAGACCAAACTGTACAGCCCAAATAATGAGAGCACAAAAGGGTAATCTGAATTTATCAGACAAATAGAAGATTTGTCTGATTTGATTTTACAGGGACAGCAATGTGTTTCGATGGCGCACAAACCCCCTCAGTTAGGAAGTGGTTTGTGTTTTTTGGCTGTAAAAATCTTTCTGAATGACTAAGAACAGAGCCATTGATACTCAACTTGGTCTGGAGAGTAGGATTAGACAAAAACCTGCACGCTACAAGAAAGTGCTTGTACACTTGTAAAACCAAATCAATATTAAAACCACTGCACTTACGATGAGTATAAGGCTGATATCTTTTTATCTTACCGTATACCACTATACAATACATATATGGCATATATAAATAATAAGAATGATAGAAATAATGACTTTGTAAAAAAAAAAAAAAAAAGCATAATGGCGCTTAAATAATTCACGTCTTATATTATATTGTTTGCATAAATACATATTACATATTACAGTGTTTCTTGTCCTGAGGATTCATTGACATGCTGCGGTGAATATGCTGTCTTTAGCTTGCTGCAGTGTAACTAAACTGCTTTAAACACACCCATTGTTCTTTTCTTTAATAGATTACTGTAATTTCTGGCCATTATCAAAGCAACATTATTTAAGTCAGTCTCTTAATTACGGCTTGTCTTTTCAAATAAATCTTCATGTTCAGGTAAAGCACGCTCACACTTGCTTGGCCTTTACTTTTTCTCGACTCACTCCCACTCTCCTCCTACAGCAGTGGTCATTTACATCAGAAACATATTTCCATGTTGTTGGATAAAAGGATCCTTTGGCAGGTTGTTAAGATGACTCATGGGTTTAATTTGAACCCAAAATGGGATGTGCTCACTTGCCAGCATCTATCCAGTCTGCCTGCCCGCTCCTCATTTAAAAAGCACAGTTCCAGCTGGATACGGCCCATAGTGAGGGTGTTAATGAGACACATGAGTTATAAAGTTACAACGTAATTCTGTTGTTTTTCTTGTCAGATTTGTTGGCGGTGCCCAAACATCCGTATGCCGCGATGGAGAACTGGGGCCTGAGCGTGTTTGTGGAGCAGAAGATCTTACTCGACGCTGAGGTGTCTTCGTCGTCCTATCAGATGGAGCTGACCATGGTGGTGGTCCACGAGATCTGTCATCAGGTACACACACAAGAGAAATAACAACGATAAGGAAATGCTTTAACACGTCACAGACAGACTGCAAAGGTGCAAAAAGGTATTACCATCGGAACCATACAAACCCATACCAGTTGAAAACCCCTTATTCACGTGAACACATCATTAAAGGAAAAACAAAACATGCTCTTGAGTACCTTAAGTTTGGACCCTCATGTTATAAACACAAAAAATGTGTTTATAAAAAATAAAATGAACATCTGTATCTCTGCTGTTTCCCATGGCACTCATTGAGTTTTTGCGCCATCTACTGGCTACATAGTGCTTACACAAGTTGAATACAAACGTGTATTCACCTTATTCCGCCTGCACACTTTTGCCTCTTTTTGCCACAGATCCACTCTCCTGCAGTAAACGCAACCCCGGTTTGACAAGAACTCCGTTCACGCAAACGGCGAACGAGGGAAAATTCTCACCATTAAAATATTATATGAAGTAGATTTGTGTAAAATGTTTAATGTACACGAGCAACAACAAATCAGCAATTCACCAATTTCCTGGGCGGCCCGAAAACAGCTTTTTCGTCTGTGTAGAACTTATTTTTTGTTGAGCTCGTCTACCCCATGTAAACTAATACAACGGAAAAAAGATGGCAGCGCCCACGGACACTTCCGTAATGAGATGAATACTGTTTGTGAAGGAATTCGCCCAGCAGTGGTAGTGATCATGTTTAGACGGTAAAAATGCTGAGAATGAGTCTGCGGGTGATTTAAGGACTTACAACTGCAGAAGATTCTCGGATAAATGATGATGATGATCAGAAAAGTGTGTGTTTGAAGTGGGAACAATGTTAGAACACGATTAAAAGCTTAAAAAAGTCAATTTTGCATAAGAAATGTTCTTTTTCCCTTTTTATTACTATGACCTATTATCATTTAGTGGGATAGAACCTGTGAGAAATATTTTTCACAGTTTTACATCAGACAAGAAACAGTTTTTGAAGAAAAACTGAAAAATAAAAGTTGAAAATTACTGGAAGTAGCGCAGAGCAGAATCCCTCTGTGATGTCATCATTAATCAACATCAGAAATGCAGAGACAATTTACACACATCTGACACATTTAAACAATCTTTTAACAAAATAAAGATGTTGGCAGTTAGTTTTATTTGTCAAATCAAACAATTATGTCATTTATATGGGTTTTGGCCCTTGTTACAATATGGTTGCTAGGTAACAGTGGATTTCCATCTAACTACGTCACATCTGCTGCTCATGTCCAGCAGGAAGAAACATTATAAACTTCACCAAAATTGTCAAATATGGAAAAAATTGGCAAAATCATTGGTAAAATGTTAAATATAATCACGTTCACTACGTTTTAGTGAAATGTGTAGTCTAAGCTGTCATTAGTTCTTTAATTAAATTATGCGTAGTGGTTTGTATTATGTTGCATGTTTAGAATTGCTATATCTACACCAAATTATGACCCAATAATGGTTAGTGTCTGTTAACTATTTGTAGGTGTAGAAGTACATTTATATCTTCTCTTCTATAATTCACCCCTATGCTTATGTTCACACCAAACTCATCAGGATCATTATCTGATTTCTGGAGTTATCAGATTATTCTTGTCATGTAAAAAGTTCCATCTGATGAGAGTAATCTGATTTCTTTCTGATTGTTCACACCTACGAGAAATAAACACAGGCAAAAAAGTGAAAACTAATGGGGCAAAGACAAAAATGAAAGAAAAACATTTGAAAATTGACAGTGACATTTTACAATCGTTGTTGTGTCAGTAAATATACAACGATGAACTAACACATGTCAGCAGATGTATTTGAGGGTCAGATTGCTTTTGTGCTTGTAAACACCAAAAAAAAAAAAAAAACAGATCTAACTATTGGGCTGGTTGAATATTCTAGTTACAAATACACTTTTTCAGTGTTTAACTTATTATTAGATTATGTGTTTGAGTTTTGAAGAATACATCGTAGTTATAGAGTTATTTATCATTCCTCCACATGTTGTAATAACATAGTAAATGTTTCTTGGAGTGGTTTAATCAGCCAAATGGGACCAGATGAGATGAAAGAAAAACCTTCTAGCGGACCCTCTTCTGCCACCTTTGACTCTAAAACCCTGACATCTGTGACATTGTGTTTGACTCTGATAATTGACTGTAGCCTCTTCATCTAAACCCTTTTCCCCTTTTAATAACTGATGCGCAGCTGTTTCACAAGAGTTCACGAAGCAGTTATGACTTGACCTCATGCACTGCTTTTAAAATCTTATCAAAAGGTCTCATAGAAAACATCAACTACAGCCAATTAACACAGGAAAGACTGGCCGTGACCACGCAGAACTGCAAGAAATAATTGACCCCTAGTGTTTTAACAACTTAATTCCAAACCACATACATGTCAAATCTAAGTGAAGATAATTAGTTTTGTAAAGTTGCAGTTAAGTATGCAGAGAAGCTGATAAATCTTTTGGGATAAAGAGTAGAAGGACATTATTGGTCATTCATTGAATCACTTATGAAAAATGTGCATATATTGTTTTGTGTAATACACCTGCTGATTGAGATTAAAGGTGCACTGTGTAACCTGTTACTGGTTTCTATGTCAATATCCAGTAGCATTATACTATATGTCTGTCTTGACCTTTAGTTAAATACTGTATGGGCACAGCAGCTGTTGACTAAGCCAGGTTCCCAAAGTGGGGGTCGGGACCCCCAAGGAGTGAGCTGGGGGTCACGGGATGATTTCAAGATTTCATTTTAATTAATATGACATTGCATTTGCTCTACTTTTTTTTTTTATTATTATTTAAAAACGGTATCTTTTAATAAAATTGGGTCCAATCAGACAATAAACTATTCAAATAACCAATATTAAATCTGATTTGACATCCTTTGACACTTACAAGTATTGCTACTGTCATTTTCATTTCACTTTTGGGGTCCCGAGTCGGTTGCATGGCTATTTTAGGAGTCCCGGCCAGAAAAGTTTGGGAACCCCTGGACTAAGCTAACTGTTTCTCACAGCTAATGCTAACTTTATTAAAACGTAAAATAAAAAACATAAAATACCTGATTGTTTTTATATATAGATTACCTAAGTTTTTTTATTTTAATTTGTTTTATCTTTATTATGCTTCACAATTAGCATTAGTGTTAGCACTGACCCATGTACAAACACCTCCATTTATCAACACAGAAGTGTCGCCGGGGACATATTCATCTCATTTGCAAAGTCTTGCAGCTCACAGTTCACTGTTTGATCTTTAAATACATTTTAGAGTGACTCTGCAAAAACCCCATAGAGATTTGGACAGGAAGTAGTCCGCTAGGCATTTTAAAAACAGCTAACTGAAATTCCGTGCACAGAGTCCATTAATATGATATGATATTGCAGCATTCCAGGCAAAGCAGTAACATCTCCATGGAGACAAGCAGGTGATGTATCCTTCACCAGAAAAGTACTCTACTGCACCTCTGATCAAGAAAGTCAGTAAGCAGTGCCCATTTAGTGTCAGTTCTCTACTTTTTGCAGTCTACTTTGACTAAACCTGTAAATGTCCTGACAAACGACCTAAGACTGTAAAAACAAATGCAAATCCTCCCTCTGCAAACTGAATGAATGTGATAGAAGTCAAAACAGCTTCAAGAGAAACGTCTGTGATCCGAGTGTGTGTTTGTGCTGCAAATCTACTCAGCTGCGAAAACAGGCTACGACGTGATCCTGTTTCTACCATACCATGTTGAGCATGTGACAGGCCAACAAACACAATGCAGCAGAAAAACATGTAAAGGACTCAGTCACTTTAGAGGTTATGCCGTCACAAAAGGCATGCCGAGCGCAGGGAGCTGCTCATTGAAGAAGAAAATAGGCTGAAAATACATTTGGATTGATACACTGGCAAGTGTACGTAAATGGATAAATAGATTACTGAAGCAAGAGTTGGTAAATTTCATCAATTTTAACCAGATTCAATTGAACTTGTTTTGACCATTTTTCTTGATGATTTGGCACTACTGCAACAACAACAACAATGTATCTAAAACTGGGTGTGGTGGGAGGAAAATAATGTGCAATTCATTTATTTTATTATTATTTTATTTTCATTTTTCAATTTTATATACAACAGAACAGAACAAGCTCAGAAACTGCACAGAGGATGATATATATATGTATATATATATATATATATATATATATATATATATATATATATATATATATATATATATATATATATATATATATATATATATATATAAATAAAAAATCTGAACACCCAAAGACATAAAGTCCTACGTCTCAACTGGTCCAATATCTGTCAAATTTGTCCATCTTCATATTAAAAGAAAAATAGTCTGCATTTTTCATATTGTTATTAGCATTTAAACATGCTCTTGAGTAGCTTAAAATTTGCCCTCTCATGTTTTGAAACAATCCAGAAAAAGTTTTATTATTCTTTAAATTACAGGTTTAATCAGCCGTTGTCAAAAGACCCTTACTGAGTACGTCCAGATGGCGCTAGCACTCACACAATTAGCCGTCAACCAACATTACGGTGCGGATGAGCAGCAGCAGTTATTATGTTTAAACGGCATAAATGCTCAGACCGAGTGTGGCGGATGAGTGACGTATGAAGTTTGAAAATACGTCTCAGAACCAGGAAGTTCAGACAGAAGTGCTTTTCATGGTGAGGGGGTGTAGGATTTTCTAATGAACATTCCCCAAAACAGCGTTGATGCATTACTATGTCGGCCCAGTCCTTGATTGTATAGTTTGTGTCTGTAATGTGCCATTCCAACTATGTATTATTGTGACTTCCTCCAATTTGAAATCCTCTACTCATTTGTACAATATATAAACGCTAACCATGGCCAGGCTATGCAGTGTTATTGGTTTACTGTTGTATGGTCCATCTTCACCAAAGGGCGTAAGATAGCCTGCGCTCTCTGGAAATCCATCTCCACTAACTCGCAACAGTGACAATGAAAACACATTTTAATTACGCTTAATTTATCTAAACTAGCCCAACACAGTAGCAGTTAAATTAAAGTCATGAATGTAAATCAAAGTAATCGACGATGCAATATAAATGCTCCAAGGCGTTATGAAGTTTTTGCCTCCTATTATCCAAAAACATAGTGCTCATAGCCTAATCTGCCTCGTGTAAATGAATGTGAAGATATGCCATTGTTCAGAATGCACTCAACCAAATCCCCATTGTTAATGGAATAAAATAAGCCAAAAATTCCCAATATCCCCAAATGGAATCAGAAAGAAAAAAAAAATACACCCAAAGATTGTGCAAGCGGACTGTAACATTCATGAACATGTCGACAGAAACATGAGTAAGCCCTTGATTATCAGCGCAGAGTCGAACAGTGGAGGCACCAGATATGCACACTGGCATTTCTGAGGTTGGTATGTCAACACTATCTGCATAATGAGAGGCGGTCTACAGCTTTAACTTGGCAAATGAGCTGCCGCTGCTGTGGAAAATACATGCCTCTGGTCGGGATCATTATACAGATGAAACAGAGGATGTTCATTGTAAATATCTTTGTGCTATTGGCAAAAGCATGGCGTCTCCATTTCATCTCCTTCAGGACGTGGCCTCAGACACTCACTCCTCTGTGGATCTAAGCTGTCTTCAGGCGAGTACAGCCTCTGAGCCAAAAGCCACTGAATAACAAGCTTCACAATGAGATAGCTGTGTGAGACAAGACATGTTTTTTGGATAGTTTTGGATTTCTACACATTTAATTTAGATTTATCTCCTTCTATTTAGCTCTGAGATGAAAGGAATTTTTTTTTGTTTTTTTTTGTTTAACTTTGCACTCAATTACACCCTAGAGCTGTTTACCAGTCTCAGACACACTCCAATTGTTGCTTTTCCAACTTCAACTTTTTTCTTTGTAGCCAAAGAGCTTAAGTGCAAAATCAAGATTTCAATCTTTAGCAGTGCACGGAAACCATCCACAATTAAACAGACATGCATTTTTGTCATAATCTACTTAAAAGGTTTGAAAAGTAATAAGGATGGCTGTTTTGTTTTTGCCATATTAAATTGATTGCCTACATGTCACATCAAAGCTGCAATGCAAATGTGAGCTTTTTTTTTTTCTTCACATAAGAACTGAAGCTTATCCCTGTAACTTTTGAGCTTCATCTCGGCAAAACATTGTCACACACAGACGCCATGCATGTCTTTGATGTTGTGGCAATGAATGAACCTGTGGGAAAGAAACACAAATTCAACCATTTTGAATACAAAGTTGATTAATATATATTATATACATTTGATTTAGACTATATCATGTTTATATCATTCTGCCACTTTGATTTAGAATTCCCTAAAATCATAATTGAACATTAAACAGCCAATGGGGGGATTGGGCAAGTGTTCAAAAGTGATAAATGATTTGAGTCACGTGAGTATCCTCCTGGTGATGTTACATAAGCAGGTTTGGGCTCTTGTTGTTGTTCTCTGGGGAACAGATGGAGAGCATGTGGACTTAAACAGCAGCAGACAACCTGATGTGTTCCCATCAGCCGACACAAACACAGATGGTTCCACACGACAGCCATTCACAACACGCTCAGAACAAGAGCAAATTCAAGAGAAGCCACAACCTAGTTAACACCTCTTTGGTGAATCCAATAGTGCGTTCCAGCACAGGTGATGAATAAACAACTATTTTAAAGACACGTCTTTAAGCAGCCAATGAACAGCACCCAGATTTCCCACATTGCTTATTATTTGTTGGACCTGGAGAGAACTAGAGATTGGAGGAGTAATCTTCAGAAAAGGTCCAGCAGCCCATGTGACGTCTTGAAGTTTTGTCTACAAAAGACTGCGCAGAGGCGGCAGTCCATAGGTGTACAAGAGATATAAACAACTGATTTAAAGGGGCTGTACCTGATTTTTACTCTTTGGAAATGTGAAAAACAGAACTAGTTAATGTATTGCTCACTTACCAAATGCAGTCCCAGCATCCTAAATATTCACCGTGATGAGTTTATAATCGCTTCTCTGTCTCTGAGCCCAGAGGGAGAGAGCCAAGAGAGTTTTGACTTCCCAGGCAAAGCTAACAAATATTAACATGCTAACAGCGCACTTCCTGCGTCTCGTAAAATAAATCGCTCTATAAATAGATGCAAAGAAAGTGCTGTGGTCTCATTTTCACCATGCAATATCGGGCACATGAACTAGTTGTGTTTTTCACATTTCAAAACAGTTAAAATCAGGCACAGCCCCTTTGATGCACCTGATCTGAAAAACTTGAATATAATATGCATGTAAAATAGTATGTCACTTAATTGTAGTAAGTAAGTAAGTCTGTAAAAACTGTGAAATATATGACCTATAGATCTTTTTCCCAATGGCCTGAAGTGCCGACTAGAGCAAAATGTCTTCAAGTTTGGAAAATTTGCCTGGTTTCATGTTTGAAAATGTGATGACATTTTGGAGAAAAGTAAAAATATACAACACCAATATAAACCATAATGCATGTTCCTATTTTCACTGTACTCACTGACGAAATCTAAATATAATGACCAAAAATACATAGACTGCAGTAAATTACATTTGTTCTGCTTCTCCTTCCAAACTCTACTTTAACCTCTGCACATGTGCAATCCATAATGGGTTACATTTTCTAAATATTCTCCAAAAAGTTTGGTTTTGTCTTTTTAAATATCTTGGCTGGTAACGCATTATTTAAACTTAACACAGTTAGTATATGTAATTATTCCAAAATGGCAAAGCCAGAGGTAATTGGTCTGGCCATGTTGCTTTTCAGGGTTGTGGAGAGCGCGCGGAGCAGGAAGTTGATGACAGCTCCCCCCTCACACCTACAGGCAATTTAGTGAGCTACCAATTAACCCAATGTCCTCCGAGTGCATCTCCGTGATGTGGGAGGAGCTGAACAGAAAGTCTGTGGGCTGCCGACCCACTGCCTCTCACCGCAAGCCCCAAACCATTATAGTGAAATGAAATGACGGCTGTCGTCCTGTCAGCAGGTCAACTGGATTCAAAATACACCTCATCCAATCTGATTCTGTGGTACATCTTGTTATCCTGAAATCCCCCCAAATTAGTTTCGCACACATACAGACACTGAGGGGAGACGAGTGTATCTGCCAGAAAAGGCTTTTAGTTTGTCCCTATCAGCTGTCGGTTAATTAAAAGAGACAAAGACAACATTGGGATGAGATTCAGCTAAGCAGATTTGCGCTCTTCATCTGCTGATCTCTCGCGTTCACACATTAATTCGACCATATGCACGAGGACGATGGTGATGTGTGCTGAGGGCTGGCAGCAGAGCACGGCCGCCCGACACACATATGTTCACAAGAGTATACACTGAGCTGCTTATTACCTCCAGCAGCTCAGGAAAGTCTATAATCACCCTTCATTTTCTACTGCTGCAAAGCCACCGCGACACCAGCACGAGCTACAATGACAGTGGTAGTATTATACGACTACTCTGACTTTATTATTACTTTAACATGAGCGATTCAAGGCAGATCTTTAATTATAAAGCTACATTTCTAGCTCTGAGGTAAACTTAGATGCCTACTAGCCTGGAACATGGGAAAGTAAGGGCATCCAGCTTAAAACATGTATCAGCAGTGGGAAGTGAAAGTGCTGTAATTAAATGTGTCTTTTTAGGTATCTGTTAGTAAATGTTACCATGGATACTTCGTACTTTTACTTTATTACATCTGAGAGCCGGTACCTGTACTCTGAGCTGGGTCGCCTCTCCACAGATCTGACACCCGCTTGTCTCCATGGAGGTAGATACGTACCATACTGTGGAGCATTTGCAGGCAAAGCGATAAAAGCGATAATATATTCATGAAGTCAGGTGACGGACCCTTCACCAAGCATTCATCCACCGCTGGCCACTTCAAACTAATTACTGCACCACTCCTGCGAAAAAATGTTAATGTCCAGTTCATTACAGAGCATTACAGTTGATAAAGCCAATATATTCCTCTGTAACTCAAAAAATGTTGCTTTATAAATGTCAAAACACTAACAAACTAATGAAAAAAGCAGTTGTCAGACCCTAATGAAACAATTTTGATTCACAGCCGTTCCGACATAATTAAAACAGCAAAACATTCTTTAAATTATTGCTGTCCTTTACCTATAATAAGCCTCATTAGCCTTATATAGAGTCGTGCATATGACAGCCTGTTTACAGTGTGTGTGTGTGTGTGCGCGCGTGTGTGTGCGTGTGTGTGTGTGTGTGTGTGAGGTTGTCAGGCAGGCTTTTTCTTTTCAGTTTTGGTTCAAAGTGGATAATTTATTACTGCAGCTTGTGTTTGCATAGAGTTCATTTAAATACATGGAGTCATTAATCATCTATTGTCCGCTCCCTCTACCTGTCTCGCGCTCATATCTCGCCTTTTAAAAAACACGCATCTTTTCCACCTGTTTATATTTTATACATCTTGCATTGCGGTTCTCTCACACCAACAGCTTAACGTTATTTTTCTCATATTTAGCCTTTTCCAGTTGCTGTTGACATTTGAACTCTCAAATGTCTGCTATTAGTCTTACTGTCTGAAAGGCGACAAAACAGGAAGTTGAAAAATGTAGCCCTCAAAACGGCTAAATAAAAGTAAATGAGGAAAAATTTGTGTTAGCCTGTACCTGCAGCCTCCTCCTCTTCTGCCGCACTGTTGAAGGACTTGGGAGGAGTGGTCGATAAATGCGTGAGTGGAATACTGTTAAAAATAGCTGTGTGCCTGTGTATGTGTCCGAGGCTAATTAAAAGACCATAAACAAACATCTAACAGCCACTGTGCATCTCCCCCAGTGTAGCAACATAAATGAGGAGAGTGTATGTAAATCATTTTCGGCACTGTGACACTGTGTCCAGGCTCGGTGCAGTTTAGATGTCTTACATGTAAAATGTGTCGAGGAATCCATATTTATGAAGGTTGTACTCATTTGACATTATTTATGAAAATGCATGGAAATCCGGCCTTCACTGAGCTCAGTAAATAATTAGGAGAAATCTGTGATGTACAAGCAGCATTACAAAGTAGAAGTCAAATGGCCTTAGTATGACGTTTTAATATTAAAATCCAATTAAATTTAACATCAGGGGGAGATAAATTATTGCTAAATACTTCCTAGTGCATAAATGTAATGCCCAGCATATGGGCTTAGTCCGTACTACAAAGTGCTCCTGTGATGACCTTTTTACCAAAACAACTAAAACAACTAATGTATAATGGTCAAAACTAATACACAGGCTATCAATTGGAAAACTAAGTTTAGTTCTAGTTATAACAAATCATAGTGTTTCTTGTACATTATTATTATTATTATTTGGCATGTGAACAATGTAATTTCTCCTGAATCAGTGATTCACAAACACCAAGTACCATCAGATCTAAACCGGGGCAATATCAGCACCAAACGGGGACTATACCAGGTCTAAAATGAGACAAAGCCAGCTCTGAAATGAGACTAAACCAGAGCTAAAGTAAGACTAAACCAGGTCTAAAACAAAACTAAACCAGGTCTGAAAGTAGACTAAACCAGGTCTGAAATGAGACTAAACCAGGTGTTTAGTAAGACTAACTGGGTCTAAAATGAGACTAAACCAGATCTAAAGTGAGACTAAACCAGGTCTAAAATGAGACCGTGATAGTTCTAAATAATGATAAATACTAAGGAGGACAAAAACATGAATAGATTTATCTGTTCTGTCCTAAATAATTCACACAGCAGTCTTTCTAATGGACTTCATTTATGCCATATCTAGTCTTAAAGTTATTCATAATGCATGTATTTGTGAGCTTAAAATGGTAGTTTGATCTTACATAAAGAACATTATTCTAAAGGAAACGCGTCTGATATCTGCTCACTCTCAGTCTCAGTCTCTCAGTCTGTCCATTGAGGTTGTGTGTGCTGCAGTTCTCTCATTTGAGTTGCCTTTGTTTCTTTTAATTGACAGAAAGCATCAAAGTGCGCACACTGAGCTTCGTTGGCATAAATCAAAGGTTTTAGGTTGTAACAGGCTGATTTTTGTGTTCCCTACTTTGTTGTCCAATTTAAAGACCACAAAATAATGCTAAAATTGGTTGTGCTGCATAGATTTCAAAGTGTTTTTTTTGGGGGGTTTTTTTGCCTTCATGTGCTGACTGAAAACACAATGTACTTTCCTGTCAATAAATGCAAAATGTAGTTGCTAAAAACAACAGAACTTTTATTTTGGACAGTTTCTACGAGTTACTAACCTGAGGCTGCAATACCTGCATTTAATTCATTGTTGCAGGAGATGGAAATGGCTCATCTAATTCGTAAGCCATGTTTTGTTTTGTTTTCTATCAACTGACCCTTTAAAACTTTGTAAACTTTTCTAAATGTCAGAGCAGAAACGATACTGGAGGCTAAAGTGAAGTGGAACATTATGTGATTTCAATGGAGAAACTGTGATTAACCTCAGAAAATCATAAAAGATGAAAAAACTAGGTATTGGCAGACACTTTTTTAGGTTTAACTGATACTTACATAAATTATGACCTCTCAATCTTTTTTTTTTTAATCTATAGCTTTATTACATACCACAAATTATAGTTTTTGTGAAGCTCAAATACACATTTGAGACTAGAAAATTGTATTTTTCCCAATGCAAGCTAACTGACATTTCTAAATTCAAATGTTTTGTTTATTTTTTGTTATAAAGTCATTAGTATTTTGTTTGGTTTGATTTGATGTGAGTTAAATATTGAAAATGTGTTATGCTCCACTCGCCTCGATTTGAAAGTTTGAACATCCCGATGGCACAGGATTAAAGGGTCTATAATATTGGTACCAAAAGCCCAGAATCTGCCTTAAGAGTACCCATAATTCACAGCAGGACATGTTTTTCTGCTGTCCAACCATAAGATCAGTTTTACTCACTGTTACAGACTGCTCCGTGTCCAAACTGTGAAAGTCCCAGCTGAAGCAGGTAACATATATCTTCTCCTAACCTCCCTATAAGTGTAACTCGGCAGATCTACCTCTGTATCCAAAATGAAGTTGCAAACTTTTGGAGCCGTTGGCTGGTGGCCACTGTGTATTTCTCCTCTCTTTCTCTCTCTCTATTTCACTGCAGTCACACCACGATTAATTAAGCAGCAGGATTGAGAGTTTGCCTCCACTCTTTCTATTATCTCTCGTTTCCTATTTCATGAAAGACATTTTAGTTTTGCAATATTTAGAAAAGTCTACGGCCAAAATGAAAACCAAGACCTAGTCCACATTCAAGCCGTGTTAGAAATCAGATTCAGTCGCATGTGTGTACAGTGGCTGAATATTTATCACAGAGGGTCAGACAAAGGGAGGGAGGAAGAGGAGATGATCAAAGGCAGAGATGGCTTTGTTCTAGGGACTAAAAGACAAATGAATGGAAACACAATGGAGTGAGAGAGACTGAGGCTGCACAGGCCCAAACCAAGACTGTTGTTGTCTCCTATTTATTGTAAATGTGTAAATGTTTTCATGATTGTGTGCTGCAATATCCACTTGGCTCAGGTCACACCACAAGAGGTTTAAATCTCAATATTTGTATTTTTATTTTTTTAAATAAAGGATGCAATGAGTAGCTGCTTCAAAAACTGATAAATAAAAAATACCAATTACTATATTTCAACCTGGAGGGACTCAAATAAGATGATTGGATGTGTTGGAAGATAATGAATGAAAGACAACGACAAAATAATATATACAGATAATCATTATAGGTTTGGTGCTTAGACCCCGGCAGGGAATAATGACCGATGTGCAGGAGGTGTAGAGCAGGATATGGAAGGAATCCTCCCACCAGACCATGGACACTGGTGCTGGTGAAAATAAAAATCTGAAAGAAAATAAGACGTTGTAAATCTGGTGCTGAGATGTAGAGGTGGTGCTGGGGTGGAGGAGGGCTGCATGAGCCGAAATGCTGAGGCAGAGGTCCGAGTTTAAAAGTAGGCTGAGCTCGGCCCATCAGAGCTGAGCCGGCAGTGAAGGTTCTGCAGCTGAGGCAGCAGGTCTTCCAGGCTGAAACTTCACTTTAGCTTCACTTTAACAAAGCAATGTTTTTGTCCCATTGTGGACAATATGAACCAAGATTTATTTGGTTAATTGAATATTCAGACCACAATAGAACTGTACTAACTGTATGTTTGTAACCATTTTATGAGCAAATTAATTATTTTTAATTCAAATGTTTTGTTTTTTTCTGGCTGATTAACCTTATTTTTTCACTCAAGTGTTATTTCATAAAGCTGGTCGCAAATTTTAAGTACAGTAACGCATTGGACAATGGAAATGTGATAAAAAGATTCCACTAGACTCGGTAATTATCAATAATCATTAAACTGTAGTGTATTTTCTCTGAATAAATGTAACACAAAATGTTGATATCGTGACATATTATTCATGAGGGGACAACACAGGGGTGATCAGCAAACTATTTACTTTGTTGTACGTTACTTTGAAAAATACAGTCTATTTAAAGTAAGTATGAAGCTGTTCTACATTGAAACAAATATTGTAGATTGCAACCTAAACTTAAACTCAAGTGCACAGTAAATGTTTATAGTGAAGTGAAAAGTAGAGGTAGCCAAAGAACACAAAGGCACAGTTGTCGTGCTTCTCAGTGTACTTTTCTTTCTGAATAAATATCTGAATTCAGTTTTCACTTGGGGTCAGTGGGTGGACCTGTTTTTCTGCAGAGCGTTTTCTATCCCTGCATTTTGGTGGCTTTACAGCAGCTTACTAAAAATCTCCGTCTGTCTGTGTGTCCCGTCTCACTCACTGCTCCTCATCACATCAAACTTCTGCTTTCCCTCTCTCAGCACTCCTGGATTCTCTTCTGCAATTTTAGGACCACAGTTATGGCAGATTTCTATCTTAAATTGATGGCGGTTCAGAGAAGATTGTGAAGAGAAGTGTGCTTTAGCAAAGAAGCCAGATACTAATCAATACTATAATCAATTGAAGCTATACTCATTTGAACATGTATCAATATAATAATATACAGAATTGGACCTTTTGAAGCATTTTTGCTACAGTGACTTTTTTGAGCTTTTAATCATGTTCTAACAATGTTCTGTCATCAGAAACATACTTGAAGTAGCATTTAGTTGTATCGTTTTTAACAAAATAAATAAAACAGAAGCTCTGGTGTTTGGGAGCTCAAACCCTTTGACCAATTTGCACATTGACAGTGCTATTGGGCCATCATGCTGTAGCCCTTATATTAAAAATCTTTTTTGGTAATTTGATAAACAAATTAGGACTGTTATAAAGGCCAGCTATTTCCAACTCAGGCCACTTGCCAAAATTAAAACCTATATAAAACAAAACGGTTCTGAGAGAGGCTTTACATCTCAAATGCAGCCGTTTGCTGACAGGCACAAGAAAGGTGGAGCACATCACTCCTATTCTCACCCCTGTGCATTGGCTCCCAGTTGCTTAATTAATTTTAAGATTCTACTGATTGTTTTTAAATGTTTGAAGTCATTGGCACATACTGTACCTGTCCGATCAGTCAGCATATCAGCTCTGACTGTTCAGTACAGCCTAAACTATTGAACAGCCTGCCCCTTCATGTCCACTCAAACTCAAAACACCTTTTTTTAATTTAATTCAGTGTGGATCAGATCATCCTGTGTTGTAATAATGAGCTTTTATTATCTTGTATTGATCTTATTAAATGTGTAACCCCCAACCTCTCATCCTTATTGCCTTGTTTACTATACTAACGTCTCACTGCACTTTGGTGACCTGCGATTGTTTTAAATGAGCTTTATAAATAAATTTGACATTGGCATTTGACATTATTATAATTGTGGTATCAAACCTTTGAGCCATTATCGGGTATAAATCTTAATTCTTTTTTTATTTTTTATTGTGACATCGCTAGTCTACATTATAAAAGCATTTAATTATTGCTAACACGTTCCATTGACATACTAGTACATGCAACTACGGCTGATTAAAATTTTATAGTAGTAAAAGTCTCCCATGTGAACACTGTATCAGCATGACTCGCAAATCTCTTAAAGTAATTGGATGGAAATAGGACGTACTTTGCTTGGCAGCAGAGAACATTTTCAAAGCACCGAAGCAAAAAGGACTTTTTTTCCTTTTTTTTTTTTTTTAAATAAGATGATGTTTTGGATTTGGGGGATGATTTGTTTTGTGAAATGGTTGAAAATAAATGATTCAACTTGAAGTGTGAAGATTTCCCTGTAATCTCTAAAGTTTACTTGTTTTAAATAAACCGTGAAGCAACAAAATAACAATTACACAATGCGCTTCTCCAGTCTTTTGTCAGGTGGAGGTATATAAATGTTTAGTCTAGGGCTGTCAAATAAAAATCACTATTTAAACCGTCATAATTATAAAAGCACAAAGGCTGCAATTATGTAGCTAATTGAAGGCCCTCTGTAAACAAGAAAATATAATGTTTTTGTGGGGAAATTAAAACTCTTAACACTAAGGCTTTTATGATCTGAAATGTAATGGATTCATGTTTAGCAGTTTGGAATTATGTTAACAGAGTTGAAAATGTGGCCCTTTAACGAAATCCTTATTTGAAATGTCATGTTGCAAATCTAACTCATGAAATGTTTGTCTGAAAAAATGTACATGATGTTTTTTGTTTTTTCCCCCCATTGTGGTGCTGTTGTAGTACTCTTCAGTAAAAAGTACAGAGGCTACACATTACACAGATGAATGGGTATTTGTGGAAGTTATCACGGATGTTAAATATAGGAGCTTGATGATTTAGCAGCTTTCTTGGGTTAGTTTCCTCCTCTATGGACTTATGGTTTGAATTTGCAAGAGTGTGCATCTTACACGCTCACACACTTTATCATAGGGGAACAAAACTTCATCTGGCCAGCATATTGTTTTCCTGAATCTAGCTAGTTTTCCAGCCCCTCCTGCCTTGCCGGAGGGAATAGAACCAGCGCCTGTTGAGCCAGACAGCAGCTGAGCAGTCTGCCAGCTCCCATAGGGTGGTCAGTTTGAATCTTAGCCCAAACTCAAACCAGACTTTACCAAGGAGCTGTTAGTATGCGTGTGAGTGCATGTGTCTGCTTTGACGCTGTTAGCTGCGTTGCACAAGTTAATTTGATTTTTCTGGAAGGACTTTCGATTGCAATGTAGCTTGCAATAGTCATAATAGTACAAGGTGCACTATGTAGCTTTGTGGGGTCCACAACTGCTTTCTCCATAGAGATATTATTATTTTGCCTTGAATTCTCCACATTAATTAAAAGGTGTCTTACGGCCCCAGGCCTACTGTACATGCCTGGGATGTAACAATGTGTTTTGTTGCTTGGTTAAGTTAATACCTTCAAAAACACGCTTTCTTATAGTGGACAGGCTCGCCTCTCCACAGATCTGACGATTAACTTGCCCTGGTGATGTTACCTTGTCTCCACAGAGCAGGCAAAGCAACAACCCTGGCAGACCCTGCAGAAAAATTGCACCGTGTAGCCACTAAAAGTAACCAAGTAAACATGTATATATATATATATATATATATATATATATATATATATATATATATATATATATTTTTTTTTTTTTTTAATGTATTTATATATTTTACAAGGACAACTGTATGAAATGCAATAAGTCCAGATAGAGCAGCACAATGAAACATAGGCCGACCTTTAGAGGCAGTGTTAGTGACACAAAACACTAAAACATGCAGATCATGCAAGACAGAATAATAACAATAAGACTAAAGTCTTCTGCCCCAGGGCCGCTGTGGCTACAGTAGCTTACCACCATCGAGTGTGGAGTGAATGAATAATGCAACGTGAAGCATCTTTGAGTGTCCAGAAAAGTGCTACATAAGTTGTGTGCATTATAAAAAATGCATTAGACATTATATTTTGTAAGTTCAGGTTAGTCATGTGTTCAATGGGAGCGTGAGCTTCTGTTAACTGTAAGGTGGCAGGTTGAGTGCCACTGTACCCAGTTCACACTGTTGTGTCCTTGGGCAGGACACTTCACTCACCTGGCTGATGTGAATGTGGTTTATGAGTGCATGATTTGTGGTGGTTGAAGCAGTGCTGTTGCAGATTAACTGCCTGTCCACTGAGTGCATGAATAACACATAGATCTGTGGGGTGTATTGTGCTACATCTAATAAAGGTCTTTTTCCTGATGTTTTAGAGCCATCAGGTGAATCTGACAAGGGACAGATTGTAATAGCTGGTCTGGCTCTCAGCCTCTTCAATCGTTAGGGGTGTTCCCAGTCTGCAGCAGTTACTGTCCGAATCAAAAGAAGCCCAAGAATGAAACAAGGGTAAAGAGGGTGAGGCCTGAATGGGGGGATGGTTGGCTTATATGTAATATTAAAGTTATGTTTAAAATAATGAACAATTTACAGGTGCAAATCCAGCAGCGCTGCCAAGTGTATGTGTCATTCATTTGGCTACTTTAACTTTAACGTGCTGCGTGAGCACTTCCAGGAGACTGGAGCTTTAATGAGGGTTTCAAGTAAATTTATAGGATTTCTATTCTTCTATTACAACTCGGCTTAGAGACTGCAGCTCAAATTTACAGGGAAAACTCTCCCTCTAAAACAAACCTGGCAGAGACACGGTTTTATTCCCAAACCTTGTTCTGTGTAATTCACACTGGGTTGCCAGGAAACAGCTCTGGTCCAAACTCATTACTCTTGCAGCCATTATCAGCACAGTCAGGTCTACTCTCGCTATATGTGCCCCACCTTTCCCAACTTCACTGGTGCTTTGTTAAACGAAGGATCAACCTGGGACACGGCGGCGTCCAATCACGGCCCATCAGTCTGTGTTAGTTAGACTAGAAGTGTTTGAACGCTCAGGGTCACTGGATGGTGTTGGTTAAAACCTGCTGAACCACAAAGAACTCTCTATGGTAAATGTTACTGCCAAGTGTTTCTCAAAGTGTGGTCCAAATCAATTCCTCTCCAAGCTGATTTGTTCTTATTTAGTCGTAATCATGGTGTAGTCCTATTACAGATCTGGGATTTGGTTTAGTCCTATATAAGACCGGGAATTGTTGTGTTAGATCTAGTTTAGATCCGGTGGTACGTGGAAGTTCAAACATTTTCTTAATTGATGAAGATTTGAGATCCACTGCTGCCTGCAAAGCTATTCCTATTCCGTTATAGCATTCATCATGAGCGATTTACGCTCTCTTCATCTATAGACATGCAGGATTATGTGTGATAATGTGTATAAAGGATTGTACATTATGTAGATTTACTGTAGGAAATCTAATTACTACTTATGACTTCATAATCACCAGACAAAGGAACAAGAACATATGAAATCAGAACATAAAAGCCACACAAAACCACACCGAAACACAAACTTGAGATGTTTAAAATGAACTTTTCAGGTCACCTGCCTGTCTTCATGGAGATAAGGGCT
The DNA here is from genome assembly GCA_019453435.1 of Rhinogobius similis. Lineage (NCBI taxonomy): Eukaryota > Metazoa > Chordata > Actinopteri > Gobiiformes > Gobiidae > Rhinogobius > Rhinogobius similis. The sequence goes on along the minus strand of CM033619.1, from coordinate 24,986,324 downwards.
GAAAGAGTCATCGCAATCGAATCTAAATCACAAACACCAGAAAAATTATATAGTGTATAGTTTAAATAAATAAACAGGAGAGTCTATTACGGCCTATTCCATGTTTTTGTTTTTACCTTAAACCTTCACATAAATTCACAAAACAATCTAATATAATAGTAATAATAACTGTCAAGCAAAAAGTACAGATTTTAGCCTTCCAGTCCCAATTAGTTTTGACACTTTTTGTTGCTGCTGTAAAAGTTTGATATCTTGTTCTTTTGCCCGCAGTGGTTTGGTGACCTGGTGACCCCAGTGTGGTGGGAGGACGTGTGGCTCAAAGAAGGGTTTGCACATTTCTTTGAGTATGTTGGCACCGATTTCCTCTTCCCAAAATGGAACATGGTGAGTCAAAGTTTACTTCTCTGGCTTTAACCCTTCAATTTGAATTAAACATGTTTCTAGATGCTTTTCATAGTATTTTAACTTGCTTTTCTTCCCGGCTAAGGTCTTTATACTTTGTAAAGCCTGATATTTCCACACCTTGGACTGGGCTGCATCAAATAGAAATTTCAATTTGAATGGTCACAATTAGCAAGATTGTAATTCTTAGTCCTTTGCAAACAAACAAACAACAAATGTATGTTATTATTGATTAGTTTGGCACTGCACGTGTCAATCTTCTCTCAAAGGTTTATGCTCCTGGATGTGTTTAAAACTATTAAAACATAACTAAAACATAAATTACAAGTAGAATCTCAATCCCAGAACTTGACAAATCAAATTGCTATTAAGGCAAGACACAGGGTTTTTTGTTTTTTTTAGTCAGTTTCTCTCTCAACATTTCATGTGAAAACAGCAAACTCGTCCGAATATACAGAAGGATTTGTTGGTATCTAATTCTATGCCTGATTTATTAAAGTTTTAAGTAAATGCACCAGTTATTGGATTAATATGTTCCAAATATGTACAGTTTTTACACATATAAAAATGTCTAATGTCTATATGAAAACATTACATGATGAAAAACTTGCAATACATTTTTTTCTTCTTACATTTATGTGAGTAAACTACAGAACTTTCAAACTGATATCTTTAAATTCAGTTGTTTTCCTATTCCCCTGCAGTGCCTTCAATATTTTTCCAAAATTGTTCAGCCTCATTTGGGACTGTGGTTTGAGAACATATCGAATCGAGAAATATAACTAACTGAGAAATACCAACAAATTATGTCAAATATAATGTGTCTGGCGATGGGCTCCACCAAAATCCCATCTAAAAATGTTGTTGGTGGTTTTGGGACATGTCCAGTATTCTGCACCAACAAAACACCATTCAACTCCATTGTCAGACAGGGCATTGTGATAGTTTTGCTACACAGTCGAGTAAAAGATTGTTGGAAAGTAGCACTTAACATTTCATAACACCATAATAAAACTTGTCGGCAGCAAACAGGATGTTGTGTGTTGAGAATAAATAGTTATCAGCAGTTTAAAAGAGGTGCTGTCATAGCTTAATTTACCAGGGAGTTACAGCACCTTTTTTGCCCAGGTTGAAAACGTGAGACCTTCATCTGCTCAGATTGTTCAATGGATTTAGTTTTGTTTTTTTGGGTAACTAATACAACCACATGAATCAACAAAGAAAGATGACAGAAAATGCCACAATGGACTTTATGATAATAGTAACGATATAATAGCTGAGTTATTAACACCTATAATCTGACCTCTGATTTGGCCAAAATAACTTCTTTATGTTGTTCACAGAGGCGACACTTAATTGAAGGAAACTTACTCTCTCACTCAGGCATACTCTGCAGCAACTCTAGACACAGCACTTTTGAAGGGGACATAATGTGCAAAATCATCTTTAATGAGCTTTGTTACTACAGCGTTTCCTCCACATTAGTTTAGTCAGACTTGTATTTTTATTAACATGTTTGAATAATCCTGAATTGTCCTGTAACCGAGGCTCGAGTGCTTTGAAAATTCCTGTTTTCACCCACCCCCTATCTCCACTCACATGCACTTAATTGCAATCATTTAAAAGGTGCATGAAGTGTGTGAGTTCACAGGGGCGCACCAGTGTTAAACAAGAGCACTTCAGCAGCCCATCGAGAACACATATTTGAAGTGTTTAAGTGTGAGGGTTGGGACAGGGCCTCTGAATGACGCATGTGGGTTATAAAATGTCACGTAGCCAAGAAGAATAAAAACATGTAAATGCAAATTCGCTGCTTATCACTTCTGCATTACTTTATGAGGAAGTCAATGGCTGGTTTCTATTAGTAAGTCATTTTAGATCAATATTGTGATTTCCAAAGAACGATAATAATTAAAAACCTCCTGAAAATATATCTCCTTTAATATGATTATATACGGGGGGGAAACGCTGTGTGTGTTTCAGTGTTATTTGTAAAGCAGCTCTCTCTCTGTGTAAAAAAGTTATAGTTACAGAGCAGGAGGAGGAGGATGCCCTGACTCATAACCTCAGACTTTCACATTGATTGGTTTGTTCTTTCTTTTTGCCAGCACTGTTTCCCTGCTGTTCCAGAGGCCCCATGCCCGATAAATATATATATATTTTTTTTTTTTTTTCAACTTGGATTTGAAAACAAGTATTTTTTTACGTAATCACAATTAGTAAGTCTGGTCATTTATTGATTGCTTTAAAAATACACCTTTCCTCTCTCACTAACGCTTAAATAAGGCATGATTTATTTCCTGCGACAAACCCAGCACTTATCTTGGGCACGCATGCTGCTCGTCTGTGAACTGCGTGGCATATTTAAATCCCTGTTACCGTTGTTCCGCTTGGCTGGGTGCGTTAATAGAAACAAAGTGATTCTCCAATAACAGGCACAACAATGATAAAGCAGCCCATTCCTGATGATGCTATTAATTTATAATAAATGTTTGTATTTAAAATGCAGTCTCTTTGCAGCAGGGAATACAGCTGCGTCTATGCCTCTCATATTAGTATAAAAGACTGCAGTGAACTAGAAGCAGGTTTTCACTGCACTGTTTATCAAATATATATGATGAAGGCTTTTGAAAGCACCAACACCCAAATCCAAAGTTACTATCTCTATGTAGTGTGCAAGCAATGTTTCAAGATTCAATCAAACGAAATTTCATAGAGCACCAATCACTCAGCATAGATATGAGCCATAATGCACTTCTTGGTTGTAGTGTGTCCAAAACTCGGCAGCTCGACTTTTAAGTGGATACTGAAACTATGAGAGCATCGCACCAATTTGAGCTTCTCTTCATTGGATTCCAGTGTGTTTTAAGGTTGATTTTAAAATTACTTTACTTACTTTTAAATGGCCTAGCTCCCTCTTACCTCTCTGACCTGATGCTCCCTCTTGAATTCTTACGTCAGCAGATCAGCTTCAGCTTGTCCAAAGCTTTGTGGGGACCCTACTTTTTCTATGGCTGCCTCACGCCTGTGGGACCAGTTGAGATTAGACGGTCTCTGCCTGTGTTTAAATCACTCCTAAAAATGCACCTTTTTGCACTGGCTTTTATCTCTAATGATTTTAATATTATTTGCACTGTCATTGCTCTTTGTTGATAAGTTTTACAGTGTTTCATAAATAAAGTTAGTATGGTATGATATAGTGCAATAATCAGTGCATTTCACAAAGTACAGATGGCGTTTTAGCAAGAGAACACAGCAAGAAACAAAGCAGAGAATGCAGTATGAGGTAGATATCAGTAACCAAGGTGTAGATGTTGTGTGTTTGCAGCAGCAGCACAGTGTAGGTCACAGTTATGGCAGGTTCGGGGGAATGGAGCGTGACGTGGACCTGCCTTAACTGCACATTTAGGATTTTGACCAGTTGCTGAGGCTGTGGTTCTACCTCAGACCAGTGAGCAGCAGCAGTGTGGGTGAGAATGTCCATGCATGAGATGGGCTCACTTTTCATTATCTTTTTGTTTTAATTATTCAAGCAAATCTTTGGACATGAGTGTTTCTACTTTAATGCACCTCTAATATGCATTTAAAGGGCCTGTACCTGATTTCGAACCATGACTCAGGAACATGTTTTAGTTTGAACTGTTAGCTCCACCTACTTTGTCCTTTCTGTAACTCTGATATTTTTATATTGCACCATGACAGATAAACAACTGTATGGGAAAGCCTTGGGCAGTTGTTTCCTTTGAGTTTTCAATCTCCAACTACTGTTTACTTTTTTGTCATTCTTTATAAAGCACCATAACAAAGAATCAAGTCTCTGGGATTGTGTCAGGCAGTTATTTTCTCATTATTCATTGTGAACAATCTGTCTGATTGGACGAAAAGAGGTGACCCTGTCAGTAGCTTTTGTGTTTGTTTATACCCAACTTTTTTTAATGCATAGATTATATATTACAGTCTCAGTGTATTTTTTATTTGGCTGCTTGTACCATACAATACAGGATATAACGAGCATTTATATAGAATAAATTAATCAGGTCATTATGAGGTGCATCTCATTAATAGATTAGATATGGGTGGCCCCCAGATAAAGTCGTGAAAGTGACTCCAAAAAGTCACAGCAGAATGTGTAATAAATAAAACCCTTCAAACAAAGGGTTGTCTCCCTTGTGCCATCATCTCTGCATAAATCTGTGGGTAAAAAACAACAGATGACATGGATGTTGCGTTGTGCTGCAATTACCCACAAAACTTAGATGGACTTGTGAGTTAAATGTCTTCGAGAATGCACTGATTCAGATTAATGTCATTCTCCCATACGATGAGTACAGTTCAGTTCAGTTTAATCAGGAGTGTTTTGTATTTGTTATTTTATGGCAAACATAAAATTTGCCAAATGGATGTTGGTTATAAAGCATAACACACAAGAAAGTGAGTGCATTAAAAGTGATGGTTATACCCAAAGCCACTGGAGTGTCACTTGTAAAGGTTGAAGTGAAAATGATGACTCTGATGGCATGAGGCTTTTAGCAGCTGCCGTCCTTCAGCCTGTGTGTGTTGACGCTTTTGTGTGTTTGTGTGTTTGTTGGCCTATTAGCTGTGCGTCCACATGTGGGTCCATCTGGTTCACAGCTGCCATATGTGTCTGTGTGAACTTCAGGTGAATTAAAGGGTCGGCTAATTAAAGGGGATGTCTCATTTAGTCTCTCTGCTCCTCAGCACCTCGCTGTACTCCTATCCACAGTGCCACTTAGCTCGTTTACTAATGGCATCATTTATCGTGGTCTCTGGACTCACTCTGTTTACATGTGGCTCTGCAATGAAAGCTGAAGTTAGACAGCCCTGAGATTTTTACGAGTTGCATCAGTTTAAATCTGTTACAAATGTCGGTACATTTGGTCACATGTGGAATAGAAGCAGTGCTCTCCTTAGTTCAGTTCGATGGCTATTCATAAGAACAAGTGCCTCAATGCATTGTTAAGATCCGTTGATATTGAAACTGCACACTAATCTCTAAAATCCATTGAGCCTTCATTTAGCCTCCATAGTGTAAATTTCAAAGGACGTCACTATTAATGTGGCTCATTAATGGCTAGAACTTAATAGGCCGACAACATATTGCTTAACAAGATGGAAGTCATTAAAAGAAAATCTCCTCAGTAAACACTGTAATCCATGAATTAGACTGCACCGCACATCGACAGAGCTCTCATATCCCCTGGTGATTCAGACAGAGTTTGATGTATCTCAACATGTTTGCAGATAAATGGTAAAATGGCGGGATGGAATTATGCAGTGGAACACGTCCAAATGAAAATGCTCGCTGAAACAATAACATAAAATAGTGAGGATTGAGTTCCAAATCCATTTCTTATCAAACCAGCTGCTCAACCAAAAAAAGAGTTTTGTTGAACATTGCAAAACAAAAAGTTACTGAAATTTACAACAAAGTATTTCATTGTATTGATTACAGTTTTATTTTGTAAACAACTCAGAATTAACCAAAAAGAAACACAGCATTATTATCACAGCATTATGATTAAACTCCATTTGCTTTTATAGGAAAAGCAGCGCTTCTTGACTGATGTCCTCCATGAAGTGATGCTGTTAGACGGCTTAAGCTCCTCCCACCCCATCTCACAAGAAGTGCAGCAGGCCACAGATATCGACAGAGTTTTTGACTGGATTGCCTACAAAAAAGTAAATGCTCTGTTTCTTTCTATAGAGAACATTACATTTGACGACTGGACTGTCAACTCGTGGTTTTATTTTAAAAAGCTGTGGTTATTATGTAAAGTTGGACTGTGTTTGCAGGGGGCGGCTTTAATCCGGATGCTGGCCAATGTGATGGGTCAGGCCCTGTTCCAGAGAGGACTCAATGTAAGTAGTAAAGTGTAAGTTGTTTAGTGTGACAGGTTTACTTATCTGGACATGGCCAGGCCTGTGGAGATTCAGCTGAAATCATTTTCCTCCAGAAAAACTGTCTCCTCTAGTCTTATGCAGAGCTTACAGCGGGGCTTTAGCGGTGGGAGAAGGTTTATGCTCGACACAGCAGCTATTTAAACATGCTGCTGCTGTAGCCCGTCACTGTAGTTCAAGTTAATATTCTTCTAACTGATGTAGATGTGCACTTAATATTGATTTTTATAATCATGTAAATGTATTGATGAGCATTTCCCACGCCCAGTCGCCCACACATTACATGCCCTGATTCTTATGCAGAGACTGTCACTGACCTGAAACTCACTGACTCTATTTAAAACACTGCTGAACCAGCAGCCCTCTCCCACAATGCACTTCTTCTATGAGCACTAAGCAGTGAGCATTTACAGCAATGAATAATATAATCAGATCATGGAGCTGTTTGGAAAACTCTGTTATGGTGTGCGTATAGCCTTGACACTGAATCAATACTTTCCTTGAAAATAAAAGTTGTTTGTTTGTTTGTTTGTTTGTTTCAAATAGCTGCAAAGTAACACATAGTTGAACAAGTTTCAAAGATAGTCACATATCTCTGAAAGCCAGCATGACTTCAAAATCATTTTCCAGATAACTTCATTTGAAGTCTTTTCTACCATGTATCACTCCTGGAGAGATTACATGGAAAAGAAGGTGTATTCTGTTTTACAACCAGCCTGCAATATTTATCAGTCAAAACAAAAGGGCATTCAGGTAAAAGTCACAACATAATGAGGCTCTATTCATTTTATAAATATAACAGTATATATTGCTTTTATAGTTTGACTTTGTTAACTTCACTTTGAAATCCTAGAGAAAACTGTGCTTTGAAATGAACAAAATTTTGCAGCCGCCTGGAGGAGCATTTCATAAAAGCGTGAGGTGAAAGTTCAACCACAAAATTGGAAAACAACAATTATTTTCTATGGAAGTCTCTCCTTGCCTGTAATTTGTGTATGTACGAAGGGTTTAGTTCTGAAGTTAATGCATGGCTGCATTTCTAATACCATTTAGCTATTAATTAACTAATTACCTTGTCTTTTCCAAGGGCAATAAGGGACAAAAAAAATAGTTGAGAGTGTGCCTTTTGGAGGATTTGAACAGTTTGACTGAAGGTGAAAGATACACCTACGCGATAAAGGTCTTGCATTGACATTCTTTGTAGTTTTGCACCAAACCAAAGCTCAAAGTTTGTGCACTTACCGAATCTACTTAGGCAAGCAATCAAAACATTTATCCCTGTGTCTTTTGTACTATCTTATTTATTTTATTGTAAACCTAAGCAACTTCTTAAGGTCCTTCAACACATCCCAATTCCCCTCAGAGGAAATGAGTTTGGCCCTTAGAAAACAGATGGGGTTGTATTTGTTGGACAAATGACTAGTTGCCACTCCGTGACAGATTGCCTATTTTACAAGACAAATACACTGCAATCCCACCGTTCTTGTGTTTTTAAATCAGCTCTTGCTGGATTTTTAGTTTTGCACAACCTCAGAAATAGTACTGCACATCAAGAAACCAGCTGGAGGTTTTCATACATTTCTGTAGCATCTGTCAGATCATACCTATCTGCTGCTGTTTCAACCGTATGCATTTTATACAAGAAGCAGCCAAAGGAAGCTGAACACCAGCAGCATTTTAAACTAAGCCAGTCCTATTATAGCTTAAAACTGACAAAAAATAATTATACTTGTGGAGACTTTTATACTTTGCCTTTTGTGAGTCAAACTTTATTCACTCGACTGGTCTTACAATTTTAGCCTTTTTCCCTCTGAGATCACAAAAATATCTGAAGCTTCACAATCACCTCTCCAAACATAAAACTAAGTTCTTGGCTGACATTAAGCAATTTTTACCTCACACTGTCGAATGCCTTTGCCATGTGTTTAAAGCTGCCATGTTTTTCCGCCCTTCTGTCTTTCTTTAGGATTACCTCCTCAGTCACATGTACAGCAACGCGGCCCGGGACGACCTGTGGAACAAACTGTCCCAGGTAACACAGTACCTTTCCTCATTACGTGTCAGCAACAAGAACACAACACCTGTCCTTTATAGCACAGTCGTGACAGTGCCTTGCTCGTTAGCGGGGACTCAAACTTGTGACCTGCCCCTCGCTCAGCCGGGACATAGGAACCTCCGACGCCCACAGATGTTAATGACAGAACAAGTGTCTCTAATGAGGGACACATAATGAGAGGGAGATTAAAAAGGCCCATGTTTCTGACTGACGTGTCGAGATGAGAGTCACTGTGTTGTTTGTCACGCGCACAAAGGCTCTCCACTAATTACAGTCGTCTCTGTTGCCATGCTGATTACACGAGGGATGAACTTCTACCATAATGAGCCCCACCTCGCAGATTATCCGGAAACCAATCACAGCTCTAATCACCTGCAGTCCGTCAACTCTTGTTAAGTTTGTCCCAGCTACCTCGCAAGGGTTAAACGTGTCAGTCATTTTAATTAACTGTATGTCATGTTGTGTTTTTCAATCAGGCGATGCGATCTGACGGGCGCGACATCGACATTGGAGAGATGATGGACAGATGGACTCTGCAAATGGGGTATCCAGTCGTGACCATCAGCAAGAACCAATCAGAGCAGCTGTCGACGCATTACATCATAGTGAGCCAGGAGCACTTCCTATATGGACAGGATCACAAGAGCAACAACAGGTTAGACTCCCAGGGACTGCTTTATTTAGGCAAAATAATGTGATTTCAAACACATAACAACAGTAATTTCTTCAAGATTAAGTCCACAACCCATTAATAAACATGACTCGGGTGACAATTCACACCTTAGAGTTGTTCCATAGACTTAACTAACAACAGACACTTCCTGTAAACAACTAGACCGTGTTAGTTTCAGTGTAGTTGTCTTCTCCCTCAGAACTATAAGTTCTCTGTGAGATGAACTGAAGAAGCTACTTGGATGATTGTCGAAACGTCTTCAACTCTTAAAACTTTTGTCCATTTGATAGAATTCAGTTTTATTTTGCTTGCCTCGACGACTAAGGGACTATACCGACATCAAGCCCATTATGAACCTTTTTTGGAAAGGTCCAGTTTTGTTTTATGCATCAGTATAGATACCATCAAGTATCTAATTTCAATACTAGTTTTAGCATTGATTACTAGCTGGGCTTGATTCTTTAACATAATGTCACTGACTATGCCCAGCAATGCAGACAAAGATAAAAAAAAAAGGCAATTTAGAGAATAAAAAAAATAATCACAGTTTTACATCAACAGAGAACTCTATGTATTACACAGAAAGTCTTATAGGGCTTTTTTTCCCTCTGCTTTAATCCACCCTGTTCAGTAATCTTTGCATTGTCAAACTGAATCATAGTACAAGACTTTAATACCTGTTTTGAGGGCTGTAGAAAAAACTTTGTGGATCATTGATCAAACAATGCCATTGCTTTTACGGCACATGTTAAAGATGAGAGGTTTGACCAGAAACACCCAGACCCGATGTTTCCTCTGATTGAGTTATCTGACCAGCCGCTCCAGGTCAACTGCTCGTCAGTATTTTTCTGCTCTCTTCTTCACATTATCCAGTTTCTGGGTGGAACGTCCTCCTGGTATCACCCTGTCACACCTCAGTAAGCACTGAGTTTGTTCTCACTGATCACACTGCAGCCTCTTCTGGAAAAAAGACCGTTTCTGCACTATCCTTACCACCTTTACATCATTTATATTTCATTTATAATTGATTCTGGACATGTTTTATTCATCTTCTTTCACAACCTCTGGAGTTTATCTCTTGCTGTTTTATCGACCCACTTCTTTTGACATCAATAGTTCATTACATCTCTTCCTATTTTTCACCTTATAATTTTGTAATTGCTGTAATCTGGTTTAGATTTTTGTGCTGTCCAATCTCTTCCTCTTCCTTCTCTCTCGCTCTCTCTCTCTTTGTGTTTGTGGTTAGTTTTTTTTCCAATCTCATTTGAAGTCTTTTCTCTCTTGCTCTTCAGTTCCTGGTATTCGTGATCTGATGAACCGAGCTTATTGTTATCATGCGCTCTACTCTTTGTGTTGAGTCTCGAGAGGCCCCACTCAGACACACACTCAGGGGTGCTCATAAAAACAAAATGTGCGGTTGTGATTTTTAGCTGAACTTTCATCACTGTAGTAGTGGTTGTGGTGAGGGAAATCAGAGGCGACTTGTGGATCCTGTAAAGCTGTATTCAAGCGCACAGTGGCCCTGCAGTGCTGCATGCTGTTCTCTGGATTTAGACTTTCTCTTATCTGCTGGACACATGTTGGCACTCTAGTCAGACAATCAGAGCTCAGTGGATATGGTTTTATGATAGAACAGCAGAGGCAGGTAGGTAGGACAAGAGGACACAGGCTCTATAACACTAAAAGACCAACAATCTTCAAGTTTTGGAGCATTAAATGAGATTTTATATGATGCTAACAGAGTGCTTTTTTGAATATTAGAGTGCTTACATCATTCAGTGACTAAAGTTTGTCTGACTGAGGCAGCAGTGCAGGGTACGGATCTGTGTTCTGTTCTGTTGGTGGTGGCATCTTTCTCTATCACAAACAAGTATACTGGAATCCAAACAGTGCCAAGTGCTCTAATGACCCTATGTTTTTGTTTTTTGTTTTTGTTTATGTTGTCAGCATGGATAGAACTTCTAACTGATCTAACCACATCCACTATAATACATCCCAAGATGATCATTCAAGCTCCAGAGTCAGAATCTATAACTGCTGATGGTAACAATATATTCACCTTATTCCGGAAGTTGCCATACACGCCGCCGTCTTGTTTCCGTTGTCATTAGTTTACATGGAGCAGACGAGCTCAGCAGAAAATAAGTTCTACATGGACTAAAAAGCCGTTTTCAGACTGACCAGGAAATCGGTGCGTTGTTGACTTGTTGTTGCTTGTGTTCATTAAACATTTTACACAAATCAGTCTACTTTATGTAACATTTTAGCGGCAAGACTTTTCCCTCGTTCGTCATTAGCTTTAATGGAGTTCTCGTCAAACGGAAGTGCGTTTACAACAAAAGTGCGTATCTGTGACAAAAAACTGCAAAAGTGGGCGGGGCGGAATAAGGTGAATAATAATGGTGCGTGCATGCTGCATAGACTACACAGAATTATTAACCTCTTGAGGGTCGAGTTTGCCATGTTATTTTCTAAGCTATAAAATAATAGTTTGTTTCTTCATAATAAATGGTAATGTGAGGCTGTGTTATTTGATCATTGTGTGTTAACAGTTTTATGTATTTAGTCGTGGTGTTTTCCTGCACAGGTAGTTTGAGACACTACATAGACCAGTTTTTTATTTTTGTATTTCTTTTCACGCAGTCTGTTTTTTGTCTCGCCCATCAAACAGACGTAAAACATTAAGGAAATAAATGCTCTTTAAAGAAGTGAGCTGACAAGAACACAGACAAGGACAAACCCGAGGATGCCGAGGTCGGCGTAATGACACCGAGAAGAAATCAAACTGGATTTGTGTCACAGTCCGCCTCTGTGACTGCAGCTACAGGGAGCAGATAAACACACTCTGATTTAATATGCTTCTATTAGAGGCGACATGAATTATTATTAGTTCAGGAGAAAGGTATTTATATCCATTTTTCTCAAGGAAAGTTAGTTAGTTAGTTAATGGCAAAGATAAATAATTAAAAAGCATCATGAAATGAGAGCAGTAGCGTGTTTGACCAAATGAGAGAAGAGGAGATGATTTATTGTAGTGCCTTAATTAAATGTAGTAATTTTTCTGCAAATCTGCACTCATCTCAGGTGATGAAAGAAAGGTTATGATGTCATGAACTACGCAGGCTGCAATACATTGTCATAAAAAGAAGTATAGTTTTAGCAACAGACAGCAACTGCAGAGGTCAGAGAAGCTGGAGGTCAGCAGCTGTTGTGCCCCAGGGCAGCTGTGACTGAGGGGTTAATGAGCAATACAACTAATGAGTCTTTGGGTGTCTAGAATTGTGCGGTTAGCTACAGCATTTTTTATGCATTTACTCCCCTAATGTCTTCTCTGTTGCAGACATTTTGATGCTCAGTGCACTGACCTTTTCTGTCAATCACACATATCACAAATATCAGCATGATTTCTGTTGCCAGGCAGCCACATCGATCTTCTGTTGCCCCCGGTGACAGATAGTGGTGTTGAATTATTAAATGATGCTTTGTTTGGACGGTTGTATCACTTGACCCAAGCCTATTTTCCTCTCATTCTACACTTCACAAATGGATAAATTGATCACAGTCTTAAACACTTACTCCAAGTTCGTTATCTGTAATTAAAACCCCTTTAATTAAAATACTAACGAGAAATAAAGCCAACATTGTGCTTTTAGAAGAAGTGTGTGTGTATCCCAATGACAATCTTTATTCTTCATTTTTCATTTCAGTTTTTCTGTGATTTCAGCTGCATGCGTCGTGTTGCAACTTTCAAAAGGCGACCAAAGGGTTAATCATTCCTACACTAATTACAACAGTCTAATCAGCAGCAACATGGCAGATTGTAGCTGTTGAAGTTTATTGATTCTTAAATCTTGAATTGTATTACTCCTATGAAGTTACTCTGCAAATATAATTAGTTATTGCAGTTTAAGCAAATAGAGAATGTACGGTGTTGTAAAAGTGGGTCATGGGTCTCTGTGGCTCCAAACACTTCACATCAAAGGCCTTTGTCTAAGAGTTCACTTTTTTTAAGTAGTTTGTTAGTTGCTCTTATGAAACATAATGTTCTCATGAAGACAAAAGTTTTACCCAAAAAATAGCAAAAATATATTCTTGACTCAAAAACTGATAAGGCTGCAGTTCATCTTGAGATATGATTTTGACAATACTGAATTAAAACTAATCATGAAAATCTAATCTCACATGGGATGATCCTTATTTGGTCTATTGAATACATCTCTTGAGGTTCTGATAAATATACAGAGGGAAAAAATGTAATTATTTGTTGTTTGATAAAGATGTTTTATAGTTTAATCAGATTACATTCATTGATTTATATAGGATATTGTAACTTCAAACTTTACATTCTTCTTAACACCATTTTGACACTTTGTACAGTGGAGTACTCGGATGGCTGGTACACTGGTACAAAGGAAATTTTCAATTTCTCAAATTTAATTCATAATAATTAGTCAAAAAATCAATCTAATCTATTTTAAGACCTTTCAATAATGTTACATTTAATAGAATGGTAAATGGTACATTTTTATATTACATTACATGATTAACATGATTAAACATTTTAAATACATTTTTTCGGAGGTTTAAGTAAGTAAACCATACAAAAAGTGTTCACCTGCTATGTTTCACCTTAAATTAAATATATTTAATTTGAATTGTTTTGCTTAATATACTTCAAGAATAAAATGTTCAGCATTTTTAAATTGCTCTGCTGTGGGTCTATTTATACATCATTCCAGCATCACACTTGTGAGTGCGGAGGTCACAGGACCCACTACTGCCCCATCGCTCTCTTTTCCTCTGTCCATATTTCACAGCTCTTCATATCCACTCATTAGACTTTAAAAATCTCTAGTGACCATTTCCTCCCGTGCTAATGCACCTGCACTAAAAACCTGTGCCATTTTTCTGTCCATTTACAACATCCTTCTCTTCTGTCTAGTTTACAGTGGCAGGTGCCGCTGACGGTCGCTGTGGGAAACACATCCATGATCAATACAGAGAAGCTCCTCTGGATCAATAACAAAACAGGTATGATACAGCTCATATATAACTCACCTATCTGTGGAATATCCATCATTAATGAACTTAAATTCTTCAAGACTTTAAGATAAATGACATTTAATAGTGAGAAGTTTAATATGAGAGTAACAGAGTGCTTCACCCTCTTCATGTTCCTCAATAAGCCCAGATCAGGTAAACACAGTTTATTTCCAACATCAGGCAGAAAGTTTTGGAAGTAGGTCGAAACTCAGGTCAACAGCTATTTTCCTTGTTTTCTTCAGTTGGTTGTTCAGCAGCGGCCAACTGTACACTGCTCCACTAAAGCTCACAACCTCATTTTCTCACGAGAAAGGCGCTTTTCTTTGCAGGAAAGTGATGTTAGACTAAGTGAACAAAACACGGCAGGTGTTAAAGTAGGGTACATCACATACATTCATTTACAGAAGCTTCTCTCAGCTCTTCTTGCAGACTCTGTGATTGTGTTCAGTTGGCTAGAACAGGGTCTACTTTCACTTGTTCAATACATTCAGTTAATGCCTTGTATTATCTCTACTGGAGTGACCTGAATCAACCTCTACATGTAGCTTTATGTTCAATCACCCAAGAAAAACATGATCTAACAAAGTTCTGATAAATAACTATCCATTTAGTTCAGATCAAATAAAAATGAGTAGCTACTTATTCTCTGATAAAATAAAATGTGGTTACTTATTGTAATTAAAAATAAAGGTTGTTTTGAGCAAATGACTGATGCCGTTTATCTGCTTGATTTTTGAAGAAACACACAGAATTGGTGAGATTCACGAGAACACGTGGTTACTCGGTAACATCAATCAGACGGGTTATTTCAGAGTGAACTATGACCTCCAGAACTGGAAGCTCCTCATTCAGCAGCTACACTCCAATCCTCAGGTGAGCCACTGCTGTAGTCTACATATGTGTTCATATGACCTGTTAAAATGTCAAACCTGCATCCATCCTCTTGTCTCTCAGATCATCTCCGTTGGAAACAGGGCAGGCCTAATCGATGATGCCTTCAATCTGGCCAGGTGAGTTCAACCGCACTAACATCTTCTTTAGCGTCTCATTTATGTGATGTTTATACAGGCGATCCGCCTGTCAGCGCCTCTGTCTATACTTCAGCTTGTAAAACACTCTGTTTATCCAGGCCAGCCCACTGTTTCTGTCTGTTCTCCTCACTTCATTATTGATTTCCAATAAGGTCTGGCTGTTTTTGAAGCTTGTTTCATGTCATTTTAGGTCAGACAGGGTTTGATAAAGTAAATGAATAAGAAACTTTTCAATTAGGCGCATTATCCAATGATTTTTTGACAAGTAAGAAATGTGTGATCTGGATTGGGTTTTGATGTGACTACCTTTTGAAATTTTTTAAACCTTTTTGTTGAACCCGCCTGGATTTACAATACAATAACTGAAAGCCCAGTGTTAAATCTGTCAGATGGCTCAGTTGACCATTAATTCTCATCCAATTGCACCAGTTTGTTTGGTGTTTGCAGTGTACCATGTGACTGCTGTCCGGTGTGCTGCATCCATGGTTGATTACTTGACCATTACCATTAGACCATTAGATGTATTTTCATTGTATCTAACCTCATATGAAGTGAATGACCTTTAATTTAATCTAATAAAAAAAAAAATCCATGTTTTATTTGATTGCATATTAGAAAACAGAGTCCTGAGATATTTGAAAATTAATGCTTGTCCTTGTATTTGCAACATGCAGACATTTAATGTAGTTATTTGGTTTCAGTCTCTCTAACAGTCACTACATTTACAAGCACAACTGAATAATCCGCCCAGTACATTTTAACCAATTTTAATTTTTGATTGCGGAGTCAAATCTCAAATATTCCAAAAACACAACATAGAAGTCTGTGTATTCTCTTATTACATTAAAACATTAGACGTATTTTGGATGTGGTGTCATTTTACATCAGCAGAGGAGACAAATCTGAATTACTTTTGTTCATCTCCAGTGGAAATTGTTTTGTTATAGACATGCAACTGACCATCAGAAGAAAATAAGAGGTTCAAATAAGGTTTCAGGGGTTGTCATTTGGACGCTGTTTGAAGATCGAGACTGGGATTCCCAGACCAGACCAGCTCTCTGATTGACAATGACTTTTGGATAGAAGTCGAAACGTCTCGATCTTCAAACAGCATCTGGATGACAACCCCTGAAACCCCGGTTTGACGAAAACCCCGTTCGCGCAAATAGTGAACGAAGGAAAAGTCTCGCCGCTAAAACATTATATAATGTAGATTGATTTGTGTAAAATGTTCAATGTACATGTGCAACAATAAGTCAGCAATGTGGCCCAAAAACAGCTCTGTAGTTTGTGTAGAACTTATTTTCCATTGCCCTCGTCTGCCCCATGTAAACTAATACAACGGAAAAGATGGCGCCGCCCACAGAAATGTCCGGAATAAGGTGAAAATATTTCATTAACAAAACATGATCCCTCCACTGCAGACTAGCACATGTTATGTTTGCCAAAAGTGTTGTTATACTGTATGTATGATAGTTATTTTTCTTAGCAATTATAGCTACAATGTTGTAGTCCTAATGCTAAATTACTAGACGCCCTAAACGTCTCTCAGCCACTCGTTTGCACCTAATTGGTTCTTTGATCTGCAAGTACCTGGCTTTGGGTGCAAAGATGATTGGAATTTGGCTGTTTAGTGCATTCGGACGTGTAGACTGCATGTAGACGTAGTGAGTCGATTTCCAAACCTCATTTTCACACCATTTAATTGCTGTGCTGTCTAGGTTTAGGTTGTACCTTTAAATGTTACACCAAGGAACTATTGTATTTGTCTTAAAGCTGGAAAACATGTTTTTCTTTTTGATAAATGCTTCCTGTCTTTCCGGTGAGCCGCCAGGTCCCAGAATAAGAATTAAGACTTAAGACTTTAGTTTTTTGTTTAAAGTCTGTGGATCAGGTTTTTAATACTCACAACCCCAATGCTCCTGCCTCTCTCTACGTGCACACACAGTCTGATGAATGAGCAATAAGTGAGTGCGCCGCCGCAGAGAAAGCAAAGAGGTCCGGGCGCAGCTCATTCCTCATATGTGATGTTTACTGCCCGAAGGTTTTTTGAGCGCTGTAACCAAAATCTACTGTGACACGGACTCGATAACTCAACCCAGAGAAGAGGCTTGTGTATCTCTTCTGCAGCCATCTGTCCTCCGTCACGTTGAATGAGACAAATGTGTTGTCAGTGTGTGTGTGCATTTGAGTTAAAAGCTCAGCAGGAGACGTCTATCCGCACGGCAAAGAAACACAACTGCAGATCCGTCATTATCGGCGGAGAGGGCAGATGTGCGCACTTTAGCCCTGCATCTGTCGCCATGGAAACTCGCGATAAACTTTTTTGGGTTTGTTTTGTTCATTCTCATACGGGAGCAGCTTTATTACAATAATTAGAGCCCGGGCTAATGTGGATTAATGTGTGCCAGTTACGAGTTCATTCATCTATAAAAGCGTTAAATTTGAGCTAAAGCGGCAGGTGTTTCATTCTGGGATTCAGTGAAACTGTTTGATTGTTAAATTAATACCACTGATGTGAGTGAAATCATTATGCACCACTAAAATAAAGAGAGTTGTATGGTGTTTACAGATATAGAACTTTAAGTGTGTGGGTTGGCAGTAACATGAAGTGAGCTCTTTAGTCTGTAACAACATTAGAGGTGGAGTTTTAAATTAATATACTCCGACAAGAGTTAAGTCTGGTCACAGGTTCAGGCCACTTAATGTTTACTTTGCATTGTATTTTTCTGTGAGGTAAATTAAAGGTGAGATGGGAAATACTATATCACTTAAGTGTTAGAGTTACTTAGCCGTGGAGGAGGCTGTCTTTGCTTATTTACTTTGATGTAAATACATTTACCTGTTTTATTTCCCACCAACTCTACCTCTAATTAAATTGAAAAAAATGGTAATGGTCTTTAATCTCTGCTAATCTTGTGGGCCCTTGTCCTCTCACAGTTCGATTGTGTTAAATGTGAGCAATCGACTTAGTAAATGCTGATTGGTGACAGCACAGTCCTCTGTGAATGTGCCGCAGTGCAAAGCTAGTTTAGTGTAAATAAATGAGCGTGTCTGTGCGAATATGCACGGAAACAGTGATGGATGCAGCCCTTGTATGGCCGCTGCAGTCACTCGTTAGCTCTCCAGTGAGCCTTGCTAATGGCTAATGGACAAACAATTAACAGAGTCTTAACAATGTTAAAGAGTTAATGAGCTTGTTAAGACGACGGCTCAGGCAGGGACACAGAGACACTGCCACAGAGAGTGGGAGGAAATTAAATAATCTATAATTGCCTTTATAGGGAACACGCTGAGTTCACACACACTTTGTCCAGCGTCCTCTGTCGAGTCAGCATTAAGTCATGTTTGAAGATGAGCAAAACTGCACCAAACTTGTACAAAGTTGTCAGTTTTGGACTGACAGCCTAAAGAAGTGCTTTTTATAGTGACTGCAGGCTCTGTGACAATGAGTGACATGAGAATAGTGATGTGACAGTCTCCATCTGCTGGAGCAGACGCAGGAGAGAGGAGGAGTGGACAAGTGGAAAACAGAGATGGACACAAATGGATCAGGTTGCTACAGCAACACTGTCCCAGGATCACACACTGTTGGAGCACAGGCCTGTGAGCGGTTCAGAGCGCCGTAAACAGGAAGCCTCTGCAGGCTGGATGGATTATGGTAATTTCTCATAGGCCAGGTGCATGATGGGAATAGAGATGAATGTGTGGAGGTTGGTTGAGCCGCGCATGAGGCAGATTATGGAAATCCGAGGTTCCTCAGCTGCAAAAAGACTTATGTGTAGTTTTCAGAAGGAGGCTCTCGCTCTTAGTCTGGGAAAAGAAAATAAGCACAAATTAAGATCTCACTTGTTGGTTTCCAAATATGAGATACTATAAGGCCGTGCACCATCTTCGTGTCAAGGAGCTCCTCTGTTTGAGGGAGAGCTGCAATGTCGGTCACAGAGCGTGTCACTGGCATTGATCACTTCACATCACCTTCTCATCACTCACTCCACATTACAGCAACAGCTCCTAAACAATAATGACACCCAATAAAGATTGAAAATAGTTTTGTCTGAGCTGACGTTCATCCTCAGCTACCCATCTCGTTAATATTCATGATGAGTGGGCGGAGTTGAAGGTCAGATGAGGAAGCAACACAGTCCGCCAAAACATCATGAATACTAACGAATGCACAAAGGAGTGGTTAATATTCATGAGCAGGTGGATCTAACCTCAGCTGTGGGGCGCAGAGCTGGTATTTAGAGGCCACTTTTAACTTAATATGCTCATTCTGCCGGTTGATCCGCAGATTGACACTGTTAAAGTGTCTAGACACTAAGTGTGGGGATTTCAATTCTAATCATTGTTATTATATTTGTTTAAATGGCATTAAAATGAGGTACATTCAGTTCCAGCTTGGTAATTGTTCATAATTGTACCAGTACTTTTTTTTTTCTAAGAAGTAATTTTTTTTCCGACCAGAGGTTTTGTTTTCATACCTGACAGTTTGGACTGCTCACTCTTGTCTTGAGTTTAAACTGTGGGACATATTTGTGTTACGTTTGTCAACTTTGTTATTTTTGTGGTAACTTAATTATTTAAATGTATTCCCAACAAAAAGTATTTTCAGCTCTGTGGGTGGTGTCATAACACTGGTGCATCTTCAGGTATTACTCCTTAAGGCTTTGATTGAATTTACTTCCTCTTTAATATTTGGTGAAGGGGTCAGGACTGGCCTCATTTTAAACGTAGTCCCAGTTTCACTGTTTTTTAATTTTTGACTTGCAGGGCAGGGTACCTCCCTCAGAACATCCCGCTGCAGCTGATTGGCTACCTGCCGGAGGAATCGTCCTTCCTGCCATGGCACGCTGCCAGCCGAGTGTTGTACCAGCTGGACAAACTGCTGGACCGCACAGACGAGTACAGCCTGTTCAGTGTAAGTCAGACCTCACTCACTGTCCTGTCCATGTCACATTCAGACTTTGTCATGACGGGAGTGTGTCTGCAGGACTATGTGCTCAAGCAAGTTGCATCTCGCTATCATCAGATGGGATGGCCCAGCGCTGGACCTGGCAACGAGGGCAACATCCTGCAGGCGTCGTACCAGACAGAGTATGCATCCTCAACATCACCTAACTCAGAAAACAAGTGCAATAGAGTTATTCAAATGTTTAATTTTGAATCGTCAGGTTTGGCCATAATGTACTTATTTAAAAGGTATATTCTAAGTTCATGCAGTTTATAAGTTTACAATATGTATAATAAACATCCAGTCTATTAGTCTTTTGAGGCCTGTATAGTGCAGACTGAACCAGAAGTACTTCATGCACGATAATATGCATTTATTAATGTAGCCACGACGACCTTGTCCAAACTTTCCTTTCACAGAATTCATTTTGTTGCCTTATTTGACTCCACTCTATAGGCTTTATTGATTGCTGTTTAACTTGTTGCCCTTGAACACCTGCAGGGAGCTACAGAGAGAGCTCATCATGTTAGCGTGCAGCTTCGGGAACAAGCAGTGTCACCGCCAGGCCGTGGCTTACATCTCCGACTGGATTTCCAGCAACAAGAACAGGTGCCAAAATACACATGCAATTATTATTAACAAGCACATCTGACTTCAGGTTACAAGTCTAGCAACATGAAAGCTTAATTTTAAAAGCAACTCTGGATGAATGTCAATAATACATATGTCACAGAAAATGCAATTTCTCAAGCCTAGACACTGTTTGATTTGTCTTTCCCTTTGGTGAGCAGTGGTCCATTGTGTTTAAAACTTTCTATTCTTTTATGCGCTGCTGTCGGCTCATTCACCCCCTCTAGGTCCTTTATGAGATCTGCTAAATTAGATTTCAAACAGCAATTTAAATAGAAACAGATGCTAGATCGGACGGTGGGGAGAAGATAAAAAGACTAGCACTAAAAATAAACAGAAAGAACTGATTGTTTGCAGTGATGACAGACAGAAGGCTGTCACTGTTAGCTATCACAGACATGCTGTTCATTGTAGTAATTACATTAATATCATCACAGCATACAGTTTTTCACAGACAAACTGTTGCAATAATGACTCCATATGCAGTGAAGACTTTGTCACAGGTTTTTTACATTAGAATCTTTTGTATTGTTGTGCACATGAGCTTAGCACTAGAGTCAAACTTCCGTCCAACAGCCTGTGGTTAAATCGTTGGCACAGGACAAAACACGAACTCAAGTGAAGAATGATAGAAGAAGGCTTTGTAGAAGAAAACAGATAACTTTTATGTCCCTCCCTGAACTCTTTTCTTGACTTTGTTTTTCATGCAAAGTGCGACTGTTGTTTGTAGAAAGCGTCATGGGAGCAGTTCACACATAAGAACCATATGGCACAAGTTTCCTTTTCAATCTTTCACATCACATCGCAGGCCTTTAAAGTGTACGGAGCACTTTGAAAATGTCCCATTTTCTGCTGTGGGAAATGGCGCTCACGTTAACATTCATGCAAGGCTCACGTCTCCAGGGGTGACGCTTAAATATTTCATGCTCTATTCAGTCATTTAATCCCATCTGCCCCGCTCATGTATGTGATTCACTACAGTTATATTAATTATCAGACGTTAAGAAGGCTGACAGGGCGTATGTAACGGTGGACATTTAAGTGCTACTTTGTTGTTTGTGAAGTTAGATGTTTGCACATTTGGTTTTATATTCCTAAAATGTACTTGTCAGTGCACCTGGTTATTTAGAGTTGTACTTGACTGCATAGATCATCCGTTGTTGCAAAAAGACTTTAAGTTTGTTTTTTATTTTTTTGTTTTTGTAAATATAATGTAGATTGATTGTGGATGAATTGCCTCGTGTTTTTAGGTTACTGTTTGTATTGGCAAACGTCATAATGGTAAAAATAAATATAATATTAGCCTGAACTAACCATTTTCAGTATCTTCTGGTGCACTGTTAATCCCATAATTCAATTGCTATTATTACTTGAATATTTTAGAATTAATTTTAAGTGAAAATAAGGACTGCATGTTACTCGATTTATTGCAACTAATTAATTATGTAATAATTGTCAACTAATTTAGTAATCAAATAATCATTAACTGGTCTGAACATAGGCTCTAAAACATGCATGAGCTGAGAAAAGATGTTTTATGACTCAAACTGAGCAGCAATTGTGTGAAAATGATGTGGAAATGTTGTGTTTTTAATGAAAACGCTCCACAAATGTATTCTTCATCAGGATCCTCAAACGGCTTCACTTCAGCTTCATCTGGGTCAAATTTAGTAAACATTTCTCATTATGTGACTAAGAATAATCTATAGATTTATCGATTACCACAGTTATCATTAGTTACAACCCTAGAAAATATCATTCGTTTTATTTATTATTCCACTCTTGTTGGTCGTCAAGTTGTTTTAGTTTAGCTTATTTACCGGTACTTTAATTCAGTCCATGATTGAGCCATAACTGTGTCTGTAAAAAAGGGTTAGACCTCCAAGTGCCCAAATTCCCATTTAACACACTGTGGTAATCACCATGGTAATTTGTTCATTTTAACAATAAAACAGTGATTTCATTGTGATAAGTGTGAATGGATCTAGAGATTATTTTTTTATTTGTTTTGGCAGCATTTACATCCAGCAGTGATTATCTTAGTGGGGGGTTTAAGCCTCCCCTCTCATTGGACCCACTTGAACAGCGCTGTGTCCAATATAAATCTCTTAATCAGAATGTGTGGAAGCGAACGCCACTAGATCTGGTGCCAATAAGCCCAGGTCCTGAAAAACTGTTTGACATTTGGCTAATTAAGGCTTTTGTTCCCTTTCCCGGAAATAATCAGAAAAAGACTCTTTGTAATTCTTAGTGATTATTAAAACCAGCCGGCACATGGTGTATAGAAATGCTTTGATTCTAAATGTGTGACCTTTTCATCCGTATTGTTTGTTAAATGCTGTATAAACGCCGTATAATGCAAGGCTTAAGAAATGGGAAAGAGTGAGTGTTTTCTTTCGTAACTTTGAAAATGAAAATGAACATATGGCACCAGATGCTTTGTTGTCAAGTCTCTCGTTTTTTCAGTTCAACTCCTCTGTGATTGAGTCGAAGTTCTAAGTCAAAGTCACTCAACACTGCAGCTGCAACTTTCACATTTTCCAAAAACGTTAAATGTTAAATGCTCTCCTGTTTATTTTCTATGTGAGATCTTTACTCTCAGAATAATATTTAATGTGGAGGACTATGATGCTATGATATCTTTATTTATATTTTCCACAGTGGTACAATGTAGTGGTGTCGACTTAACCTTCAGTCAGATTATTTTAGATGACTTGAGACTTGACTTGATAAAATGACTTGACTTGGACTTGGGGCGCTCTGACTTGACATGACTTGATGCTTCTCCTCACAAAAATAAAAATGTGTTTTAAAACCATTTTCTCTTTACAGTTGATACTCAGATGTAACAAGGACTTTTTAAAAAGAAGAACCATTCACAAAAATCATATAAACTGCAAAAATATGAGCTTTACAATCACTTGAAAGGACTTGAAACACAAAGTAGAGGACTTGATCTTGACTTGGACTTGACTTGGACTTGACTTGTGACTTGCCTGGGACTTGGCTCCAGAAACTTGAGACCGGGGCCACTCAATTATGGCAAAAATTCAAATCATGATTATTTGGCTCATAATTGAAATCACAAATATTTTGAACAATTACTTCTATATTGTTAAAATGCTCCAGGTCTCGAGTGGCAAGGAGTGCACTTATAATAGAACAGAAGGAAATTCATGGTATTGACAGTTACAACATTTGTGAGTAATGATTGAATTCCCGATATGCAGTATCTATAACTGCACAGCCGTACTTGAGACTTACTTTAGACCTGCCAAATGATGACCACCTCTGCTACGATGTCAAACAATATCCATTATAAATTAATAAAGAGTTCATTTTCTTTGTGAAATCCATTCCATTTGTTGCTTTGTTTGTAACAGCTGACAGCGTATTGGCTGTGCGATGGCGGTCCACCGCTGCTTTATTTTTCCATCTGAAGGTGAGACATTGCAGGTGAATAGGAAATCAATTTGAAACTTCTGCTGTAGTTTACTCACATAAATGTAAGGGGAAAAATTATTACTATGTATTATTATGTTTTTTATCATGTAATGTTTTCTAATAGAAATAAGGCATTTTATGTGTACATTTACAGAGGGGATTTTGGATATTTTATTAAGTTTTTGAACAAACTTTATCTGACTGAAAATGCTGTTAAAAATTCAAAATTAAAACTTTAATAAATCAGGTTTAGACTTAGATATCAATAAATCCCTTGGTACGTTCCTTGAAAATCGTGTTAAGTACAAGACTGTAAAGACTAGTGTGTGCAGGAGCTACTTCAGGTGTTGATCTTTATTTCCCAACGGAAGAAAAATGTGTTTTAAGAAAACAGCCTTTGAAGTTACAATGTCCCATAGAAATCTATGGATGAAATAGAATGAAGTAAAGAAATTTGTATCTTTAGTAGCAGATTTTACAAGTTTGTTGTTTCCACATGAAAACCGATTCGCTGAGAGAGCAGACCAAAAAACCTAAAAATTGACAAAAATTATGTTTTTCCTGCAGTGTCTCGCCTTCTGAACCTGTCTGCACAGCTCAGAGATTCATGTAAACATTAACACTGTGCCAGAGGGGTTGTGAGTTTGTGATACACTGAAATACTGCCTCCTTTTGCCGTTTGACAATTGGATACTACACTGTTAAGGTATACTCTATATTCCCTTCAGAGAAATCTATCCACTGCATTTGACCCATTCTTCCATGACTTAAACTGAAAGATATTACCTGTGTTGTCTTGTTCACACGGCTATCATTGTGCACTCAGAGCAGATTGTTCAGACTGCACGCAGAGCACGCACACATCAACAGCACGCTGAAGAGGTCTCTGCCGATTTGAACAAAAGGTGTATTAATCGTAAAACACAGCTGACGATACATTTAGTGGTTTATCTGTGAGACAAGAGCATTTTATGGCTGGCATTTATACAAGCTCCGAGACATAAAGCAGATGGTTGCAAAACGTGTTTACTGTTGGAGATAGAGAAAGGGAGAATATATTTATGAAGAAAATCCCCTTTACAATTTAAAAACGCACATACAATCTTTCTATCGAATTATTGCCATCTGGAGTTTATCTACTGATCTATTTTTGCTCTGTCACTGTATTCATGTTTGAATAGTAATCGCATAATAATGTAGTAAATAAGAATCTACTGCAAATAAGATCCACAGTTGCACTTTTAACAAAGAGCTCTTCAGGTAAAATTCAGTCTTTTTGGCGCTCAGTCTCTAATTGGGAGGAGAAAGTGGATAGAAGCCACCGCCAGGAATTGCAAGCATGTAACCAAGTCATTCTTTAAACTATTTTTGTCCAGTCAAAGATAACACATAGAAAGAGCGCGAGGAGAGGGTGACTGCCGCCTGCAGAGTGAAATGGAGAAATGGGGAATTTTGTCTTTGTCTGTCATAACAATTTAATCTATATCTGTGAGAGCTGAGAGGAGCAGAAAGTGTGATTTTCAGAGCAGTGTGGCAAGGCAGTTTCATCAGTTTTATGTCTATCGAGCAAGTTTTATGTTGGGTATTGCAAAGTTTTTTGTAGAAAGTCGAAGTATTGCCCACAATAAAGCCATGAGTCATCAGTGGGAGCTCTCCGCCGAAGGGCTGTAGTTGTGGTTGTAGGGGTCGGCGACAAAAATTAACATAGTGATTTTTTGGGGGGAGTTTCCCAGATAACCATATTCAAATGATATTATGTCAATCCAACAGAAATGTGTTAAAACTTGTCCTATATCATAAATTATCACAAATATGTAAAATTAATCACAAAAGTGCAGAAAAATCACCACATCTACAACATAACTTTTGTTCCTTTCTACTTTTAATCAGTTCTTTTGCAGCATTTTTTCTATAAATAATATACTTAATATTCTACTTCTCAATATTATCAAAATGTTAGATATATTGGCTATCTCTAATTTTCCTCTAATTGAAATAACATGATTAGCAAAAATATCAGCTAATATCCTCAACAGTCAATCAGCCTCTGTGCAACGGTTTGAATCCTTGGCCTTGTAAAATTAGACATAAAATACAGTCTGCCCTGAGGATATTGCCGTCCACTGAAGTGCTACATTTGTGTGCATGAATAGTTAATGTTCTTTTACCATGTTTAGCTCAGTCTAGGCATAATCCTCGGATGTCCTCGGAGCCCATGATAGTTGATATCTAGAATCTATAACGCTGTGGATTCACTTCTCTCCAGCATGTTTCTGAATGACAACACAGCAATTTGACTGATCGTATTTACATTTCTGTTGCTGAAACTGGTGTATAATCTGTAATAAAACTCATTTTTTAGTTTATGTTCTAGATTATCTTGTATTGAATTGCTAAGTGCAGTCAGGACAGGCACAGGACCATCACGCAAAAATCATTAAGTAAAAGTATTGAAGTATCCATTTGAAATTGTGCTTTTAGAGTAAAGTAAAAATAATTAAGTGAAAATATAGTGATTTTGAAGAATTGTGTTGAAGTGACTGAATTGAGCAAAATGTCCTGGTTTTATTAAGGCTGTATATTTTTGTTTGCTCAAAGTTAAAACTTCAGGGAAGATGTCATTATAAATGTGCTCAAAACATAAGAAAATATACTTTTGGTCCAGTTCAATACTCTACTGTCCAATGCAAAATTTACACAAGTTAAATACAGATACCTAAAATGACTCATACTTTTGTACTTTGTTCCTGTCCACCACTGGACATTGGTTTTGTTGATACCAGACACCAACAGACACTAAAACTAAAACTAAAATCAGAACTTACCTTGAATAAATATTGAAAAAAAAATGACATAAATAGGAGTTGGACCTTTAGTTTTTGAATGTTCTTGATGGGCAGTAGAACTAGTGTAAATTGTAGTGCATGAACAGATTATGTGGAGTTGAAATTATAATTGGGTGTCAGACATTGTACTTGGTATGGAAATTGTGTTTTAAATGTTAGTACTGTAATAAAGCTGATTTTTGTATGAGTTCTTGCATTTGATTGACATGTTTGCCCAATAAAATGGTCAGTTGGGGAAGAAGAGACCCACTCTAGTTTCCAGCTCTGGACGATAAAGTGCCGTGTGCAGTTTGTTCGGCAGATGTTCTCTAAGAAGGCCCTTTCTGCTTCACTCAGCAATAACGTCCGTACATGTGTGCTACAGCTCAGTCTTAAGTGGAGCATCGCTAAAATGATTTCCCAGGTCGTTGAGTGATGTAATTGTCGCCGCCTCACTCACCCTCAACAAACACACACAAGTTTCTCAGTTAATTATATGTCTTTTACAGCTGACAGTGCTGGATTGTGATCAAATCTAATGCAATCTAAATATTTGCATCTCAATGTTTAGCATTTTTCTCAACAACGTTATTCAAGCTATAATTTAATAATGCATCAGGAATGTGCTAAAATCTGCCTGTAATATTTCTAGTTTCAATGGCTCTTGGTTCAAGTCTAGCACTAAACGTGAATGGGTCCCAAAATAAACATAAAAGGGCAGAAATATCACTTGTTTGGGAGATTACTGTAGACGAGGAAGGGCTGCAACTAACAATTGTTTTGCTAATTGACTAGTCTAACGATTATTCTCTCTTATTAATCGATTTGTTTTTTTAGAAAGGGCCAGAGAATATAAGATTTTTATTGCATTTGACCCAGATAAAGCTAAGGTGACTCCGCTTGAGGACATTCTGACAATTATACTTATAGCCACAAAAAAAAAGTATTGATTAAAAACACTAAATTCACATGTTTCCTGTGTCTTTTTGAAGTAATTCTTGTTGAGTTTGAATACTAAAGCCTCTCATCTTGCCACACAGCATGTTTTTAGGGTCTATGTAGGTCAGTTTCAGCCCTATTCTGAGGTAATTGTTAATAGATATAAATAGACGATATGCTCAATATTCTAATTTAGCATTTCGTTAAAAAACAATGCATCCACAGCACGGTACTTGTCTAGCTCCATGGAAACAACCATGTGATGCCACCAGGCCAAGTTACATGTGAGATCTGTGGAGAGGCGAGCATGCTCACAGCCAGAATGTTTTTTCAAGGTATGTTTGTCCTGTAATTGAATAAATTTAAGATAGATGTTTAAAGCCATGCGGTGCAACATTCAAAGTAATAACATTTCCAATATTGACAGTACTTTTTGACATATCCAGACAATATATAAACAAGCCGGAATGTGCTCAAATCTGCTTGGCATTCTTTGAGGACGTTTCAGTGAATGTGCCTCCATCACGTGCACAGGTCTGAAGGAGGAAAGGCTGACTTCTCTCTTTGCTGTTGATCCAGGCCAGTGACCAGCTGGGCCAGTGGATGTTGAATCCAGTGTGGGGAGGGAATTATTTAACCATGCTGCAGTTTTGCCCCTCTCTGGTGCTGTGCTGCTGTTTTTTCAGGTTCAGGAAGCATGTTTCAGGTGGTTTGTACTTTCTACTGTCGTATCAAAATGTGACAGACCTAAAGTTTAAGAGATCATTTCAGTAGTAAGGTCAAAAGCCTGTTCTTTTTGGCAGTTAAAGCCTAAATGTCAAAGGCTGAATGAGTAACACTTAAAAATGAAGATCTTAGATCCAGATATTTGATACTATTATATAACTAGTAGTTTTTTTTTCTAAATTTGACCTTTCAGTTTTAGAATTGTCTTGATTTACTGTATATCAGAAGTATTATAAGACCACATGGTGATATTAAAGAAACTATGATTACGCTGTATTGAAAATTAAATTGTGTTGTTTAGAATTTACTTTTAAATATGATTGTGATATCGATATCAAGTATCGAGCCTTTACCGTAGTATCCAAACCGAGTTTGACATTTTAACTGCTTTTGTCACTATTTAAGTCTGATTGCTGCAGGGTGGGAAACGATCACACGGCCTATAGCTGTTGGAGGAGCTAATCAAAAGCTCCCATTTCACACATATCACTTTGTGACAAAATGTTACCCACCATGTCCTTTTAGTTTTCACCTTTTGGTTTAATCAAACAATTGAAATCATCCTATTCAGATCCCTCAGGCTAAAAACATATTCTTTATTAGATGAACAAGCCTGACTATTGAGAAAGTGTGATTTTTGATCCCAAGCGTGCCTTTTGTAAGCATTTTAACATTTATGAATGCCTAGACTGACTGTCATGGGGAGGTTTTAATGTGTTTATTTGTTGTCTCGCAGGATCCCTCCAAACATCAGAGACATAGTGTACTGTACCGGGGTCAGCCTGATGGACGAGGACGTCTGGGAGTTTATCTGGATGAAGTTTCACTCGTCTGGAGCTGTGTCTGAGAAGAAGATCCTCCTGGAGGCTCTGACCTGCTCAGACAACTCCTTCCTCCTCAACAGGTACACATTGGATGGATTAACAACATTTAACAACATTTAACAACAGATGTTGGCCAGCAAAATGAATATTGTTACTGTTGTAATAAAAAGTTAGATTGCAGTTACTAGTAACTTTTAGTTAGGGCTGTGTTCTAGGGATAACATATATTTTTTTCCAGCCAAAAATGGCGTCAGATCCAGATAATCAGTGAACCAAAACAAATACAACTTGGAGGACTCTGATGCTGTTTATAATCAAGCCAATAACAAGAAGTTTAATTAGCTTTTCACATTCTGCGTTATCTTTCCCTTTTTTCCAAAATAATTTACAGTAGTCTAATCAGTAATCTTATTACTTTTTAAATAACTGGTAATTAGTCATTTACATATTAAATATTTCTTACTACTTCAATAGATAAAGCTGACTCTTGCCTGCCTTCTGATATTTTCTTCTGATATTTTAGAAGCTGAAAACCACCAAAAGACTAATGAATGAATGTACCTCATTTGGAAAAACTGGTCGGTTTGTGTTTTAAAACCTCGCAGCATTTGTTACTGCTCAGGGTGTGGTATAATGCCCTGTTGCATTGTGTCCAGTTTCTCACATAAATACATGTTTTATTGTCAGGCACTTGACAAATGTTTAAATATATATATATATATATATATATATATATATATATATATATATATATATATATATATATATATATATATATATATATATATATATATATATATATATATATATACTGTAGCATTTTCACAGGTAAGTCAGGCTTATATTCTACTCCTCATCCTGTCCTAATCACTGTGGTGTGGAGGCTATTTTATATATGAACCTTGAATAGAAGAACATGATGATTGGCAGGTGTATATAATAAATGTGCTTCACTATCTGTGAAACACATTGAAAATTAAAGTAAGGCTGCTGTCAAAATGTTGCCCCTGGCTGTACATTCACATCGCTGCGGCCCCAAATATCTATGAGCACTTACATAATTGGGACAAGAGTCTGTGTTGACTGGTCATTTTCAGTGTACACGTTTGCCTGGTAACTCTTTTAAATATCACAACCAACATTAGCTGAAATCAAGTATCTGTGAATAAAGTACAACCGTTTTACGTACAAAGTATACTTCACAAAATGGTTTTCACATATAGCGACTGCAGATATGTCCACATCTCTAAACCTGGCCACTGATGCCCTTTGAGGTTCAGGTTAGGTGAGGTTGCGTTGTTATAGGGGTCTATTTTATCACCAGCTAAGTGCCCGCTATCTCTTATTGAGCAAAAAGTAGGGGATAGATGTCTGGTGCGCTCAAACAGTAAGACAGATCTGTGAGCCTTTGCTAGAAAGAGCAAGATGCTATCGATTTTGCAACCCCGGTAAACTGTCCTGCAATGTGAGGGCTGCTGCATGTTCAGATAGCTGTTATCACATAGCCGCACGTACACACACACAAATCAAAGAGCACGCCGCAAAACACTGATTGGTCACACAGGAAATGGTTTCAGCACAGAGGGATTGTGGGAAAAGGGAGAGAAAATTGATTTGGGGTCTAATGAAAACACAGGAGCAACAAACAGCACAGTCTTGCACACTGTAAAAGGACACACAAAGACACACAAATGGTTCCTGTATACTTATTATTTACTAGTGTTTTTCTGTTTCTCACCCATCTTAAAACTCTTTCAACACTTTTAGATTTTCCGCACTCTCAGGCTTTATCACAAGCAATTTATTTAAAGATATATGTGCAAAACAAGGAGTAAGTTACAGCTAAAGGTTCCTACAGTGCAATAACTTTCTTTTAGAGTTTTTTCTGCGTAGCGATAGTCACAGTGTGTTGTTTGTCTGTTACCTAGGTTACTGAACCTGTCTCTAAGCTCTGACCTGGTCCCAGAGCAGGATGTGATTGATGTGATAATCCACGTGGGCAGAAATCCGCAGGGACGAGACCTCGCCTGGAAGTACTTCAGGGAAAAGTGGGACATCCTGAACGCACGGTCAGACTCGTTTGTACTGTAACAATGTGACAATCAAATGCACTTTCAGGTTGTAACGTTATGACCCTGTTTGTTTAGATATGGAGAGGCGTTGTTCATGAACTCGAAGCTGATTGGTGGAGTGACAGAGTTTCTTAACACAGAAAAGGAACTTAATGAGGTGAAGATAAAATGTTTTCTATAAAGCATGCCTTTTTTTATTTGGTGAATTTCTTCATTCTTTGCCAAGTGATTCTGCTCTTTCTCAGTTCTTTGTGCTGTTCTATCACATCTTATTCCATTTACATTCTGTGTGATCACAGCTATTGGCTCAGACAAAGTTGGAAACAACAACAAAATGCATAACAAATGCCAAGACAATATTTCTTCAGGCTCGCGGTTAATTTTCTTGTTGACCCGTTTAAAAATGATCTTTTTCATGAAACAAGAATAGTTTAAAATGATGATGGCTATATAGAAAGAATGAGACAGGAAGTGTGGCGTGGCTGCAGAAAAGTGAAGTTATAACAATATGAATAGTATGAAAGTGAGTTGAAGAGATGGATTTTCTCTTTCGCTCCACTGAAGCTGACAAACTTGGAGCTGAAGTTTCCTCATAATTCTCCCCAGCAAAGTTTATCCAGCACCACAAAGTTTCTTTTAATACCTCACCTCACACGACTGCAGCTGTAAAGACGCCATTTAAGACAAAGTTGGCTTTAATAACTATAAAGACAAACTCTGAAACTTTAGGATTGATGTTGAAGCTTGTGATCTGCTGCAGGTTCAAGGCATGATTCACAATGAATTATTTGCAAAAGAATGGTGCATATATTTTACAGTCCATACGGATAAAGGTCTGTCGTGTAACTTCAATAGCTCATTTTCTCCGAAGGTGCAAAGAACTAGGTGTGGAAAATGAATAATGGAAAATTTTAAATTTCTAAATAAGGTGACCTTGGGTAAAATGGGTTAAAAAGTGAGTTATAGAAGTTGATTGTCCCTTATGCAGTAGTTTACTAATATAATATAGTTGTAGTTGTCATATTAGCCATAAAAGCACTACTACAGTTACTAAAAGATGTTATTTTCCTTCATTTAAAAGTTTGAACTTTTTAAAAGTGTGTTAAACTCACAGTTCAAAAGATCCCATTAAATAAAACATCTCTTGTTTTCTAGTTGAAAGAGTTCATCCAGAGCAGTGGTGTTGGGGCAGGGCC
Organism: Rhinogobius similis; assembly: GCA_019453435.1. NCBI lineage: Eukaryota > Metazoa > Chordata > Actinopteri > Gobiiformes > Gobiidae > Rhinogobius > Rhinogobius similis. Next base: position 24,953,590 of record CM033619.1, on the reverse strand, counting down.
TGCGTTGCCCCGGGCGCTGGAGATCGTCGAGAGCAACGTCCGCTGGCATCGTCTCCATCGGCGACCGTTCTACCAGTGGCTGCGAAAACCTCAAAACTCTAACGGCTTTAACGGATAACGAAGTGGAGAAAAACATGACTGCTTACTAATGATGTGACCTGAAATTTACGCAGCCATACAAAAGAAGACGACGGAGGAGAAACAAAAGACGTGGTTTCACTCTATTTTTTCAGATATTTGTCGAATTTGTTATAGAACTTGTTATAGTTTTAAATTTGCTTTGAATGAATGGACATGGAATCAAATAACTGAACCAAATCACCACAAGTTTACATATTAAGCTTTTTGAAATTGTTTAGGTTGTCCAGTATAGTTCAGAAGCCAGTCTGTTTGATTATGAAAGAAGTGCAGCTAATTGTGGATTAAGAGTGCAAAGGTTAAAACATTGATTTATTTGATTTACAATGGTGCACTGAAATTGAACTAACTAAAAATATCATGACAAATGGTCTCGGCAGCCCTAAACACAGTAAACAGAGCACTTATGTCCCAACAAAATGCAGCTATTGAAATACTGAAGACGCTTTTTGGCAGCATCTCAGCATTCATTACATTAGCAGTGTAATGTGCAGAACCGCAACTAAATCCTTCAACATGGCTCTAAAGTTCCCCACACAAAAGACATTCGACAAATGAAATGGTGTGCTGTGATTTAGTAGAGACAGTTTGACAAAAAAACAACGAAATGTTAAGTCCAAATAGCATTTAGTAAAAGTGCCCTTGAGTTGAATTGTCTCTGCCACCGGGTTTTCTGATCTGTAAAGGCCTTTGATTGTGGTTTGTGAGTGATGTGACTCGTTAATGAGCCTGGGCGACATGAAAATATCAGGGACAACGCCGCAAAGAGTCCGTCTCAAACAAATAGCACAATTACATGTATTATTTAGTTCATGGGCTTGAAAAACTATCTCATACAGAAGTCACACTCTACATGTGTATTAGGCATGTGGCTCTGTCCAAAGAGAAATAAGTCAAATATTCAGAGCAGTTGTTGTAGCCCAGAGCACTTTGCTTTGTTGGAATCACATTTTCTCTTCAGCTCTTCAGCTCTCCAGAAGAGCTGAAAAGGCTGGGAACACAGCTGTGAACCCCATGTTTATTGTTGCACTCTTTGAATTGTAATTACACATCAAGTGCATTTAGGTCATGGCTTTGCACTTGAGGAACAAATGTGTAATTAGAAGATTAGAGAAAAAAATGACACAACGCTTGGATACACTCACTCACACTCAGTTTTCATTTAAGATTTCATTATTCCCTATTTCAATGCAGTGGAGAACATGAAAATTATCTTTTATACAATACATACAGTACTTTTTTATTCTTGGTTTTATTCCGAGGTAAAACTTGAAAAGTAAATCTTAATTTTTACCAGGGAGAAATATGGAGTATCTTAAAGTCTTCACACAAACTAAAAAGCCACTTGATTTATCAAACCATCTATTAATGTAAAAGCACACTGAACAGATCGTTGGGAGAAAAAGCACATTAAACATGACATTTGTAGCCTGCCATTTGTTCCCAGGCGACAGCACAAGAATGGGTTTTATGGCTGTTGGAGAAATGTGAGTGAGTGTCATTAAACGCGGAGATGAAGCTTTTAAAACGTTCATAAATGATGTGGCCATATATTAGAGTCTTGAGTGGAGAACTTGATCGGTTGACTTTTTTATTTTTTTTGAGAAACTGTGCTCTTCTTTTCTTTTCTTTTTTTCAAACTATCTCCGGCCCTCTTTCCAGCATGATGAAAATCCACAGTGCGACGGAAAACCTGCAAGTTGGCAAAGCGGCAAATTTCCGAGCAGTGGAGTGAAAAAAGTGATGGATTCATAATTCAGCAGGAATTGTCCTAGAGTCTGGCATAGTGTCTTCTTCAGTGGATTTGTGGACACAGCAAATGTACATTATAGCTGCCATATAGAATCATAAACGACAGATAAAATACAGCGTCGTCGTCGTGAACTGGACGCATAATGGAGTCTTGCAAAGAAAATGGATTGTAAAAGAGTGGGCGTCTGTTTTCCCCTTTAGCGATGAAAATGTAAATTACACAGACTGGAATATTATAACAATCCAGACAACAAAAGAGCTCCTCTGTTACATCGACGGAGGGACAACCTTTACGAAACAGACTGCAAATGGACAAGATGAATCAAAATAATTCTTAAGTGAGTGCTGTGAGTCAGACCTTGTGTCAAATCTTGGTCCAATTGCGCAAAGACTTTTTATTCTGGTATACTTCCTCTGTTTTTCTGGCTTTGATGTTGATAATTGAGCCATATATGAAGTAATGGGCCTGCCTGCTTCTCTCTGCACTGTGTGTCCTGTACCCGGTACTGTGTGTGCGTGAAAGAGAGAGCGCGTGTGTGTGTGTGTGCGTGTGTGTATGTGTGTCTGTGTGTGTGTGTGAAGGCAGCAGTGGAGCCAGTTATAACGATTGAATGAGGATAATTATAATCATTGTTATAATGAGCCTTGATGATGGTGGCCAAGTTGTAAATGTAATTGTAAATGATGTGAAAAAAGGCAAATTAATATTATTATGTGATGATAATGAGTACAAATTGTCCTTTCAGGGGGAGAATTTGGCTTTTAAACTGCACAACACACAAAATATATTAATCAAAAATGTTCTCAAAGTTCAGCAGTTCTTTTATTTAATGGGTGACGCATATATTCAGAAAAGGTTGTGACTAAATGAAGTAATTTTGGGACCAAATGTGAATGCGGATGGCCTGCGTGTTTACTGTCTGCACTGCTGTGGATTTACTCAGTGTTTTCAGATGATATTAAAATGGTTAACCTTGTGTGTGCTTCATTTTGTTAACTAGCTAATCTGAAGTTACTAATTGGAAAATAAATTAACGTTTGAGGTTGCTGCATGGGTTTGAATTGTTGAGAGGATTTTGCAAGAACTTATTAAAACAAACCTTCCCAAAGGATAAATCAAAGCCTCGGGCAGATTACACATGTATCACTGAAGACTGTAAATTCAATTGGAGCAGCGACAAAATTATTACTTTGTTAAATAATTGTACTGTGAACATTTCAGAAGCTTGTTTTGAGTTGTATTTGTAAAATGTGAACGTTGTTGGATTGACATCTGCTTGATGAAGACAATGGGACAGCTAAATGATGGCGCTTTATCAGATTCAACATGCTCAGGGTTGTGTGCAGTGCTGTTCTAAAATGTTTGACTACAAAAATAATCATTCTTTTGTTTTCCTGAAGCTTTTCTGACATCATTAATCATCTGTTATAATCTGAAACAAAAACAAAAAAGAAAACAATCCCCTATGAGTTTTGTTTTCTCTATCAATATATTGTTGGAATGTACACTGTGTTTAGATGATGTGACTTTAAAGGAGATATATGCTTTTTTTTCTAGTACTTTGCATTGAACTGTAACATAAGTAGATCATTTTAAATCATTTTAAATTTTGTTCGTTGTAAACTGCAATATTGATCCAAAACGGCTTAGTTATAGAAACCATTGACTTGCTTTTCAAAACTGCAGAACTGATAAGCCCCGCCTCTTAATTGCCACATTTCACTGCAAACAAACAGCAAATTTGACTTACATTTTTTATTTTTGCAAACATGGCATTTTAAAACCCTACATTTATCACTCGGAGTCTTAGTCACTGAAATGATCGCAAGGATGTGAGTGGAGATAGGTGGTAGGTGCAAACAGGACTTTTCTGAGCACTCGAGTCTCAGTTGCGGGACAATACTCAAACATGTATGAACAAAATACAACCCTGAGTAAACTAATGATGAGTAAACATTGTTGTAATTGGGTTAAAAGTTCATTGAAGTTGATTTTTCAGAATATGTCTCCTTTAATTCATCGGAAAGTTCATAAAAAAAGTCCACATTTCTGCTGTTTGTGTCGCAATGTCACACGATGTCTACACTACACGATGTCATAATATTTTCCCTCCAGTCACAGCTTCACCTTGGCATTATAGTTTTTGCCCTCTGTGATCTTTGCATCGGGGCCAGTGATGATACCCGGCCGGTCACCATGGAAACAAAAAATTCCCACCATGAACCTGCAGCTGGTGTCACTGTCAGGTGTGACATCATTCCTGTGATGAATAACTCCGCCGTGTGTCCCGGGGTATCATGGGAAATCACAGCACACGCCACACTTCGCCCTCACTTGTGTGCGTGTGTGCGTGTGTGTGTGTGTGTGTGTGTGTGCGTGTGTGTGTGTGTGTGTGTGTGTGTGTGTGTGTGTGTGTGTGTGTGTGTGTGTGCGTGTGTGTGTGTGTGTGTGTGTGTGTGTGTGTGTACTTTTGCCCGAGATAAATGGAGCTGGGGAAGAATGTGACAGAGAGAAAAATGAGCCAAAATGAACACAGAGAGAGTGGGAAGATGGAGCAGTGTTTTTATGAATGGGGAGAAGGCTGGGCAGTTTACCCCACAACTAAATTAAATCTGCTGTTCGCGCCAAAGAAAAGAAGGTGGACTCTGAGAAAAATGATAGCACAATAAATAAGAAAATTCATATTTGGAGGGGGGAAAAGGTTGGCGGTGAACACTCAACAGAATTGTGACCACAGGGAGGTCGAATGAATGCAAAGCTCATTCATGCTGAAAGGTACAGACCACCGCTGGCTCAAAGAGAACACAGACATCAGGAAATGTGCGCCAAGAACCAGGATGAAGTGCAGCTCATTACACACATGACACCACGATTCTGCAGAGGACCTCAGTCAATGGGCGCTTTAAATGTAAAGTGCTCCGTCATCTGCATGCTCAAATCTCCCAATTGGAAGCAAATTAAAGTGCAGAAAACCACAACACATTTCAAATTATAAACAGACATAAAATCATGCTGATTGTTTTTAGTCTTTACAACAAAAGGAAGCTACAATTTTTAATTTCCAGGGTAGAAATGTTAGTTTGCATTCTATTACAAACATAGGAAACGTTTTTTAACCTCAAAATTGTATTTGAGCTTTACAAAAAGTATAATTTCTGGTAAAGTATGTAATATAACTATAGATAATATTTGGGGGGGGGTAAAATGTAAAATCTGGATTCTGTTTATAGTGTTGTTGAGTGATAATGTTGGGTCCAGCCCTGTTCATTATGAAGGCAGTTTAGTGATTTTAACCTGCTTCAGGATTTTGAACAAAGTTGTTTTAAATTTTTTGAGTGAATTTTAGATAAAATTTATCTAACAATATTTCAATTAAAATCTAAATCTGAGCCTAAAAAATAATAATAAATATAGTATAGTATATATATCCACTAATGGATCAGTTTCTGTTCAAAATCCCTGTGAAACTCATGTGACACTAAATCCCATAAAAATTGCTTTTAAATAAACAAATGATGTAAAATACATATGTAAATTAATTCAAACCGGGCTCTGATATGAGTCATCATGTGTTTTCATATTTTGTGATATTCTGAGGTTAATCCCAGTTTCTCCATTAAAATCACATTGACTTTCACTTCCCCTTGGCCTCCAGTTGCCTCCATTCAGGAAGTTCAGATGTGTTTTTGTGCAAACTTTTAAAGGGTCCATAGATTGTGTTTCCAGAATTTGATAAAAGCATCATTTCAGATGGAGGCAGGGCCTATAAATAACTCCAGGAGCTTCATCCATCTTCCACTTTATCCAGGGCAGTGGTTTGAGCAGGGACTTCCCACACCCCAGACACTTCCTCAGCTTCTTCAGGGGGATTAAAAGCCTCTTTTTGAATAAAAATCCAATCTATGATCTGCAAATCAATCTTATCATTATCACCACTTTCTGACGCTATTGTGAAAAAAATGACATAAATGAATATTTTGGGCCTGTCCTTCACCTCAAAAATAACAAACAAAAAAGAAAGGCGTAAAACAATTGTAACTGTGGAACCTACTATTGATAAGAAAATACTGTGTAGTTGGCTGTAAATATGAATCTGATATTTCAAATTTGATCCTAGAAACCAAAATGAAATTGGGTTGAAACTCTTGTTCGACGTCCCATGGTCAGGTGTCAAAAATGGGCCGAGAAAGGAACAACCAGAGGGAACATGTTCAGTCCATCCGACCTCAGCGCATTGTAGCTCAGATAACTCTTATTCTCAATGAAATATGTCGGAAAAAGAAATATGTCGGAAAAACTTAAAAGTTGTTATGTCGAGTTGTAGAAGTACTTAAGGTTAATTTTTATAGCTGTACTTTTCTTACAGACATAAGCTGTTGTTTTTGTTGTTGTTTTTTTTATTGAATACACTTTCATGCATTTGAGAGCAGGTGTCTGTACGTTTTTGTTTTATTTTCAGTTTTCAAAGAGCATATACAGAACAGAAAAGAGCACAGAACACAGAGAGAAAAAGTAAATAAAAGGTTGATAAAAGACGTCCAAAAACAGCTATGGCACATGCTGTACAACAAAACTGAAACGTAGAAGTACTTTTATGATTTGTCAAGGCACCTTCCAGTGGCATTCTGCCAGAAGGTTTGGAGTTCATGCCCCAACTTTGAGCAAACAAAAATATATACATGTAATTCACTAGAAAAATAAATAATAATAATAATAATAATAATAATAATAATAAATTGCAGCTGCTGATCAAAGAGCAACAAATTCACAAGTCTTTAACAAAATCACAACATTTGATTTAACCCTTATGTGTTCCCAGAGTTACACTTTTTGGTCATTTCTGACTCCATTTTGTTTAATTTACAACTCAGCCGTAAAATAGCATATTAGAATATAAAATAGCATATATATAATTTTGGGTTCTATTTTAAGTAAAAGCACAATTCTTTTACATTTTTGTCATTTTAGCCAACAGGTACTTTTTTCTTTAAAAAAAGTGGAATTTGAACCTCATAATGTTGTAAAACTATGAAATTCCAACACCCTGCCGTAACAATAATAATTTGATTTATTTTGACTTCTTGTATGTTTTTGAATGAGAGCAAAAACTAAACTAAAACTAAACAAAAACTTGACTAAAAAGAGTTGCTTTGGCATACTACTCAAAAGGAGTTCTTCTTCCACCACTGGTTGTTGTAAATTTTCCAGGCCATTATTTATGCCTGTTATTGTATGTTAGTGGCACGGGGTGTTATTTGACACAGTGTAAAAAAAAGTAAATGTTAAGTAGACCTACTAAAAATGTGGAGGAGAAAAAAGACTTAAATGACAGACTCAGGGAACGAAGAGCTACAGGATGAGTGGGAGGACAGAGCAGTTACTCCAGCGCCGGACTGAGAATCTCATTTTAGATAACACACACTCACTACAGTTTAATGGACGACATTGAGAGTGAAAACTGGCCATTAATTTTCTGATAACAAGTATAATCCAGGCTTACAGTAGTAGCAGCTTCACTTTTTCAGTAAGGCTGCATGTACAGGCTGCGATCGGATAAAAAAGTCAACGGTCACCTCTATAAGCAGCCCATGTTAATAATGCTGTTTATGTGTGCAGACAGCTAAATAAAACACACCTAAACCTCCAAACATTTTTTTTATAATTGCAATACACAATATTTCACACAACAATGAATAAAATGTCACTGTATAGAAAGTATGCGTCAATATAGGAATGTTTGACCATGACAGTGTTCATTCTTACATTTTTCCGCAATAGCTTAAATACAAACTCACAACACAAAGTAATAAATGAAACTTATATCTGATGTTCATAATAATAACGGTAATTGCTGATAAACAACTAAAACTCTCTCTTGAATGCAATATCCAATCCAACTTTGTTTGTATGACACATTTTTTCCAACACAAGGTTTCCAACATCAATAATCACTTAAAATCACAAATATTGCATAAATTGTATAAAAACATAACTGTAATATGTAATAAAATTAAATACACTCAATAAAAGAGTGTCAGAGGACCACAGAATGCTCATGCAGGATTAAATACAATGAATACAAATGTGTTTTTAAGGGAGACTTAAACTGAAGGGGCAGTCTTTATCTGGGGAGGAAGGGCGTTCCAAAGTTTGAGACAATCACATAAAAGTTTAGGTCGCCCCGGCTTTTTGGTCTCGTTTTCTGGACAAGTTGGAGCTGTCCCTCAGTGAGTGCGGGACAATAATAGGCTCATACAACCTTGACCTTAATCAAATGCTGAACTCTGTGCACTGATCATTGTGTCGCTAGAGGAAATTAACTCACAACACAAGAACTTTGTAATAAATGTAGGGATTTGAGAGTGTTCTTTTGGTCACATGCCAAGCCATTAGAAGCTAAAACTGTTTGGAGGCTGTTTGATGTGCACACGAATGAAGCACATAAAGGATTATAAGAAAGCAGCCTTGAACACAGACACAGGTTTTCTTAAATGTCTCGCTTCCATTTTTTACTTTGTTTATTTACCTGGTGTTTTTGCCTAATGCTCTCTCTCATCCACCTTTTCCACCTTCAACTGGTTCATTTAATTTGAATGAAACCTGAGCTGATCTCCCTCCAGAGACACTCAATAAATATTCATTTGCATTTACGTGTCTTCAAATTGAATTAATATTTTTGCTCCCTATGTTTAAGATTTGTTATAAATAGTGAAAACCATAAATGGTAATGTTGAACATTTATGTAATTAAAACACGGCATAAGGTTAAAACATCTTTTTGTTTATGTTTCACCATTTGTTATGCATCTCTTTACGAGATTAGAGAACCTTTATCGCAAATTAGAAAAGGAAAAATTGCACATGCTCTCACTATTAGAGTCGTCTTTTCCATTTTTCAGTTCATGTTCTAGAAGTAATTATCATTATATCGAGCAAGACACACCTTTTCGTCCTGATTGCACTGGATGTGCCATGAAATATCTCAAAGGTAAATTCATAAATGTTGAACCTGATGATTTCTCTTTGACTCGGCTTAAGAACTCACTGTATTACAATAAAAATCTGCATTTTAACGATGTAATTTTAGTTGCATCTGTATTAGATATCATTGGCTGATGTTGAATGTTGTGATGTCGCGTGAACGCAACCAATTCAATGCAGTTGAAAGTCTAAATTTCATGATCAAAAACTACAATATATTCCTTTTATTTAAGGAAAATAACTGTATTCCGAACTGTAATAGTGTCAGCATTCAGTATTGCGTTCATTCCCAACACTGTGCTTATATAGTATAGTGAACGTGGCGCCCTTCGTCGGTGTTGAGAGGTCAGGGTTATCTGTCTAACAGGTGCTTTGTAATCTACTTTATGTGGTGGCCTGGTATTTGCTGATTAATGAATGATTATGGACACCTACTGCACACTTTTCAGTTTTCAGTTCTAGTTTTTTCATGATTTTTGTGTCACACATTTGTTATTATTAGTTATTCTATTTCTTTATGCTGGTAGAAAAAATTATAGTATATTATCTATTGCAAAACCATCACACGGCACTGGACTATTTAGTAAACATAAGCACATACATAGTAATTTTGCATTTATTTTCCTGTTACTAGAAGCTGAGATGAGATTTGAGCTTGACACGTTCTTGTACATATAAATGTAAACATTTGCAACGCATGTTTTACATATTTTCAAAAAAGTTAATTGTGTTTTGACAAAAAGCTGCTTTGTGTTACTAAAAGCGCTGAGGGAAAACAGCATGAAAACACTTGATTTGAGGAGGCGGTCGGAGATTTGGTTTGATTCACGAAACAAGAAAAGAAGATTTGCATGTTGATGTTTGTCAGTGTGAAGCCACAATACAAACTCATGTGTCATGCACACAAATCTGACGCTCCAAGGACAAGCACTTTGCCTCCACATCTTCAGCCGATAAAAAGCATGGAAAGACTTTACATATTTATAAGAAAATATGCCAGCAACAGCATGCAGCAGATCAAGTCAAAGTTTAGAGTTTAGTTTGTTCAAGTTTAGTTTCAAAGTCCATTCTAATTCAATGTATTGGCAAATAATGATAAATATAAGCACCTCTTGACCTAAATTTACAGAGAAGAGTCACAACAGGGAGGAGCTAGGACTAGAACTGCTGCTCCTCTAAGTTGTGAGATCTTGTTGTCATAAATGTTGTTTTGTTTTGTTCTCCTGCGAGACAAAAAAATAGCCGGCCCATTAATACAATATACACCTCCACACTGGAGGGTGTAGCAGCGTGTCAGATTAATAGTGCTGTGTGGAGCTGTGTGAGCTTTGGGGTGCCGATAGGACCCGGAGCATCCATCAAGTCTGACTGCTGATATAATTACTACTACACACACAGTCATACAAAGACTCTGTCATTTTGCTGTGTTTTCTCAACTTGTCTCCAGGAAACAACCAATTTCCTCTGAACATTTCAATTTAGCTCAACACTTTCTTCCTCCTCCGATCCTTCGCTCTTTCTTGTTCTTTGCTGCTCCTGAATGGTTGTAAATTATATGGTCTGACTTTGTAACTCATAAACGTCTATTCAATCAAAGTTTCCCACAGAGAACAAACCCCACACTTTATACAACTAAAAACCCACGACAGCAATCAAAGTTCAAACTATTTGCCTTTATTTAATTAAGTGAAATTAAAATATTAAAGTAATTTGTGGCACACCCAGATCTACGCTGAAACAACAGAAATCTTCTCTTTATTTTATTGTGGTTCTCTGAGGATTTTGTGCATATTTTTAATGCATATACTTTACTCTGCATATAAATAATAAACACAGACAGTGGTGTCTCTGTGGAAAACTGAAATATTGAGTTTGCTTTCCCTGCTCTCCTGCGTGGTGAATTTCCATTCTTGATCTGAGCTGAAACGCTCGGTGCTGCTGGAGTGTGAAAATGCATTCAAATCACTGAATAATTAAGGTATTATCTGGAAATAGACTTTTTAAAAAGAGGCTTTAAGGAGCGCTCACCTGGCCCGTAACCATAATTTAAAATTAGACTGGGGTGAACGGATTTGTGAGTGTGTGTGCTGGGACCAGTGTCCTCAGAGAACAGGTGATTGATACCTTTTGTGTTTATTTGGGTCTTCTGCCTTGGGTTCATAATAAGGTGCAGTGGTTTTGTAGCATTCTCTGCTCTAACGCTTTCTAATGTTAGATGATGTCCAGAGATAGCTCCGGCAAATGTTTCCAGGTCATCTAATTCCCACCAGAGTCTCCTGTTCAGTGCTGTTACAGTCTCCTTAGCCTCAGCTCTTCAGCAAAACAGTTGGTGTTAACGTTGTGTCTTTTCAGAGAGAAGAAATTAAAATACAAGCTTTTTAAAACTTAAGCAGCATTCCGTACAACACTGTGTTTTAAACAGCCAAAAAAATATCAAATGTATAGGCTACTTTGGCTCCAAGTTTATTAATTATGTTGATAAGCTGTCATCAGGCAGTATACAGAAGTGTGACAGTTGTTCTGCTTCACTGTGATGTGCTTCAGCGCCAGCTGTGCTTACCACTGTACCATTTGCAGAACTCATTTAAATGCATAATTTGTTGTGGTATATATTTTCTTTCATCCTCTTTAAGACACACTTTTCCATTCCCAACAGCCAGCCATAACATCGTCTGATATATCCATACTTCATACATGCAGATTTTATTATGTATATGCATGTTTGTTTTTAAATAAATATTCCCCTGTGGTGTTTAATCTTTTTGTCTTCTATTTTTACACTAAACAGCTTAAACAGCTTTCTGTTCTTGTCTTTTCTTCCATCGTTTGCAGGGACACATGCAAAACATGTTTTTCTAAACTGCACTGTGTTACCGGTTGGCTCAGAATGAACTTGTGACACCAAGAGGGGGGTCTACTTATTTAAAAGCCATATGTTTCACAGTCTGACTTTATAAATAAACTTTCAAGCTGATTGTAGAACCTTTTTGCAGATGTAGTTATGTGGTGTAAAAAAGGCTTAAGGGGCTTAAACATGTCAAATGAACAAAGTAATTATACATTGCTGGGGCATGTCACCCACTTTGCGTCATTTTGCACATTTTCACTTTGAATGGACGACTTTCCAAACGTCTCTAATGAGTGGTTTCAGTCCATAATAAAAGGTTTGAGTGACAAAAAAATCCTTCTTGCTGTGTGTGTGTGTGTGTGTGTGTGTGCTATTACCATGTGAATAGCTCCTTGGCTTACACCCACTTGTTTCTTTCTGTGAGTCCGTAATTGTGGATGATTATCAGACAACTATTGTTATCCACACTGTCTCATATATAGTGACAAAGAAGTTTCTTGAAAGCTCAAATCATCGATGTGAACAGTAAAAAACAGCAAAAAGTGCTGATAAAATTACTATCCTGGTGTATTATGGGGAATTGTCAACGTTAAACTGTTAAACCATAATAATTCTTCTCTCTGTTTCTCTTCATTAACTTCAGATTTTGTTTTTATGGAGATTACAGAGCCACAAACCATTAGAGACTTTAGAGGTCTTTTAGAGATGTAATGTTCCTTGTTTAAGATCCATTTTGTTCTTTTGCACAATTTTGAATGAATAATGCACCAAACATTAAAATGAGTGAAAACAATAACACATCATTATATACATTTTTGTTTTGTTACTTCAAAAACATTCAGCTCTGTACCTCAATAACAGAGTACACCTCACATTTCCCAAACGGCAGATTTTTGTTCATTGTAACATTCACATGATTTCTTTCTGTGAAAAAGCAAAGTGGGCATGGCTGTTTCTGTCTCTTTTGATGCAAGATTGATTTTTTTTTTTTTTTTTTTTTACTTCCTATGAGCCACTGAATATGTATTTACAGATAACAATACCTCTGCTTTCCTCTGCATTTATAAACCGAACATAGATTTTACATTTACACTAGCTATACATTGCTTATTGTGAGTTTTTGTGGACCCATAATTTTACTTGTCAGTAGTGAAGCCTTGGCATAGGTGGGAAACAGTCCCAGCGCTTGTCAAAAGTGCTTTTCAATTTCACACTCCACTATTTGTGAAATTGTGAGATGTAATGTTTGGAGTGTGAGGAAGCTTGGAACGTTTGGGGAAGGATACAGCATGTGTGGAGATAATGATGAAACATTATCATACATGAGGAAAAGACACCAAAACTAGTTACACTGACAAGCACCAAGATCAATAACATAAAACATGAATTAATAAAGAGCACAGAAGACCTGAAAACGTGGGAAATCACCTGTGATTTCAATATGGAAAGTTTTTAGTTTTCTACACGTGATGAATGCTTCTTTTCCATTACACTTCTATCTCTTAGGCTATATATTTACACTAAATGGACAACTCAATGCAGACATGTGCATGAAATTATCATTTAAATTTGTAGTTTAAGCTTTAATTTTAACCTAATCGTTTTGCCAGGCGTGTTTCCCAAATTGAATTCTGCCAAAGTAGTGAGTGCTCTCATCTGTTTGGTCCTGATAGAGGATTAAACCACCACCACATCATGGTAAGTGACTGTGTGTGAGGGGGGAGAGGGGGAGAGAGGGGGTGAGAGACAGGAAGAGAGAGAGAGGAGGGGGAGAGACAGAGAGAGAGAGAGAGAGAGAGAAAGAGGGAGAGAGAGGGGGGGTAAGGGAGAGAAAGGGTGAGAGAGACGCAGAGTGAAAAAGACAGACAGAGAGAGAGAGAGAGGAAAAGAGAGACACAGAGAGAGGGGGGGAGACACAGAGAGAGAGATTGAAAGAGAGAGAGAGTGGGAGAGGGGGGTGGGGGGAGAGGGAGTGAGAGACAGACAGAGAGAGGGAAAGAGAGAGAGAAAGGAAGAGAAAGGGGTGAGGGAGGGAGAGGGTGAGAGAGAGAGAGAAAGAAAAAGGGGAGAGGGAGACAGAGGGTGAGAGAGACGCAGAGTGAAAAAGACAGACAGACAGAGAGAGAAAGAGTAGAAAAGAGAGACAGAGAGAGGGGGGAGACAGAGAGAGAGAGAGAAACAGAGAGAGAGTGGGAGAGGGGGGTGGGGGGAGAGGGAGTGAGAGACAGACAGAGAGAGAACGAGAGAGGGAGACAGAGAGAGAAAGAGTAGAAAAGAGAGACAGAGAGAGGGGGGGAGACAGAGAGAGAGAGAGAGAGAGAGACGAAAAGAGAGACGGAGAGAGAGAGAGGGGGTGAGACACAGAGAGAGAGAGATAGAGAGAGAGAGAGGGTGTGGTCGTGTGTTCAGCCTCTCAGACTTATGAGTCCATGTGGACACACGTTTGACTGAATACTTGTCTCTAACATCAGCAGCAGAGAGAGGGGCTTTTCCCACACGAGGGGACAGAGTAAGTCTGAGAGAGAGTAGATCCTATAGGTCGCCACACAAGACATATGAAGTGAACTCTATAAGCAGAGCTATAAGTAACCTGTGAAATCCCTTTGTGCGCCGAAAGCTCCTCTGAGCTGCGGCAAAATGAAGACAAATGCTGCTGTGCATGAATAACAGCAGCTATACTCGGAGTGCATGTGGCACTGCTCACTTCAAGCAGAAGCACTCTGAAAATATTAGGCCTCGCACCACTATTAGGCAGGAAATCTTGGCTTACAAGAGAGACAAAAATACTTGTTGATCGTGAAGAAGCTATAAGTTTTCATCTGAACATATCTCTCAGAAGTCATGTTCACTGCTGCCAAATACAATATTTATTTTTACCCATACTGCACATTGCATATTTTTATTCAGATACTCTGCTAGCATTTCTTGAAAATACATGAATTCAAAGTAATGCTGACTTGAGCAATGGCGTCTTTCAGCCTCGGAGTTCCAATTGGCCGGATTTCATAAAGCTGGCAGCACTTGGCACCTCAGCACCACCCACATCATAGACATGTAAAAACTACTTTTATCCAATGTGGACCTCCCATGAAACCTACACTCTTCAGCGTTTGCACACAGCAAGACTGTACGTGTTGTATATGACCTAGATTTTACATTTAAGGCACAGTAACGATCACACAACGGTTAGAAACATTTCAGTCGCTCAAAACAACATCACACCTGTACTCTTTGTCGTGTTCAATCATCAGAAACGTTGTGCGTCTTGTTTCAAGCTTTCACAATCTGCTGTAGTTCCAAGTGCATTTACTTTTTCCAAACGGTGACTCACTGCAGGTGAAAAGGAGCTTTTTACATAACGTCCTGCATGTAATGTCTTTTATTATTGTTGGGCCGTTTTCAAGAACAAAGCACTGTGTGTTTCCATTAGAGCATCCAGCCGTGCAAGACCACAGTTATTTTAAAATGTCACATTGCTTTCAAATAAATAAATAAATAAAAACAAGCCTGTTTTGTGGTTGGTTCACAAACTAAATTTGGCATTTACTCCTAAACAAATCATAATGCTGATCTAAAGATTAGAAATAAACAGTAATGGCTAAATCATTATTTTACTGGCATTTAGGAGCTCTTTACTGGCCTTTACAAAGGTTAAAGAAAATGCAGGCCTCACAATATGTATAATGTAAAACTAATTTATTTGAAAGCAAACAGTTGTTTCATTTTAGATTGGTCTCACAGACAATATGTCAAAAATGTTTTTACAAAGCGGCTAGAGCTTCTGCCTCTCAACAAGGAGATCGTGGGTTCGATTCCCAGACTAGACCAACATCACACGATCTCTCTGGGTGGAGTCTGAATGAATGAATGAATGAATGAATGAATGAATGAATGAATGGCAATGTTTAAGTTAATAAGCATCAGATTGTAAGGCAAATGTCTTCTGCTTTTTTGCCCTTCTTGTTACAGTGTGCCAGTCCTGGTTCCATTGCACACTGTTAATGTGATATTTACATTTACACTAATCACCTAGTAGTGATTCACAGCAGTTCTTTAAGCACAGATAGTCTCTGGATATTCTGCATCTTCAAATACTCACCAGATAATGATCCTCACTTCTGACACAAACCTCGACCAAGAGTGCACTGACTGACTGAATTATAATGTTATAGTTAACATTTTCAAGAAACAATAAACTTATCCTCTTATCTTTAGATGAAAACCGCTCCAAATGGCTGAACTTGAATCTAATAATGCTTCAACTTCACACATTATTAACAGAAGTGAACTGACTGTCACTTGTGGGTGTTATTAGTCTCTCAAATACAATGCGTTCGCCTCAAGGGGTCATTTCAAGACACAGTTAATTTACATTTGATCATACTTTTAATGAACACTTTTTGATGCATCTGTGTCAATCCATTTTTCGTTTCATCTCTTCTGTGCTTTACCGGTCTCAAGTGAAGAGGGCATGCTGCTGGATCTTCAGGAGGACCGGACGGAGCACAGGAAAATGCAAGAAAATTGAGAAGAGGAAAGTCTCCCCCCCACGGCCAAAAGAAATCAATCAGTCTGACACACCTGTACGCCTGTGTGCCTGGAGAGACAAAATAAGCAAAACAACTCAGCTGAATTATTTAAATGTGTCTGAAAACTGCGCCTGGACACTTGCGCACACACACATGCACGTTTTATCACCACTGTTTAAGGCTCCAAGCGTGTTTTTGACTCTTTTTCATCCTCATCCTTTGCCTCTAATCGCGGCATGACAGACTATTTGTGTGTGCATGCAAGAAACAGTTTGAGGAAAGAAATTTATACCAATAACTGTGAGAGGGATACTGACTAATAGAGTAAGAAGAGTGTGGCAGCTGCTGAGTGAATGAATTGTTGGAGCGAAACATGGTCTGAAGAAATATAGAAACTGGACCAAAAGAAATGTGTTTGGTTGATGGCAGATGTTTCTCATTTGAGGTAATCATCTCCCCTTCTGTCTCGTCTACCTCAAGATGCAATCAGCGCAAAGACAGAAACGAGGATGTCGAACCGAAGCTTAATTGGAGTCTAACGTTTGGTGTGGACATCTGTAACAATCTGTTAAGCAGTGAAGTTAAAGCTTTTTGTCACCATTTAAATACACAAGTCCAAAACCGGAACACAGGCAAATGAATGACGTGAAAAGAACTGTTTTTCAGTAGATAAACTCAAAACACTATTGCAATTGAAAATTCACTTTACAGACTCTTGGGCAAACTACACTCTAGTCCACTTCCTCTTGGGCGATATACCATTTAATGCAATTAATGATTTATACAATACAATACACTTTTTCATAGAACCGGATCAGGATTTTGATTTGATCACAATTTACGTACAATTAGTATCTTTATATTGTCATTGATAGATTTGCTCTTTACAGCGAAAATAAACATAACGAAGCTCCGGTAGTTAACTCTTTCTCTTTTCAATGCGAACCAAAACAATGAAACAGCACAACTGAGCGGAGGCTGGATAATTTGTGTCATTGCTGATTTAAAATGAGTGGGTACACGAAACACAGGTGTAATATTTGTCATAATTCTTTCCTCGTGCAGTTGAATACCTCTCCTGCACATATGCAGCATTGAGCACAATCAGAACTCTCCAGATGTGTTCATGCAATTTGGGAGATTCAAATTAAGTTCGAAGCATCATGATAAGATGATATCACCAAATAGTCAAATAGATGAGGTCACGATTATATGTTTATTGCCTTACAGCCCGCTCTATAGTTCAACAGGCGAAGTTCTCGATGTGACAAAGTGACAGTATTTACCAAGAAGAGGAAACCTGAACAGGCTGATGATTCTGCTGCTGCGGCTGTGATGTTGTGGCTCAGAACAAGCCCATGTCATGTGGAGCAAAGAGGATGTAAAGCACTCTCTGAGATACTGTGTTACTAATTGAATTCATAATACAATGTTATTAATTTTCCTGAAATCTTAATAGCTCTTGATCTGGGAAATTGGCCCTGCAGATTTACTGGAAAATTCCATCTGGCTCTGATTCCTACATTACTCCTTTCAAAGAAAATGCTTCAACTTTGATGGTGTAAGAGCATGTGAATCGAGCTTATGTAATACAAACATCATGCACTGTATTCATATGAGTTACATCCTTCAACAGACATAAAATCTATGTATCTTCACTTATCTCTTAATTTTAAGTTGTGTGGCTGCGGCACACACTAAAGCCAAACACACACACGATAGTCAGCGTGATGCATTCCCACTTCCCAAAGTAAAACAATATTATTTTGATACATGCCTCACTGGGTGTTTGATTTGTTAAATAGACTACAATCTCCTCTTCTTTTACAGTAGTTCATATCATGTGTGTCTAAAAGTTAAACACTGGATAATAGTCAGAATATTAAAAAGGAAAAAGCTCACGGAGCATTAAGACACCACGTCCAATCAGAGGCGAGCGTCTGGCCTCAGGCTGAATGTGATTGGCTGACAGCTCATTATTCACATGAGTGGGACTCATAAAGCGGAACTGACTGACTTGCTGAAGGGAAATGGGGCAGTGATTGGTTCAAATTAAGAGTGAAATACTAAATTTGGGGTTTGGGGTTAAATCAGGACCAAAAAAAGTAATGTATTCCTGTCTCCTGGGGATGGAACAGGACAAGATCTCGTGCCTTACAATCTCCAATAATGAAATTGATTGAAGATTGTGCACACATGAGGAAATAATCTTGTGAGATTGTGTTTATATTTTGGTTTAAGCACATCTTGAGCAACCGAAAAGTACTGCTACAATGAAATCAATGCAGGCCTCTATATTTATAATATAAAGAAGTGGGAACAGCACCATTTATTTATATAAATTATGTCAAAATCTCAGTTGTCCTGTTTCATTACTGTTCACAATTGTACAGCTAGTCATCTGAGTTTACAGAACTCCATTCCCGATGCCTGTATGACAGCATAAATTATAATTGCTTTACATTCCTTTAATCATCTTATCTCTGCTTATGTTGAAGAAGATAAAGCTTTGTTGTTTAGTTGTTCCTTTTTGACAAAACATCAGGACTTTGTTGTGTTTTAAAGTCACAGACACCGTCTAAAAAGTAAGAACAAAACATAAATGAAACCACAACATACAATGACACACACACAACATACAATGACACACACACACACACACACACACACAGGCACACACACACACACGCACACACACGCACACGCACACACACGCACACACGGACGCACGCACGCACACACACACACACACACGCACGCACACACACACACACACACGCACACACACGCACACAGACGCACGCACGCACACACACACACACACACACACACGCACACACACACACACACACACACACACACACACAGCCACAGTCACTTTCTTTTGTTCTTACTTACACTTTGTGCAGTTGCCTTGTTGACAGTCGCTCTCACTTTTCAGGTGTGGTTTGTGTGAAACACTTCTAGAAGTCACGACTCATTTTACACATTTCAAGTTCACCTTG
The DNA here is from genome assembly GCA_019453435.1 of Rhinogobius similis. NCBI lineage: Eukaryota > Metazoa > Chordata > Actinopteri > Gobiiformes > Gobiidae > Rhinogobius > Rhinogobius similis. Next base: position 24,934,337 of record CM033619.1, on the reverse strand, counting down.
ACTTCAAAACTAACGCACCTTCTGTGACGAATCCTAAAATTCGTCACAGACAGAGAGCAGCCCCCAGAACTCCTTGACAATGCGCATGCGTCGGCGTCTAGGTTGCTAGAGACACCGGCTCCAAACAAAGTCTATTTTTTTTGCTTTTAACAATACTCTTTTCTTATCCTGCACAACCTAAGGGCTTTTATCTGCGTTTTTATCTGGACTGATTTGTTTTAACCATCGGATTCCAGGATTTTAGTGTTTTTAATCATAAGGACACTGACGTGAGTCAACAATCGCAGGCTAGCATAGCTAGGCTGAGGTGAGCCTTAAGCTATGCCCTCACTTACCTTCTCATCCAGCTGTGAGAGCTGCGCAGGCTTGACCCAAAAAGTTGCCGAACTGGAACAACGAATTTCCTTACTATTTAAAATCCAAGAGGATGGCGATCAAGATATAATCCTGGGACGGACTTACGCCGCTGCCACCAGCCTACAGTTAGCCGACACGGCTAACTACTCTACCACCAACGCCTCCCAATCACGCCGGCTGTCCTCACCGGTTCCAGGTGCCATCTCAGACAGACAGCACTGGTTTAAACAGGGAGCGCGACCCAAAGCTCCAACCAGCTCCACTCCTGTAAAAGTCAGACCCGTGGACTCGTTGGGTCCCGCAGTGGCTCCAGGGCGCGGATAGCCTGCGCTCTCAAACACTGGAGCTACAAAACTGGAAAACAGATTCACTGTCCTGGCCTACGGCATTTAACACTTTCCCTATGGGAGCAGGTTCTCCCGGACGAGGGGCACGTCATCGCAGATCCAGTCGACCCGACCTGCCGCCAACAGCCCGCTCAGACCCGCGGATCGGCTGTTAGGTCTCGCCACGGGCGCCTGCATTTCACCCCGGCTCCTCAACCTCCCGGGCTGCGGGGCATGGCCGGTAGATCACCACCACCTCTGGGTCTATTGCATGAGAGTGAATTTCCGCTGCTGCACTCACCGCCACCTGCTGCTCCATCCCCATCTGGAGGCTCCGTGGCTGCCCCCCCACACACGTCGGGACAGACCGCTCGGCGTGGGTCTGGGGGCCCTTCGCACGCACGCCCAGCGCACGCCGAATCCCGACAACCGGCGTGAGCTGGGCGGCCTCTCTACGCCCTCCCAACTCATGTCGAGCTCGAAGCTCGGGCGTGAGTCGTGGAGGGTCCGGCTGCTGCGCCCTCCACGCGCTTCTTCGAGTCTGAACACTGGGGTGCCGCGGAGACGGCCGCGCCGAGCAGGTGGCCCCGTGACGCTGGAGAGTCGGGCTCAAACCTCTGCAGATGGCCCAGTTAATGCGCTTCAAACCAAGCCCGTCCGTTTCTGGTACTAGGCTCGTCCATGGTTCGGCATGTGCGAGTAAAGAAAGGCTACACCTCCTGTCACCCAGGTGCTCTGGTAAAGGACACATTACAGACTCGCCCCACCATCCTCCACCACCATCCATCAATATCAACAGTTGTAATTCACGCCGGAACCAACGATCTCAGATTACAGCAGTCAGAGACCCTCATGGGCGATTTCAGGACCCTCATCTCCACAATCCACAGTTTAGATAAACAATGCGTAATTTCTGGACCATTCTCACCACCTCGTTCGAGACGTTAAATTCAGCCGTCTGAGACAATTACACATCAAACTAAAAACCTACTGTAGAGACAATAAAATCCCTTACGTGGACAATTTCCTTACATTCTTCAACAGACACCTAACTTTTTAAAATGGAACACCTTCACCAAAACCACTCCGGTTCCCGCATTCTATCCCACAACTTCGAACTCACTCTACAGTCAGCATGTCAATATAACCAACCACAACACATTACGGTAATCATCAGCAGAGAGCGGACAATCCATAAATCCTCAATAAATCAACAGTTAACAAAAATAACCTAAAATACCTCCAGAAAACCTATCCACAACAAACTCCTAGTCCCCAGTCCCCGCCACAATCAATATGGCTCTTTTTAATGTCCGCTCTCTGCTGAACAAATCTTTTATTATAAATGATGTGATATTAGACCACAAACTTGATTGTTTGTTTTTAACAGAAACCTTTGGCTGCGCAGATGCACCAGTTGTTCTCACTGAGGCCTCTCCACCTGATTTTAACTTTGCTTTTTCAATAAGGAGTGGTAAAGGAGGTGGCACAGCCTCTATAAGTACAAACACTCTGGCCACCAAACCTGTTTTATTTAACAATTTACAAGCTTTGAATATCACTCCATTGTTTTTAGCAACCCACAAATTTTATGTGTCACCGTTTACAGACCACCAAAGAAATGTAGTCTTTTTATCAATGAATTTTCAGACTTTTTATCAATTTTATACAATTCTTATAAGCATATAATTTTAGCCGGTGATTTTAATCTGCACATCGATGTCTTAGATTCTTTTTCAAATGATTTTTAAACGTTCTAAATTATATGGATTTTACCCAGCACGTCCACGCAGCCGACTCACAACAGAGGACACTCTGGACCTGGTCATCACCCATGGCCTGTCCACCAGTGTGTCCTCTGTTGTCGACTTGGCTGTGTCTGACCACTACTGTGTGTTTTTAATATCACCGGTTTTATTCAGCGAGAGACCTCCGTGAGAACTGTGAGGAAGCGCCATCTGACCCCTGAAGTGGCTGCAAACTTTATTGAGGTTTTAGAAAAAAGTCCAATTGTTTTACCTGCACCCTGCGATTTTATTACGGACAATTTTAACAGTCGACTTGATCAGCTCTTGATCTCATTGCCCCCTTAAAATAAAAGACTGTGACTAAACCGACACCTCCATGGATAAATGAGAAACTCAAAAATTAAAGCGAGAGTGCAGGGTCGCAGAGAGAAGATGGAGAAAAATAAAAACAACAATAAATCACCAACTCTTCAATAATCAACAAAGAATATATAACAATGCAATTAGAAACTCAAGAAACAACTACTTTGCCAAAATAATCATCAACAATAAAAATAATTCCAAAGTCCTTTTTCAACCATTGACAATATTTTAAACCCTGATTTTAGCACATCTCATTTTACTCCCACAGACTCTCTCTGCGCGTTTGCAGACCACTTCATGGGGAAGATAGACACCATCAGATGTAACATTTTATCCAGTCAATCAACTGCTTTTAACACATCTGATTGTCTGTCTTTACCGGAGGAAACACTGGACAGTTTTGTCCTGGTTAATGCTGAGAGTCTTGATAAAGTTTTCTCCTCAGTGAGACCCACCACATGTCTTTTAGATCCAGTTCCTACAAGGTTTTTTAAGTCATGTTATGGATCTGTTAGGGAGGTGCTTTTATACCGGATGAATTGCTCTCTTCAGACAGGGGTCTTTCCCACTGCCTTTAAAGCTGGTGAGGCCCCTGCTGAAGAAGAGCAATTTAGATTTTAATGATTTTAACAACTATAGGCCGGTATCTAACTTACTATTTTTAAGCAAAATTTTAGAAAAACTTGTTTTTACTCAGCTAAATTATTTCTTAAACACACACAACATTTTTGAGGAATATCAGTCTGGTTTTAGGGTAAACCACAGTACCTGAGACAGCCTTGACAAAGATTTTAAATGATTTTAGGTTAAATTATGATTTTAAACAGGTGACAGTGTTGGTCCTACTGGATCTAAGCGCTGCCTTCGATACAGTAGACCACACTATTCTTTTAAACAGACTCAAGCACCTGGTGGGCCTCTCTGGTACTGTGCACAAATGGTTTACTTCCTATCTCACAGACAGAACATTCATGGTAAGTTTAGATACCTGCTCCTCCAAGGTCCATAAAATCACATGTGGTGTGCCCCAGGGTTCGATTTTAGGTCCTGTACTTTTTAACCTCTACATGCTCCCTCTTGGTGATGTCATCAGGAGACATGGAGTCAACTTCCACAGTTATGCTGATGATACGCAGCTTACATCTCCATGTCTCCTGATGACACCAGGCCAATGGATGCTCTTTAACTGCATTTTAGACATCAAATCCTGGATGGCAGAAAACTTTCTCCAGCTTAACCAGGACAAAACTGAGGTTTTAGTCATCGGTCCTGAGGCCCAGAGAGAAACTTTTATCCAAACTGCAAGCACAGTCTTTTTAATCCATCAGCACAAGTAAAAACCTGGGCCATCTTTGACTCTGAGCTCACTTTATTCCTCACATAAAGAATATCACAAAAATAGGTTTTTATCACTTAAAGAACATAGCCAGAGTCCGTCCCATTCTCTCTCGGGCCAACACGGAGACCCTGATGCATGCTTTTATCTCCAGTCGTATAGACTACTGTAATGCCCTGCTCTCTGGTCTTCCCAAAAAGAGTATTTCAGGTTTGCAATTATTACAAAACTCAGCAGCACGTGTCCTGACTAAGACCAGGGGGCGGGACCACATTACACCGGTTTTAAAATCACTGCATTGGCTCCCCGTGTCTTTCAGGATCGACTTTAAGGTTCTTTTACTGGTTTATACATGTCTTAATGGTCTTGGGCCTTCTTATCTATCAGAACTGCTTTTACCATATGAACCCTCGCGGCCCCTGCGCTCCTCCGGCAGCCGGCTCCTAGTCATTCCCAAAGTCAGGACACACACTCACGGCGAGGCGTCCTTCCAGCACTACGGCCCTCGTCTGTGGAACGGCCTGCCGGAGAACCTCAGGCCGCAGAGAACGTTCAGGTTTTTAAGAGCAGGCTCAAGACCCACCTTTTTAGTTTAGCTTTTGACTAATATTTAATTTGTGTATTTGTTACATTTATTTATTGTGTTTACTTATTTTATATGTATTTATTTAAGTTTTACTCTAGTTCTATTTATTTATTAATTACTCATTTATTTATTTATTTATTTATTCTTTTATTTATTTTAGACTCCAGTGTTTCTGAGGGGCCCTCTGTACTGGGAGTGGCGGTCGCCTGTGGTTGCTGGGCCCTGGCTCATGGGCCCCTGGTGGAGGTTTGGTGCTTGCCCCATCTCCTCGGGGCCCTGAGTCTGTGTCCTGTGGCTACGGACTCTCTGCTCCTGGTGCAGACGGCTCCTCTGATGGTGCTTCCTCAACTGGTGTATCCGCACTCAGCCTATTGTATCTTAGGGTATGTGTGTGTAAATACGTGTGTATGCACATAGATTGGTGTGTATCTGTATGTGTGGGTGTGTGTGTGTTGTGTGTGTGTGTGTGTGTTCAGGTGTGTATGCGACTGTGGGTGGGTTGCTTGGCTCGTGGGAGGCGGTGGGGTGGGAAATGGTCATGTGTGGGAATGTTTTTAATATACACTGTAAAGCACTTTGTGCTACATGCTATGTATGAAAAGTGCTTTATAAATAAAGTTTGATTTGATTTGATTTGAAAATTGTCACTGTTTTTATTTGTATTTTTGATGTTCTTGTTGCTTTTGACAGATTTCTTCCTATTTTCATGATAAACGAGTCTATTTATAAATAGTCAAACTCCATACTCACATTCACTGTATTTAACATCACAACACATAATTATGACTGACATTTTATCTTTAAAAATTAATTTACACTACATAATGTTATCTCCTTTTGTGCCACACTGAAAACATTGCACATGTGTCGTTGATTAAACTTGTATTATATTATTGTTCAAATAATATCTTCTTAATGAGATATTTGTCCAGAGACAGACTGTCATAACCACATGTGTCTTTGTGTCTTTGATCATTATTCTCCATGTCCTTGTCTAACAGATTAATATATCTTTGTGTCACTTTTATTTGTTTATTTCATCACACATTATCGTTGCTTAAGGCTATGGTTTTTATCCTCTTTTGTGTGTGACATGTTTGTTCTAATTAAATATGAAATAAAATATGGTGAACATTTAAGGGAAAAATGTTGTACATTTTTCATGTTGTTATTAGCCTTTAAACATGCTTTTGAGTGCCTTGAATTTGCCATTGCATGTTTTAATTTTTTTTTAAATTATGTATTAACTGAAAGGATTTATCTGCTGTGTGAAATGACACTTACTGAGTGCGTCCAGCCAGCAGATGGCGCCTAATGCTATACACAATTTAGTTGTGTATAGCACTTAAAGTGCTGGCAATGTTAGCACTTTAATACACACGATGTTCATTCTAGCAATAGCAGTTATTGTATTTAGACGGCAGAAATGATGATTTAAGGACTTGACAGCAGAAGATTCTCTGACGTCTGAAAAAGCGTCACTGATTGAGAGAGTTCAGCAAGAAGTGTTTTTGACGCTTGGAGACAGAGGATTTTCAAATGAACATTCCTCAAAACAGTGTGAATGCAGCTGAATGCAACTCCAGGTATGTTTTTGATGATAGAACATTGTTAGAACAGAGTTAAACGCTCAAAAAAGTCACTGTGGCAGAACATGTGTCCTTTATGTTATTCAACAGAAAACAGTCTCCAGGCCTGATAACAAGGCATTTATTATCTCTGCATATTCTGCACCCATTTGTCTCACCTTTTTCAACACCATATGGTCTTTAAATGTAACCAAGTAGAACCCTCCACAGCAATTACTTTAATTGCGATGCACTTCACTCCTGAAGTGTTGTAAATCTGCAATTTCTAATGGTAAATATAAGTGTAAACGGAAAATTCACACATTATATACAAGCAAATCCACCGTGCTTGTTGTCAGTTCAAGTTTCTTCATTGAAGAAAGCCAAAACCAAACACATGATATTTGGTCATGAGCTGTTGCATGTCTTTGCAGACTTCTTACGACTTCACTGACCTCTTGTGGAGCTCGTCTCTGCTTCAGGACATGCTGAGGGGAGTTTCCAGGCTGCACTGAAAATGCCTTGGGTTGAGCTGGAGGAAGTGTCCAGGGAGAGGAATCTGCATATCCCTGCTCACATTTCTTCACTGTAAAACTGTTGAAAATTGATATATGATACTGATCTTAACAACAACTGTACTGGGTATATCAAAATAAATGGGAAAAGGGGACATTGTGTTACAACAGATGAAGAATGAATAAATATTTACCTCTCAATGGAGGACCACAAAATCACACCCCACTTCAACTATGTATTTGGGCCTAAAACTCTAAATGGATATCTTTGGAGCATACATTTGGCAGCATGAAAGAAGACTGAAAGACTGGATGACACAATTTCACCAACAATCAAGGACTCGACTGAAATTATAACCGACATTTGAAAACTGAGAACAATTCCATTTGGGCTTCATTTGAAAATGGACACATTTAATAGATTTTGGATCAAATGGTGGAGTGAAAAAGTGGAGAAAGAGTGCACACAAAAACACAATTTGCAGAAATGACAGCAAGTGTCCAGTGGTTGCACATTTCAGTGATGCCCACCACTGCACTCCGCTTTGGAGAGAAGCTGGACTGGATTGAGAAGGGACTCAATGATGAACTTGTTTTAAATGTACTTTTTGTAAAGTGTGGCTTTGTGTCTCAGTGTATTTAATTAAATGCACATATTTTGGCAGGTAATTATTTGATACTGTCATCTATGTCCATTTTACTTACTTTATACTACAGTTTAAGTGTAGATATTTTGTAATATTAATCTTATGCAGGTGGCTGTGTCTTTGTGCATTTATGAGAGCATAGCCAGACACTCCCTGTTTAAGATGGCTTCTCATCCACATAGAACCATTTCACCGACGAAGGCCAGTGTCCGAAACGTTGCAAAATTGTAAATAAATCAGTGGTGCTGTGAGGAAGACGGTGTGCAAGAGATTTCCTCTTTCTTAAATTCAACCAAAAGCCCACAGTGAGATATTGTTCATACAAGAGTCAGTGAACTCATTTTGAAGCTAACATGCATCTCTGATTATAATTCAACATTTTGAAGCTTATAACGGTCAAAAATCTCTTTTCCTCAGTATCAATACTCATGAAGCCTTGATAATGCCACATAATGTGATTTCATGGTTTGCTAATCCTCTGGCTACAGAGACAATAGAAAACTCCCGAGCCATTTTACACCCTGCTCTTTTTTATGCACACACACACCGCACCTGAGTCGGCTGATGCTTATGAATGACCCAGATATGAATCATAATTAGAGAAATATTTCCTCAAATGATGACTGTGAAACGCGGGGAATGGCTGACGCGCATATGTAAGCGCCGTCCATAAATCGTGGCAGAAAAGATGAATGAGCCATAATTACGCTTGATACAGAGAGATAATCACGAGCCGAAGAGACGAGAAAGACAAGAATGAAAAAAGGGGATCTGAGGTTGACCACCGGAGAAGGAAAGGTATGAATTCACCTGCAGAAACAAACAACATCTGGGTTTAGACAATTATGACTTAAGTACAGTAATTAAATGATTGAAATGAAATGAGTTGAGTGGGTGATTAAAGTTGTTTACCCAGATATGGCTGACTAAATTCATGAAATTATATGTTTGTTAGAGATGTATTTAATGTTATTCACAACTCAACAGCACAATTAGGGTTGAACATGAGACGCACCGCTGTTGTTTCACACAATAATTTGAGAATTTTATTTTACCTTCCCTTTAAGATCCATTTTAAACTACTTTTATTTGTTTTAAAGAATTTGAACGATGCTGTACCTCTTCTGAGCTACACAATTAATCGAAATAAAATTGAAATCGCAACTTGAATGGACGTATTCACAAACCACAAAGGGTGCAGTTTGTGAAGTGCAATGATTTCTTCCACAAACAACAAAACATCTTCTTTTGTTCAGAGTTTCAAAACGTTGCTAAAAACTCATCTTTTTGTGCTGGCTTTTAATTCAACACCAATACATTGTGTTTTCATTTATTTATTTATTTTTCTGTATTATATTGTCTACTCCTGTCTTATGTGTTACTGAACTTGTACAGCACTTTGGGGCAGTGTATCTGTATAAATGTAAATACAAATAAAACTGACCTTTGACCTTCTTAAAAACATTTTGACTTTGGCCTTTGACACAGTTTGAGTAGTGGACATTATTTCAGATTTTTTTTTCCACTTTTATTTTAAACGTTTTTAGTTATTTGATTTTGTGTTGTATGTTGTAGCACTTTGTTCAATCAGGATGTTTTTAAAGTGTGTTGTTAACAAAGTTTCAGTTTCCCGTATGAGCCTTTTTCAGCAACATATTTCCAGTTCACTATTTATTCGTTTCAATTTTTCACAGGAAGGACACGGTGCCACCTAAACGCCGAGCCACAGAAGTTTGACCCTCCTTAAATGCATCGACCTGTGTGCCCATTTGTCCTATCGTTTGTCATATTAACATGTCTCAAGATAAGTAAAGATTTTTCATTTTCCGTCCTATTTTAAAGGGAGCATGGCCACATGGTTATACAGACAAATGTATCTTTCTTTACTTGTGAATCATTGCTATCTTTGCGGTAAAAGAAATGCTGTCATATTCAAAAGTACAAAATGTGGCTTTAACAATATCTCTTGGGGACGATTTATTCAAGGTTCCTGCGCCTCTTAAGGTCATCGCTGCGCCTTGTTCTGCCTGCGCACATCGGTGAATAGAAACAGTCTCATAATGTCTTAATTGATGTCAGTTGAAATAGTTTTATAGAGCGGTGAACTTTTTTTGTCGAGCGCAAGTCCAGATAAATGCAAAAGGTCGTGCCAGAAAAGGCTTGTGATATAACATGACCAGGAGCGCAGAGTTGAAGATGTTGAGGTTTTTTCTCTGGGGGTAAAGAAGATGGAAGTCAGAAGGAAGAGGCAGAAGGGCAGCTCATGTGTCACGAGGGCATGCTCAGATGTGAAAAGATTTATGAAGTGAAAAAGGATTTGAAGCTTGTTGGTTTGAAAAAAGCAGAGTTCAATGAAGGAAAATATTAGTGATCCCAGAATTGAAATACACCAAATATCTAACGGTAAACTGCAAAAATGTATATCCGGCCTTGAATTTAGAATTTTAATCTATGTTTGAGGAAAATTTTGACTAGATTTACTTGTTTATTTGAAGTAGAATTTCAAAGCCTTTCTGACATGACCTTAAAAAAACTCAATGGGACAAGGAACTATTTGGTAAAAATATTTTTGCTTGACGTGAGAATTAAACGTTTTAAATGTAGCCTGAAATATTTTGAAACAGGTAAAATCATTTTGGTCCATCAACCAAATAGACACAAATGTATGAATATGAATAGGAAGTATGGGACATGCTTACATAGATTACCAGTTCCTTGGGTGAACTCTGAGCCAGGAAAGACCATGTCTTCAGCTTTTACAATTTTATAACAGGGTCCATGTCACCCTTAGACTGGAGCCACTGGTTGCCATACATACTTTTTAATGGAAAAAAACTGCTATAAATTGTACATGTTTTATTACGATATTATGTTGTACATGTTGTTATGTGGTAACAGGGCCCTCTTGCAACTGAAAGCTTGCTCTCAACGACCCTCCTTAAAAAAGGTTATGACAGGATACACACTTGACTAAAACGTAGTGAACTTGTATACATATATACATTTTGCCAATTTTCCCCCAGTTTGACAGTTTTTGGAAAGTTTATAATAGTACTTTCTGTGATGTGTAGAGGTATTCCAACCTAGCAACCGTACAGTAAACAAGGGCCAAAAGTCGTATAAATCACACAATAGTTAGGAATTGACACCTGATACCAATACCTGATAACACCTTTATTTTCTTGAGTGATTGGTTAAACTGTTGGAAAAACGTGTCAGTCACAGTGTAAATTGTCAGTTGCCAGTTGGGGATGTCGTTTGCTAAATTTTTTTCACAACTCCCTTTTATCACACGACTGACATTTTTGGTGACACATTGGTGGCTATGCTAGCAAAAGTTTATTTATGACAATATATATTTTTCACAATGAAGGTAAGATTAGGGTTAGGATTAGGAACAGATCATTTGGATAAGTTTAGTGCTTTGGGGTAGGTAAAATAATGGATTTTCAAAATATATTCAATGCAGCTTCACGGCCGTAAAACTTTAAGTATTTAACGCATGTTCTATCCCACCAAATTAAGTCATAATCAGAAAACATGAGAACCTGTCTCAAGCTTTAAATAATTAAAACAAAGTCAGATATAGTGCGTTCACTCTCCATACTTGGTGGAAAGCTTTGGTGGAAAGCAAGGCTGCCACCCCTCACTCACACGATCACACACAGGTGAAGTGGGTGAAGTGTCTTGCTGTCCCAGATATTTTAGATATTTTGTTGGTTTTGTGGATTAATAACAAAGTCTGATTATGATTATGATGATGATATGATTATAATATGATTATACATTTGACTTATTGCATTTCTTGAAACAGAACAGAAATTAACATCCATCATAACGCCTCAAAAAACCTTTTGTCACCACATCTCCAGCCCACTACAATATGCTGTAACTCATAATCTAAATCGTGTCTCTCCGGTGAGTACAGAGGCTTTTTCTTTAATTTAACACATTTTGACTCTGGTGTTGCTCTGGGATTTCACTTGGCTTTAGTGTGTTTGTAGCGCTCATGCTTTTAATGTTGCTGAAGGGAATTGAGGCAGTCCTGTGATATTTGAAATGTATTAAAGGATTATTAGTATTTTTCCGGGACGAGGCAGCAGACCCAGTTGGCCAGTTTAGCTGATGCTACGACGTGGCTCTGCAGAGATTTTTAAGGCTGAACACAAGTAGCTAATTATTAATCTTCTACCCAAATCAATAGCTACTGCCAATATCCCGCCATCTGAGAGAAAACAAGGAAGCTTCAGATGAGGAAATTGAGGCTGCATTATATGCAGCCTAAAGGGAAAGGTTAATTTGCACAAATGGAAAGGTGCAGAAAATAATTAGATTCCTAGAAAATAACTTTAAAGTGGAAGAAGAACAAGTAAAACCAATGTAATATTTGGAATCTTAGATTGGATTGGGCATAGATTGGATTGGACATCTCTGCCAAATGAACAGCTTAATTAAGTCATTTAGCAGAGTACAGAATGTACACATCTGAGAGGAAGCTGTTCAAACGTGAATTAAGATGCACGCTGCACACAGCACACAGTGGGAGGCTCTGGCACATTCGCAACTTTTTCAATGACACTATATTTTGAATTATTTTGCATTTTAAATATGCATAATGTATTTATTTATTTATTTTTTTTATTTAACCAGGATAGTTGGTGATATGGAATCTCATTTTCGGGAGGAGTCCTGGCCCCAGGGAGACCCGATTGTACATGTACGAGAATCTTCTGAATGTGAGACTGATGCGCAAATCGCTACACCACATATTATGTTTTAATTATTGTGCCTCTTTTCTTCAGAGAATATTTTATATTTTCTATAATGTGTATACCTTCACCTACACTGTAACAACAAATTGTGCTTAAATAATAAAGCGAGATAACCACATAGAGAGTGAAGGTATCAAAATGAATAAAGCCGCAACAAGCAGAAGAAACAAATCCGTGTTCCCCTTTGGATAAGAGTATGGAAAGATTTGTATCATCAGAAAACCTGCAACTCCACCATGTGACCCACTGTATGACTAGTGACTGGTTTCTCTGTGTCCTTGTTAATTTTACTGACCACTCCAGTTTGTGTGCTCTATATGGATAGGCTTCCTGGGAATCCACCTAAAATCTGAAGCCTATATACTTCCAGACAAAACCATAGATACCGTACAAAGGGATAAACTATAGCATAATGACATTTACAGTTAATAAAATACATTTCCCTTGCATTTATTGTAAAGTTGCCACCTGATCCCTCCTCCATTCAGAGCCAATGTGAATGAATGTAGGTTTGAACATCACACATTAATGTCCTGCTGCACGTGTGTGAGCCAATCAGCACCTATCCTGCTGAGCGCTGCCCCCTGCTGCTGGACCCCATGCCTGGCGTAAATGTGCAGGGAAGAAACCGCCATGCCACACACACACGGGCAAAATCACAATGGAGCAAGATTTACCCCTGAAAATGAACAGTACGAGCCGTTGCATGATACAGTGATTACAATTCTTCACTGTGCTGCGTGTGGACCTCAGGTTATAGAGATGTGATGGACAGCCCTGAGCTACAGAATGCTCTCACAGTGGAAAGCAATAGTCTAACATTTATGCATTTAACGCAGCGTGTAAAGTGTAAGTCTCGCTGAATGAAATTAGAACAATTGCACCTGTGAAAATGCAAGTGTATGTTTGCATAAAAGACATGATAAAGTTATGTAGAACATTGAACAAGATGAAAATAGAAAGTTAAAAGCGATAATTAGATTCTTACAGTGACAATTATCCATAATCTGACACGTCTAACACAGTTTGGTCACAAGAACAGCAGATGTCCCGCTCCTCAGACATTTCCTCTTCTAATTTGAGACAGTGAGAATTTATTGCCAGTATTATTTATGTTGTGGATTCCAGGTATTTTTGTATTTATCAAATCATAAAAAAAATAAAATGAAGTAAATTTGAGGTATATAGTGATATTGGAGACAGATTTGATCATTATCTGTCTTGCTTTTTACCATCCAAACAGAATATATAAATATATATATATATATATATATATATATATATATATATATATATATATATATATATATATATATATATATATATATATATATATATATATATATATATATATATATATATATATATATATATATATATATATATATATATATATATATATTTATTTTTTAACCACAGAGCAAAAGACTTGTTTTTATTTACACAGGCTTTAAACTGTTGATAATTATCTGTTTGTTGTGTGTGTCTTTACTGACTTGTTTTTATGCTTTTATGTAGCATTCTGAGATTCTGTGGACTGAAAAGTGTGTTATAAATAAAATTGTTATAATTATTATTATTATTATTATTATTATTATTATTATTATAATTTGCAGGCCATTTAGAGCTTCCATGTAATTCGCCCTATGCATGTGTACAATAAGATAATGCATTTCAAGTACACTTATAAAATGTATCTCTTTCATTTATTTGTAATCTGAAGAAATATGAACATGACAGCCGGGCCAAATCGACCGGAGTGCTGAATCTTCACTGGAAACATTAAACACTTGAGAACCCAAACCCCCATAAAAGGATGAACTGTGTGTGTGAAAAAAAAAACAGGAGTGCACCACAGACCCTCTCATGTTGAACCTGATCTGAATTGACACAAGAAAACACCCACAATCCTCCAGGACAGGTCCCTGAGCCCTGTGCAGAGCTGATTACCTGGTACTGACACTCACACTCACACGTTCAGCCTGTGCAAAGACACCACACAGGAAATGGAAATCTGTATCTAGGTTCGTCTGAGTGAATAAAGTGCATTTTCTCATTCACAGAAGTCATTATCTTCACCAGCCGAGTGTGCCATCCATGAAAAGTAATTATTACCCAAATCAATTAACTGATTATTGAGATCAGACTGAGATGGTCTATTGTGTTGAAGTGCACGCTGCATCACTTTTTCATAGTCATTTAGAATTGAAAAGAAGAAATGCTGAATAAAGTATAAAACATAAAGGCGTGTCGATACAGGGAGACAGTTTCGCTATAAAATTCATCTTTGCTGTAAATTGGGTGATGTGTAAAATAAGAACAAAAACAAAAATCAATTTGTTTGTATATATCATAGTGAATTTAGAAAACATTACAAAGTTCCTAGTCACTGTGTCTTTTTTTTTAAAGGTGCACTATTGATATAGTTGGATCGGCATCCGAGGTAACGCCACTAACGGAGCCCCGTGGGGAAACGATCCATACATTTAAATGAAGAACAGCAGCTCTTTCACCACCGCTCAACAACTGGAGCAAACACAGAGATTTGTGCCAAATACAGACACAAAGACAAAGAGTAGAAGAAAAAAAGTGGTTGATCGGTCCAAATTTATCCATGAACGCTAACAGCAGCTGTGGGATAAGTGCTACAGTGCCGCCCGCGCCGCTTGCTGTATTGTAACATCTACAGAACAATCCATTAACTTTTCTGAGGTAATGCCAGGTCAACAACGTCTGTTAAGACTCAGCCGTGATCAGTTGTGCTTAAAATAGACATGATTTGCCAGGAAACGTATTGAAAAAGGATAAAGTTGAGTTTTCTATTGAATCAATAGAGAGTTTTCCCCATGATTTTCTTCATGGCAAACCACACACTCCTGAGATGACGAGCTGCTGACTGTATCTGTGTAACTTTTCTGGTAGGGGGTGCACCACCACTTATGGAAATGTAACTGCTACTTAGCATTTATTTAATTAAGAGTGTTTCTATTGCAAAATATCTAATGAATCATTCTCTGCTCTTCATAGATTTGACCTGTAATTTGTGTAAATCAAACAGTTGCCTCGTGTAGTGACATCACTTGTTTGTTTCCATGGATATAGGTTTAACACCATACTGTGGGACATTACAGACAAAGCAGACAAGCAAGGACAGACATCCACCTGAAAATGTACACGCAGTGCACCTTTAATTAGAATGTGATAATACAATACATTCATTCCATTGTCCTCCAATGTCCGTGCACTTAAAAAAAAAAAAAAAAGTTATCTCCATTAAAACTTCCAAATGAACCTACACTCCTTTGTTCAAACCGTCATCACGCTTGGTTACTGAAGGCTTTAACAATGATGGAAGTGTGATGGGTAATTGATAAAGGCCCATGTGGATCAATCGATAGTGGGAGGAGGAAGGCTGAAACTAGGCCACCCAGCTGCTCAGGCCGTTCATTCATCCACAGTGTGCTATGGAGCTAGATTCATCAGGACTCTCACAGATTAGAGAACAGTCAAAGAAACGCAGAGAAGGAAGTGGAGCAGAGGAAATGGGCAGCAGGAAATGAAGGGGTAATGAGGGGGAAAAGACCAAAGAAAAATAGCAGAAGGCGCAACAATTATTATATGACGACCAGAATACATGCAACCAATTATTTTGTATGTCAGGCGCATTAGGTTGCAGTGATTGGAATAACAGTAGATCTCAATAAATGGGTTTTGATTTGTGGTGTAGGTGAGGTGTGCAAGCTTACAGAAGAAACAAAGTTAAAGGACATTTATTCTGCTACAGTGACTTTTTTGAGCGTTTAACCGTGTTCTTACAATGTTCTGTCAATACCTGAAGTAGCATTCAGTTGCATTCACATTGTTATGAGGAATGTTCGTTAGAAAATCCTACCGCCTCCGACCGTCCAAAACACTTCCTGCTGAACTTCCTTGTTCTTTCAGATTTCATACGTCACATATCAGAGAATCTTTTGCTGTTTTAGGTCCTTAAATCATCGCCAGACTCTTTCTAAGCCTTTCTGCCATCTAAACACATTCACTGCTCCTGCTAACCTGCACCACAGCGTCGGTTCAGCACTGACTTCACCAGATTGTGTCTAGTGCTAGGCGCCATCTACTTGCTGCATGTACTTAGTAAGTGCCATTTCACACAGGATAATAAATCCTGTAATTCAATCAATAATACATTTTTTTATTTCAAAACAAAATAAATGGCAAATTTAAGGTACTCAAGAGCGTGTATAAAAGCTGAAAAATGCATAATATTTTTCCTTTAAACTACTAGTATTTAAATTGTTACCCTTGAACTTGAGTTGTCTTTTGATGGATTCATACATGCTTTAGCATGCATTGTCCTGCATTTAAGGCTTGAGCGCTGGGAAAATGACTGCTGTGCATTTAACTGAGATTAAAAAATGTCTTGTAGCCATGTTTCAACAATAAAAACACATGAAAATTCACTACTTGCCACTGTAAAATGTCGCAGTGAAGAGGTTCTGCAATTTTGAACAGGAAGTCAATGAACCTGTTTAAGATTTTATTTTATTTATTTTATTTATTTTATTTATTTTATTTATTTTATTTATTTTATTTATTTTATTTATTTTATTTATTTTATTTATTTTATTTATTTTATTTATTTTATTTATTTGGCAGGGACAAGGCAATCATACATAGTTACAGAACAAAGCTTGTAGCTGATGCGATGCATACAGAGTTTATAGCAAGTGCTAATTTTTAACTCCCGTCCCTGGTTGGACTTTTCTACACTTTCTACAATCAATAACAAAACACATTAAAACACATTTCTAATAAATAAATAGATCAGTGCAAATTTTAGACTCATTCTTTCACTCTCACTCATACACTTTCATACCATTTACAGGTGGGTACAATTTTGGTTTTCTTTCCAGCCCTTAAGTCTAGAGGTGAACATTTTTACATCAGAAATGCACTTGATTTCAGTGGGTAATGAGTTCCACAGTTTGCAGTTTTGTAGGAAAATGTTGATTGACCAAATGATGTCCTGCACTGAGGGATTTGACAGTTTTGGTTTGCCGTGCCTCTGGTCACTCTGCTGTAGTTTAGTCTCTGTATAAACACACTGACTGGTTCAGGGGCCAAGTTATGAATATACATTTGAAACATAATTTTAGAAAACATAAATTGCTGAAGTTTTCAAAACTTAATAAATTATAATTCTTAAGAATGTGGCAGTGATGAAAGCGGATAGGTTTTCTATCCATAATTTTGATTCCTCGGTTGTACATTGAGCCAATGTGGTTTGTAGCTGAAGGAGCTGCCTGGGCCCATGCTGTCATGCAGTATGAAACCTGAGAGAAGATCATAGCATGCATGTACAGCAGGGCCGCTTGGTTCGGAATGTGATATCTAATCAGTTTGAAGCAATTTAGATTCCTGTTTTGGAGACTTTATTAATGTGTTTATCAAATTTTAGCTGGGGGTCTAAGACCAACCCAAGATATTTAAATTCATTAACTGACTGTATTTTATTATTTTGCAGATGTTTTGCAGATTTAATCAATATTGTGGTTTATATTTAAATTAATTAAATACTGAATACCAGAACAAAAGCATTGCAGAGAATGCACAAATCAAACCACAGATCTCTGCTGAAATATGGAGAGCCTTCAGATCTTTTGCAATGCCTGCCTTATATGTTCTTCTGGATGATTGCCCTATTCCCTATGCCCTATGCCCTTTTCAATTGGGTAAAATGCAGAGGACAAATGTATCTTGTAGGTGATATCGTTATAAATTGACACTTTGAAAGCTGAGTACTTCTGAGTTGGTCGGCCTAAGTCTTTCACTGATCTGCAAACGCGGTGTGATGGTGATATGGAGAGTTGAATATTCGAGAGAAGCACAAAGCCGTTAACACATGCTGAAAAGACAGGATTAATAATGAATGGGAACATGAATATAAAAAGAAAGTGTTGGATAATGGAGATCTGGGGTAGTAGAAGAGTTGTGAAGGCTCTGATTCAACAGAGGAATATTGGGCTCGTGGTGGTTAAACAGATGTGCAGTGCCTCCCTGTGGCAGCCGACTGAGCACTGTGTTACTGCACTCACCCTGCCCACGTCTTTAGCATCAAGAGAACACATTTAATTACAAACTTACATCAAAGCTGCCCATCATTACCCTAATGGACTTAGTTCACCATATTGTGTTTCTCTTGGTCGCTCTGATGAGGAGTGTCTCGCTCCAAATGAAAAGGTAATGGATTATTGAAAGAATGAGGGTTCTTCTTCACTGCACAGCCGATCCATCTGTGAACAAAGTGTCGTTGATGCGGTCAGTCATGTCAATCTCTTTAGAAATAAAAAGATTACTTTCATGCAATTATGTTCCCCATTCATTGCAGTGAACTTGTGATGTGAATGTTTCTCTCTATCTTTCAACATTTTTACATATATAAAAAATATTTAAAAGAACTCGGACAAATCTATCACAGAAAATGTGGTCAAAATTGATCGATTTTACAGTTTCAGCTCCAAAATAGTGACTGAAATGCTCAAACGTCATCTTGAACATCACAGTGACTTTGCACAGTAGACTTTTTTTGAACATTAAATAAACTTCCTTAAACATGAAAAAGCTGCGTGCATCTTGCCACAATAGTTTAAGTGTGAAAGACGATCTGAAGCTAAAGTGAAAATATGAGTGAAACAAACCAAGGAGAGCAAGCCACCCCCTGGCTGTGTTCATTACCCAGACAGATCCGCTCTGTGATTGGCCGTGACACTTTAATGTGAGAGAGGTCTTAATGGGTCAAAGCATCTGTTTGGCTAAGAGGGACGGATAGAGAAATGAAAATACACTTGATGGATGAAGACAAACACATTGCGCTTTGGTCCAGTCACATGTGGTAATTGACAAGAACAAAATGGCTTCCTAACCATTTACAAAGGATAAAGTGTTTGTATTAAAGTTGAGCTGATGTGTCTCACCTCAGCTGTCACCACTGTGCCCTGCTGGCTGTGAACAATCCTGCTGATCGGTGCTGGGAAAAGAAACGCCGGCTTATTGGTACAGCTTGTATTTTGCAAAGTTGTGTTTTCCCCCAAACTATGGAATTCCAACAGGAGCCAATTATTTTCAATCACACATCAACACATGCCGCAGAGGCACAGTCACACAACATACATTTTCAGAGACAATAAGATGCAGTAGGGGACACAAGCAACCTTATGACTAAATATAGAGAAAAGCTGCAACAGTGTCATTATTTGGATCAACCAAAATTCCTGAAAACAAAGCTCAGAAGTGCAAGTGAAATCAAGGTCAAGATATAACCAACAGTTACTGCAAATAAAACAAATCAGTGTAACTACTTGAAAGTCAAAATATGTTCATGAAATACTAGGTGTCATTATGTAACCATTTACTCATGTAACAACTTCGAATTAAGGAGTATTTACTAGCTCTACTCAGATGTTACAGCTGATATAAATGCTGCTGTATATAGAGGCGCCTCTTTTGTTTTTTTTTTTTGGACACAATTTATTTTTCACTTTAGTGTTTCTCGAGGCAAATACTGAAAGTGACATAAACACTGACCTTTGTGTTGGCAGAAGTTATTTCAACTTTAAGCAATTGATTGTTTTTTGTTGTTTTTGTGGTTTGTGGATCCGGCATCTCTAACTCTTCCATATTACTGTTTAAATATTAAGCTCGCTGCTATTACTTTTTTCAAGCTCTGCATAAAAGTAGGTAGATGTTATCTCTTTCTAACAATTGTTATATTTTATGCTTAAGATAGGATATCTTTTCGATCATCCTATCATTTTATTTCTATGATCAGAATTGAAAAACACATGACTCTAGCAGTGTTTAAATTATTAATTGATAATAAGTTACTTTCCATTTATAATTTTACATTCTTAATCGTACTCGCTGACCAAATAGAAATGACTAAAGTGCATTTCTTTTCCTGATCTGAATGTTCACTGAAGTTGTTTACTATTTGTTTTATTTGGTCAGGATAGCACATGTTCATGAACATGATGTTCAAGCTGTAAAGACGCCTGGTTGTAGTCACGATACCACAGTCGCTCTCATAAACACACTCTCATTCATACACCAGTGTACTTGAAGTGTCTTACTCAAGGACACAACAGCAGCGTGAAGTACAGGTACAGTTGCCCTACTGTAGCTCCTGTTTGTGGTTTCCTTTCTAAGCACCGGGCCCAGCCCTGCTTTGCCTCCAAGATCTGATGAGATCAGGTGTTCTCCTTCATTGTGCTGCCTCACCTCGAGCTCCTGTCCTCGGTGTGGAACTGTGCAATCAGCCACCATTACACCCCACAGAAAGGACCTAGAAAGAAGTGTAGATGCTATCAGTACAAAACTATTGATATGCTAATGAAACACACACATTTACACACACACACCACAGTGACAGTGAAGAGTTCATTCCAATCTGACAAACCCTTTATTGGGAAAAAAACAACAAACTTCCCATTAAAGATAGACCGTTTGACTTATTTGTTGGTGTCTTTTATTCTCAACAGCAAAATTCTAACTGTCAAGATTTCAACAGTTAGCTTCAGATAAAAACATTTGCATTTCAAAGACACAGTCATCTGTGTTTGAAATGGAAAAAAAATTAATAATTCTCAATTAATTTTGTCATTCAGACATTTTAGGGCTTCCCCATTATTCATTGCACTGTAAAAATATATGTTTTTCATTACAAAGCACTTTTCTCAAAACTGAAGAATAATTCACTCTGACAAGTATGCATTTATTGACAATTATATGCGGTAACAGGATACAAGATGGTCATGTGACTCACCCGAGGGCACAATATGATACTGTGGGAACCATGTTACAGTCAAGTCCTGATTTTTCAAGGCCAAATCATGCACAAGTCCTAACCGTTTGAGCCCAAGTCTTTTAAAACGAGTGCTAGTCAAATCTGAGTCAAGTCAAGTTGTAGGACTCTCAAGAGTCACAAGTTCAGCTCATCTAAGAAGAGTTTTTTTGGAATTCCCATGGCTTTTTATTTTAAACACGCGTTTATAACCAAGTCCTAACATATTAACATATTAACCTATTAACATATTAGGACTTGAGAGGTGTCATGAGTCGCTGCCCTCAGAAACATACAAGTCTCATTATCAGTCATACGTGCAAGCCGAGTCACAAGCCCCAGACATTTTAATTGTATTTTTTCCTCATTTAAAGAGTTAAATAAACATTACTACCTCTTGTTCGTGCACAGAAAAAAAGCACTTCCTGCATTTAAGGGTGGTATGATATTACTTTTACATGTTAAAAGTCACTTCATCTCTATTATTTGGTGGTTTATGTTTAGCTGGTGAAGATGGATCGTTTCTCCTTTTATACCGAGAGCCATGAACTTGTAGAGATAGTCTGTCTGCACACATTTGAGTTTAATACTCTGCTTGGCTCAAGAACACCGAGACAAGAGGTGCATAGCTGACATACTGTAATAAAGACAAACATGTTTCCATGGAGACTATAAGCCGAGTGTCATTCAAGTGGTCCATTTCGTAAAACAGAAATATAATCTGGCATGAATAGTGACATTATATGAAAATAGAAGAATTATGGAGCCAACCAAACAATAAATAAAGTACCTAATGAATTTATGAATGATCTCCTCCCAAAAATCCTGTTATATGGTGAATGTGTTTGGCTTGGAGTAAACCAGTCACCAAGACCCATAAATCATTTGCGAAACTGATTAAAGGTTTATTTCCGTGGTCGAATCTTCAGCATAATTTTTGTAAAAGCCTGACCTCAGGAAAGTGACTCAGCTCACCCATGAGTTTTTGAGTTTACTCGCTTAAACAGCAACTGAGGTGTAAAATAATCCATAGAAGTCTAAAGGCCCAAACTAAACTCTATTTTGAATAAACTGCTGATATGCAGTGCTGAGAAGTAACTAAATACAAAAATACATATACAGATTTCTAATTTTGAGCAAGTGTATTCAGATACATTTACTTTTCTAAAATCAGAGAAATACATTGTGGTATTTGACGATGAAATTTCAGCTTCAAACTGCACTGAATTGGTGAGAAAAACAGAAAACACAGCTCTTATTTTGAGAGCATGTGCAATTTTTCCTTCTCTTTGTTATTCGTCTTATAAATAAATGCTTAACAAATATCTTTTTAATCCTATGTCGCGTTTATGTTATGAAATAAGGCAACTCAATGTGAAAGTACTTTAAGATTCTAATAATACAGTACTCTGATTAGACCAAGTAACAGAATACTACCGTACTTAATACATTTTAATGCAGATATTCATTATTCTGTAACTAGTTTTCTTTCCAACACTGCAATATCTTCCAATAGCAAATTATCCATATCAGAATGGTAAACTTAAATCTACAGCTATAAACAGGCTTTACCGGATCCTTGGTGCTTCTGCCCACTTTCTGACTTTGTCAACCCTGTCAGCTCATTTTCAACAGACTGCTGCCCGTTCTTCTACAAATATCCACCAAAAAAGACTTTCTGAGAGACAGGCCTGATGCGAAGTAAAAAGCTGACTCCAGAGTCTATCATTGTGGGGACATAGAGAGATCAAATTTTATTCATCCTCGTTATGAAAAAAAAAACATTGTTATATTAATACTCTCATCAGGCCAGTTACTTCATTTTCAGTGGCCATGCTGAAACACAACGTTGACAGTAACCCCTTCAAGGTTATTCATCAACGTTTGTTCATTTGTTAAACACATTCTTTCTTTATATGTTAAACATTAATTTGATCTTGTTTCTTTTTTAATCTTCATATGTTCCAAAGATTCTTCATGATGCACACACCCCTGGCCACAGCAGTGTTGTCAAATTACTGGGCAACAGATAATCATCCATCATTGCAGTGACTGCCCATGTAATTGTTACACAATCCCTCTTTGTCATTTTCCTCTATGTTCTCATCCACTCTTTAGGAAGTCAATTTATGCCAAGCTTTTCAATGTATTTCTCACTCCTCTGACTGAAGAAAATCTGGAGAGTGTTGGACCAGAGGGTTGTTTTACCGTGAGGCAAATGTAAGCAACAGTTTATGGGGCTCTCAGCACGTGGCACTTCTGCCTAAACAAACGGTGTGTCTGGTCCGTCTTTACATGAATTAGCAATGAGGAATGAACATGCACACATGCATTAATTAAGTGTTTAATTATTAGCTAATCATTCAAGTGCTGTGTCAATGTGAAAACTGCATTTCATAGTCTGAGGAATAGGGGCAAATAAAAACCCTGTTTTTAAATCAAATGAAATGTTGAAGATTCAACAATGTGAGCTTTGAACAACAGTAAAGCACAAACAGCACACAAGAGTAAGAGAGGGTGAATAGCAAAATAATACAATAAATAGTCCAGCATATAGTGTTCTATAGATTGTATTTTCCTTTTTTAAGTATGAAAACATACTTTTTATAATAGCACATACTTTGATGGATACTTTTCATGTTTGTTAGTCCTACTTTTAAAGAAAGCTCACTTATTTATACCAATTTGAATGATACAATGTCCAATGATTTTTTGTGTTTATTTTTGACTGATTTGTCAGGCAGACATTTTGTGAAATTAGGCATAATATTTATAGATGTGCTTTTTTTTATTATTATTGCAATAATTAATTACAACAATTACAATATTCATTTCACATTTTTAATTAGTTTTTTTTATTTAATAACAGCATTCTTCTGGGCTAAAACATTCTTCCACTTCACGTGCGGTATTGCTTGGAGTGTGCTCTGTGCTCCTCTGACGTACAGTCGCACAGTCGGACCAACAACTGCATCCTCAGCCAACGGTGCCTGCACTGGATTATGGCAAGGCAAGGCAAGTTTATTTGTAGAGCACAATTTGTACACAGGGCAATTCAAAGTGCTTTACATAACAGGAAAAGTTGCATTAAAATCACAAAACACAAAAAGACACACGGAATCATTTTAAAATAAAGCGATTTAAAAGAGAAGAGTGCAGCTAGATCTTTCAGTCGTATGCACATCTAAACAGAACTGTTTTTAGCCTGGATTTAAACATTGTCAGAGTGGAGGCCTGTCTCACATCTTCGGGGAGACTGTTCCAGATTTTAGGCACCAGCAGGAGGCCGGTCCCTGAGGTCCTCAGAGTGCGAGATGGTTCATATGGCTCTAACATGTCAGAGATGTACTTTGGTGCTTGGCCGTGGAGAGACTTGAACACAAGCAGAGCTGCTTTAAAGTCTATTCTCTGAGCCACAGGAAGCCAGTGCAGAGACCTGAGCACAGGACTAATGTGGTTGTACTTCCTGGTTCTAGTCAAGACTCGAGCAGCAGCGTTCTGGATGTACTGCAGCTGTTTCACAGCTTGTTTGGAGAGGCCAGTGAACAGGCCGTTACAGTAGTCTAACCTACTGGAGATGAATGCATAGATAAGTCTCTCTAAGTCTGGTTTAGACACTATACCTTTAATTTTGGCAATGTTTTTAAGGTGGTAAAAGGCTGTTGATGTTATTGATTTGATGTGGCTGTCAAAGTTCAGGTCTGAGTCCATTATTGCCCCCAGATTTCTAACTTGATTTGTCGGTTTTAGAGCGAGAGACTGGAGGTGACTGCTGACACTTTCTCTCTGTTTCTGCAGCTCAAAGACGATGATTTCAGTATTGTCTGAGTTTAGCTGAAGAAAATTGTTTTGCATCCACACGCTGATCTGTTGGATGCAGTGACAGAGTGAATCCACTGGTCCATATTCACCTGCCGTCAGTAAGACATAGATCTGAGTGTCGTCTGCATAGTTGTGATAAGACACATTTGTGCTGTGTATTAGCTGACCTAAGGGCAGCATATAGAGGTTGAACAGAAGGGGTCCCCGGAATGACCCTTGGGGCACCCCACAGGTCAAGCTCATGTGGTCTGAGACACAGTTACCAATCTCAACAAAGTACTCTCTGTCCTCAAGGTAGGACTTCAACCAATTTAGGGCGGTGCCAGTGATGCCCACCCAGTCCTCTAGTCTCTGTAGGAGGATCCTATGATCGACAGTGTCAAAAGCAGTGCTCAGATCTAACAGAATTAAGACTGAGGCTTTGCCCGTGTCAGTGTTCAGGCGGATGTCATTTGTCACCTTGATTAGAGCAGTCTCAGTGCTGTGATGAGGTCTAAAACCTGACTGGAAAACATCAAAGGAGTTGTTTATAAAGAGTAAGTCAGTGAGCTGTTGGTAAACAACCTTTTCGAGGACTTTGCCTAAAAATGGCAGATTTGAGATGGGCCGATAATTTTTCAGTACAGAGGCATCAAGACTGCTCTTCTTTAGGAGAGGCTTAATGACCGCAGGCCCTTGGGAAGTGGTGTTAACAAAGTGCTCAGAACAGACTTTAGAAATCTGGTGGGTAACACATCGAGGCAGCATGTAGAAGAACTCAGACTGGTGATGATCTCTTGGACAGTTTTGTCAGTTACAGGTGCAAACTGAGTCAGTTCTAAATGTGTAGGTGGGTTTAGGGTTATTATTTGCACTGTGGAATTTATGGCATTTTTAATGCCCTGAACCTTGTCATTAAAGAATACTGCAAACTCATTGCACTTAGCTGTGGAAAGTAGTTCTAACGGCAGCAGAATTGGAGGGTTTGTTAGTCTGTTTACTGTTGCAAACAGAACACGCAAGTTATTACTGCAATTTCCAATTATTTCAGAAAAAAAATCCTTCCCTTGTTTTACATAAAATTAGGTTGTACATGTACAACCTTTCTCTATAAATCTCTTTATGAACCTGGAGCTTTGACTTGCGCCATTTTCGCTCAGCCCTGCGACTCCCGTTTCTGTGCCCTGACTGACTCATTATTCCTCCATGGCGCCTTCTGCTTATTTTTAACCATTTTAACCTTCATAGGAGCAATGGTGTCCAGAATATTCAAGACATTAGATGTAACAGAATTTAAAAAGTCGTCAACATTTGAACATGATGGATTTTATGATTTTATGAAGTTTATCATTTCCATGAAGAGTGCACTTGTGCTGTCATTTATGTGTCTCCTCCGAACAACTGCAGGACCAGCCGGTGATTTGGGAATAACAGACAGGTCAAAGAAAACACAGAAATGATCAGACAGTGCCACATCGACCACACTGATGTTTGAAATATTAACCCCTTTTGTAATTAGTATGTCCAGAGTGTGGCCTCTGCTGTGGGTGGGGCCACTCACATGCTGAGTAAGACCAAAGGTTTCAAGGACAGCATCAAGCTCTTTAGTGTTTCTGTCGCAAACATTATCCACATGAACATTGAAATCACCTGTAATGACCAAACCGTCAAAGTCTGTGCATACAACTGAAAGCATCTCAGTAAAATCATCAGTAAAACCTTGGCAGTGCTGGGGAGGCTTGTATAGGACAATGTAGAGTATGGAGGGAGACTGTTTTAGCTCCATTTTAAAAGACAAATACTAAAATGATGAAAACACCTCAAAAGACAACCTCTGGGTAACTATTTTATCTCTAAAAACTGCACAGACACCTCCACCTTTTTTGTTGTTGCATGTTTCAGATTCAAACTTGAAGCTCGGTGGAGTCGCTTCTATTAGAACTACATCCCCCGTGTTTTTGTCAAGCCATGTTTCAGTTAAAAACATAAAATCAAGATTATAAGAAGATATAAAATCATTAATTAAAAGTGATTTGTTACATAAGGATCTGACATTAAGCACAGCAAGTTTCAGATTAGTTTCAATGTGACTAGACGTTATCTTTTCACAGGGAATATGAATTAAATTTGTAAGATTGGACAGTCTAACTGTCCTTCTGTTCTCCAGTCTGTGTGACGTGACTACAGATATAACACAGGGCCCCGGGTTTGTTTGACCATTTTCATGACCATAAGACCCACTGCATCCTAGCTATGGGAGATAACAGTTCTGGGGGGAGGTGGGGGAGGGCGGCGATTGGGGAGACCTGGAGGGAGTTTGGGCAAAGGCTGAGTGGGGAGAGCTGTGGGGACTTTGGGTGATGGACCAGGTGAAAGGCGAGGGGGTAGAGGTGCGGGTCGTTTTTTTGGTGAAGCAGGAAAGTTGAAGCTCCTGGGTGGTATGGGGGTACAGATTTGTATGGGGAAGAGTTCATCATTGTTGACATCAGAACTCTTGATCTTGCTAAATTAGGTGTGAGTGGAACCATCTTAATTCCTGATTTGATCAGACTTTCAAGATGGTTGGCAAGGCCCCTGGGTGAAGGTGGAGATGAAAAGGAGAGTGATGATTGAGTGGGAGTAGATGTTGCAGGGGGGACCCAGGACTGGTCTGAGGGTAGGGGTGATGACAGGGCAGCTGCTGGGCCTGTCACAGAGCAGTCCATCGCCTGTGATGAGGACCCCGGGGCAGGGGGACGGATGTTGAGCTTGAACCCTTCACCGGCGGCGGTGGAGATCGTTGTGGTGCTGCAGCTGATGACTTCTTTACTGGAGGCAGTGTAGGTGATTTTGGAGCAGCTGGAGTTGAATCCTTTGCTGGGCCTGGTGGAGCTGCTGTTGATAAATCCTTTTGTGGAGTCGGCTGTTTTGTTACTGCTGATGTTGAAGCATTGACTTGGTCTCTGGCTGATTGATCCGGAGTTCTTCTCTCATTCCTCTCCTCTCGAACTATCTGTTCACGACCCTGTCCATGACATTCTGATGCCTGAGAGCGTGGAGGAGGTTTTCTGTCAGCGCCCTCACTCCACCTCTGCACAGATGTGGGCCCTTTCCCTTGAACAGGTCCTCACGTTTCCAGAACAGATAGAAGTTCTCAATGTAGTGCAATCCTCTAGGTGCACACTCTTTGGACAGCCAAGTGATCAATTGTAGCAGCCGGCTAAAGTTGTTGATCTTGTGGCCCATCGAGGCAACTGTTGTTGTGATTTTGGGCATTATAAAAATAAATTGATTTGATTTGATTTGATTTGATTCCTGTCAATATTTGGAAGAGGTCCACTGATGAATGTCTTGATTTCTACTTTATCAAGCTCCTCAAATAACTTCATGAAGTCTTTTTTCAAAACTTCAGTCTGCTCCTTTGTCCACTACACCCATGTGTACAATCAGCTGTTTAACTCCTCTGTGTGTGGACAGTACTTTGGGAAGCAGTGACGTAATCTCAGAAATTGTGCTGCTGGGGAAGCTGCATGTTTTCATTCTTCCATGTATGACTCCACTGATAGCACCGTCTCCTATCAAGAGTGTGTCACTGTCCTTGACGTTTGGCACAGACTGTCTTTCTGCTGCTTTTTATCAACATCTTGGTGGCTACAGTTTTCTCATTCTGTAAATTCAGTCTCTGATAGTGGCAAAAATCTGTTTGTAAGCTGTATAGCAGGCGACTTTACATTAGCTTTGTATCATTTTGGTTTTGCACCAAGTTTGACCCAAGATGCAGCCGGCTGGTCTTTACCCAGTTTTGGGAAAGACACAGAGTCACTCCGGTTTAAGTTGAAAGTAGCTTTTCTTGAAAGATATGTAGACTTCTTACCCCTCTGTGACACTGGAATTGAATAGTGAAGTCCTTTTTCAGATTCTAGAGCGAATATCCGTGCTTGTAGCTCAATTATTTCATGTTGATATTTCCGACAGCGTTCAGTTTGTTTGCCTTCTCTCCCCGGACATGTCGCTGGCTCGTCAGATAGTTTGTTAAAAATTGAAAAAAAATTATATTAAAATCCTTCAAAATTCCTTTGAAAAGTCATAATCCAAGATTTATAGAGGACAAAAATTTATTGAAAACAGCTGTAGCAAGCAGGAGCAGCAAGGAAAAGCGTCTGCACTCTTCAGTAACAGGAAGTGAAAAAAACATAACAAAATCCAGGTGCATTATGGGAATAAAAACCTGGTAAAAAAAAAAAGAAAAAATATATTATTTTTATTTAATATATATAAAAATATATATTATATTATATATAAAAATTCCCTTCTCACCCTCCGCGGGTGGTCTCTCTCCTCCATCTCTGAGCTCGGGTCCTCTACCAGAGGCCAGGGAGCTTGAGGGTTCGGCGCAGTATCTTAGCTGTTCCTAACACTGTGCTCTTCTGGACTGGAATGTCTGATGCTCCTCCAGGGATCTGCTGTAGCCACTTCTCCAGTTTGGGGGTCACTGCCCCGAGTGCTCCGATCACCGCGGGCACCACGTTGGCCTTCACCTTCCAGGCCTTCTCCAGCTCTTCTCTGAGCCCTTGGTATTTCTCTAGTTTCTTTCTCCTGATGTTGCCATCACTTGGTATTGCCACGTCAACCACAACAGCCTTCCTTTTCTCTTCCACCACCACGATGTCTGGTTGGTTTGCCATTACCATTCTCTCAGTCTGTATCTGGAAGTCCCACAGGATCTTCGCACGGTCATTCTCTACCACCTTTGGAGGTGTTTCCCATTTTGACCTTGGGGTTTCCAGTCCATACACAGATGTTTCTGTGCACTATGCCAGCCACTTGGTTATGGCATTCCATGTATGCTTTCCCTGCCAGCATCTTACACCCTGCAGTTATGTGTTGGACTGTCTCAGGAGCTTCTTTGCACAGCCTACACATTGGGTCTTGTCTGGTGTGGTAGATCTGGGCCTCTATCGCTCTGGTGCTCAGGGCCTGTTCTTGTGCAGCCATGATGAGCCTCTGTGCTGTCCTTCAGTCCGGCCCGCTCTAGCCACTGGTAGGATTTCTTGTGATCAGCCACTTCAGTTATGTTCCGGTGGTACATCCCATGTACGGGCTTGTCCTCCCATGATGCTCCCTCCTCCAGCACCTCATCCTCTGTTCTCCATTGCCTGAGACATTCACTGAGCACGTCATCATCTGGGGCCTTATCCTTGATGTACTTGTGTATCTTGGATGTTTCATCCTGGATAGTGGCTCTCATGCTCACTAGTCCACGGCCTCCTTCCCTACGGCTAGTGTACAGTCTCAGGGTGTTGGATTTGGGATGGAACCCTCCATGCATGGTCAGGAGCTCTCGTGTCTTAACATCTGTGGTCTGTATCTCTTCCTTTGTCCATCTTATCATGCCTGCAGGGTATCTGATCACTGGCAGGGCGTAGCTGTTTATCGCCCAGGACTTGTTCTTGCCATTGAGCTGGCTTCTTAGGACTTGCCTTACTCGCTGGAGGTGCTTGGCTGTTGCCGCTTTCCTTGTTGCCACTTTGAGGTTGCCATTTGCCTGTGGTATTCCAAGGTATTTGTACCCATCCTCAATGTCTGCGATTGTTCCTTCTGGGAGTGAGACCCCTTCTGTGTGGACTATATGTATATATATATATATATATATATATATATATATATATATATATATATATATATATATATATATATATATATATATATATATATAGTGTATAGTGTATATACATTATTGATTTGTTCTGGAAGTTGTGATACAATGTGATGACTAGTTTCCAAGCTTCCTTTATCAATCAATCAATAAATCAATACATCTTTATTTGTACAGTAAGGGCAATTTAAGCACACTGGGCAATTAAAATGCATCGTATTAGAATACCACAAAAGGTCTCAGCGCAGCTTAAAGTGCGTATGACAGGCTTTCATGATTTTCTAATTTTGTCTTTATTCAGTGTATTAATACCTGTTGTAAATATAAATTATAGTTTTACACCAAGTTCTCAAGTATCAGTTTGTGAAGAAAAGTTACAGGAAGTAAACAGGGGGAGACAAAGTTTATGCACAATTTACACAAAAGAGACTACTTTTTTGATCCTTTATACATTAATTCAACAAAGGTGTTCACATGTATTTTTTATTTGTAAAATAAATTTAAAAATCTTTGACATTAGATGCATTTGGCCCAGTGTACAGTGTGGTCAGGCAGGGTCAGCAGGAGAATAAGACGCCTCAGAACAAAAGTGCCCCTCCTTCGTGTCCTGTAGGCATCACAGCCAGAATCCAGAACCTGCAGGTGAACTCTAGAGACACAGCAACAAACCCCTCAAAGCCTCATTCTTTCCTCGCTCTGTTGCTTCATCACAAGAGCCATTGCCTCCAAGTATTTCCTCTGGAAGTATTGACTTCCTTCAGTCTGCCCCAGTCTGTCCCAGGGCAGCTGTGGTTAGAATAGAAGCTTACCACCACCAGGTTTGGAGTAAATGAGTAATGCATTATTATTATTATTATTATTATTATTATTGTTGTTGTTGTTGTTGTTGTTGTTGTTGTTGTTGTTGTTGTTGTTGTTATCATTATTATTATTTTTTTAAGCAGTATGTCACTTTGAAACTGTAAGTCAGGGGGTGGGACTTTCTCTTGAGTCATATTTTATCCTTGTCTGTACATTTACTCAGTGTTTACTGGTTCTTTTTCTGTTTTCAAAGATCTCACTATATATAGCTAAAATGTAAATCTAAAATAAATCAATGCGCAAGCATGAAACCATCTCAAAACTAAATACTGTTTTGTGTTTAGCTTTGCTGCCTCCTTTGCCAGGCAAATTGCAGTATTTTTGGCATTGTTTAGTTACAACAATTCAGCATGTTTCACTAAATGAGCTTTAGTTTATCCAGAAAAAGAGGAGTCTCTTTTGCAGATGCACCTGTCACTCAAGTGTGTTGCTTCGTTAATTCCCACTTTTCTAAAGCACGACTCTCATCTCATTGACCATGTCTGTTTAAATAAGCTGTCAATCACCCGGCCAGCCCCTGAGCTACAATTACTTCAACACTTTACATCAACATACAAGATGAGAGGAATTAAAAATACTTTGGGTGCTGTGGGTTCACTTTGGTGCAAGCATCACAAAACTGTCAGCGTAAAGTGGAAAATTCAATTATAGCAGTACAATTGAATGGGTCTAAATTAAACTTGTCTTTATTATCTTGCTCTTACCGTGTTTTTTGTTGAGGATTACTAGAACCTTTCAAGGGACATTACAGGCCTAATGACTACATGGATTTATACAAATTCCACTTTCTCAAGCATGTCCCATTTCTGTTGTGCCAGCCAGTTTACATGAGCCCTTTTTATATCAATAGCAAAGGTTTCAAAATGATCCCATAAAGATACACAGCACAGCACACAGCTTTGGTCCTGGGCTTTGATTCAGATCAGAGAGAGCCTCTTAAAAGTGTTGGTCAAAATGATGGCCAGGTTAATTTTTGAAACCCTTAGGTCTGAAAACTCCTGGATGAAAGCATGTTAACACTGCCGCAGCAAAATACTGAAAAACCATAGGACTGGCCGAGTGGCCAAGTGATTCACATCATGCCTTACTTTAAAAGTGCGCTTTAAAAAAATCAGTTTATAACAGTGACCACCAGATGGAGCCAAATTCAAAGGAATACTATGAAAGAGTATCACTTTTCACAGAGGCTTATACAGGCTGTGCACAGGCCATTGTCAAAGTGACGTTTACTCTTGAATGAAACATCTAAACTACATTCAGAGCACAATGTATTTAGACTGTGTAGAGACTTGGGCTGTTTAACCTACAGAAATCGCCTACATGATGCCCGTTAACGTTACTCATGTATTTTTGAATGTTGCCAATTATCAAAGCAAGAAAATAATTGGTCAGTGCGCTTTCTATTAGGCAAAAGGTGGGTTAATGAACCTCTTGCGATAGGCAAGAAAAGAGTTTACAAACTACTTCTTTATCTTCTGTCCTGACCACATCCTCCCTTTGACAGGATGCTTGTGGGTCTGTCACAAAATGACACAATGGCAATGGCAATTTTAGCAGCAGATCGAATCATTTACTGCCTACCACGTACAATACGCTCAAGATATCTGCTACATAAATTAAGTTCAGTTTTGTGAATGTGTGTGTGTGTGTGGCTGTTGTTGCGGGCTCCTCTTCCCATCAGGGCGCACAGAGCACGGCGCAGGCCCCGGGCATAAGCGCCGCCCCTGCCGCCGTCAGCCCGGCCGGGTTAAAGCCCGGTGGAAGTCTGGTTAAAGTCGGGCTATAGCTCGCACACAAACGGGTCGGCAGAGCGGTGTCGGTACCGGGGCAGCCGGTGCTCGTCGGTGGAGATCGAGGCTCGGCAGCGGACACAGGTACGTAGCTTTTGACCCACTTGTAGTGTTCCAGAGGAGCTGTCCCGTGGTGCTGCGGTACACTGAAGGATTGCTTTACAAATCAGCATGGGCTAACCTGCCTCTGTCATTTCAAGTGTCATCTGAACTTCGATAATAAGCGGGTTACTCATTCTCTCAATGTTTATGTTAATGATTTATTAATAACATGCAGGTCTAAAGAAAGAAAAAAATGACAGATAGTGTCACAGACAAACAGATCTGTCATTACAGATTAACCCAAGAGTAACAGAACAGAAGCCTTGACACTGTCTCTATTTAGAGCTCTGTTTTGCAGCACAGTGAAAAGACAGCTAACAACTATGTTCTCTGTTAATTTATTTGTCTGTATTCTCACTTAATTGAAGATTTATTTTTTGATAGAGCATTCAATCAATATGTTTTTGTATTGTTGATATTTCAACCAGAAGGGATGATGATTCTCCTGCACATCCTCATTCTCGTCGCCCTCCATCACACTCCGGTTAATTTGCTGGAATTTCGCTATCATAACAACCAGCAGATTAAAGAATACCTGTTTCAAGTCAGCACCGCCAACCCCCACATCACACACCTGTACAGCATTGGCAAGTCCGTCAGAGGTAGTTACACTTTTGCTTAATATTTGAATATGGGTCTGGCAAGTCAATGACAAAATTCCTCTATAATTGCTTTAGAAGCTTTTATTTACTAATGTGTAATGGTTATTTATATATATATTATTATTATTATTATTATTATACTGATTCAGGTTTTTCACAGACCTCCTCAGACCCTCCAAGGGTACAACAGCCGACAAACTGACCCTGGATCAGTTTTGCCTGAAGTGTCAGGTGCTCATCACCATAGTAACACCGTCACCGACAGTGTGATCATATGTCGAGACAGTAGACCTGGGTTAATTTAATCTGGAACAACCTAATCCAACTAATCACTTATACATACAGACACACTCTGCTAATCTGGGCTAATCTAGGGCACCAACTGGCTGCTGTCCAAATCTGTGCATCTGAATGGATTTTGCATCATCTTGTCAAGTCATTTTTCACGATTTACCTCATTGGTTTTCATACTTTTCCACGACAACCTGTTCACACCTCCTGCAGTTTGTTCAACTGTTTGGGTGCGTGCAAACTTGCTCCGACATGTAGACTTCTATCCAACAACACCTTAATGCAAACAATCAGTAGTTTGTATAGAAAACTGATATATTGTCTTATTGTAAGTGCAAATAATTGTATCACTTTGATAATTCGTTCTGATATAATGCACATAACTCATTAATTGTTGAAAACCTCTCATCCTTTCCTCAGGTCAAGAGTTGTGGGTGTTAGCTTTGGGTGTCAGACCTGGCCAGCACACTGTTGGAGTCCCAGAGTTCAAATATGTGGGAAACATGCATGGCAACGAGGTGAGCGGACACACACAGAAACATACACACACCAACGCACTGGCCCCTCCCTGCTCACAGGAAGTGGGGCTAAAAGGAGACTAAAGAGATCAACAAAAGCCATTCAAACAGTCCACTCCATACATACTTTTGTGGTCAGAGACAGGCTCTGTCTGTTTGAGGGAGAAAGGAGGCATTAAAAATACACCCGATAATGTGGATTGATAAGTAGTAAGTAGGCTAAACAAAAATATTTTTCAAACTCAAGTACAGTATTCTGTGCTGCTGGTAAATGAGCCGGTGAACCAGATTTCCATAAACACTAATTTTATCTCAATTAGCGTTTCGCCAATTCCATTAACTGCCATAGTTAGTTGCAATGACTGTAATTACAGCTGTTTGGGACAAAACCGCAGTGAAGTGAACCAAATACTTAAGGGCCAATGATGTACATCTTTGTAGCGTACATTTAGGTCAGCTATAAACTCCTTTACAGAAATGGAGTAATAACTAAGTTTAAAGTTATTATGTGTTAAATTAATCATGTCACGTGTGCCTAAGAAAAAGTGAAGACAGACGAGCATATTGTTACCATGGTGATGGTCCTGGGGTGATCTCTGGCTGTGTGCGAAAGTCAGAGGAAATGTCCTTAAATAGACACGTCATGGCTGGACACACACTAATACACACAGAGTTAGTGGAGTGTGTCGCTCAGGGAAAACTTCCAGAAAAAGCTCCTTTCACTCAACCCCCTGCCCCAACACCCACTCACACTCACTGATACACACACGCACACTCTCTAACACACTGACACACACACACACACACACACACACACACACACACACACACACACACACACACACACACACACACACACACACACACACACACACACACGCACACTCTCTAACACACTGACACACACACACAAACACGCACACAAAGCCTCCTAAAAGAGGATCGTCTTGACAATCATCTCAGTCATCTTAAGAAGAATTTTTGGAGGAACTCTGTACTGTATGATGCAGTGCACATTAATGATTATTTATTTATTATTAAATTGTTTTCAATAATCACGAATAATAATTCTGAAAAAGCCCTCCCACTCACCAGTACATCATGGGGTGTTCCCGCTCTGCCAACCTGGCAGCAGCACCAGACATTTTGTATTGTAATTCATAACCCAACACATAACACAAACTACAGTAATACATTCGAGTACCATCAAATTTCATTGAATTCTATATTTATTTTTGGAGAGGAGGACTCACACCTCCCTGGCCTTACACAGATAGGAGAAAATTGTTCTGTATTTACACTTTTTAATAATAATAAAACAAAAACAAAAAAACTACATGTAGCCAGTATGCTTGCTGATTTTGAAAAAGTGAATACAATCTCACCTCAGCCTGTACTGCCAGAGCTTTAACCTGGAGAAAGAGGACACATAAAGGTGGTTCTCCTTCTGGATTCATGGAGAGGCCATGCCTCACCTTCAGCTCAGAACCTGCAGAATCCCAGGCTACTGAACTGCAGAGGCTGCACGAGCACTGATTTATGGTCAGCTACAGGTGCTGGGCTTTAGTGACCGTTCAAGTCAGAGAAAGGACACAGAGGTTTAATCCAACTGGATTTCAGCTTTGAAACTGGCAACACAAATGAGAGACGTGTGTGAGGCTCATTCTGCTTTCTGATTGGATCAATGTCTTGAGAACCAAAACATCAACAACTTCACTATTCACTGTTTTTGTAATTATAAAGCAACATTACAATTGATTTGAACATACAGTATTTACCTTGTATATGGAATCTAAAATCAAAGTCTTACATATGGTTCCTTTAAGTCTGAGCCCTTTCCACCCTGTAGGTCACTGCCTGACCTAATGGTTCATCTGCCAAAAGAGACCAGAAAATTATTACATATTATTCCTTTATAAGTAGCACATTACTTGTTAGACTTTACAGTAACAAGATGTTATGTACCTCTCTTCATACTGTAGAACGTGAACTAGTGTGCATGACAGCATAATGAAGAGGAAGAAAACTGAACACATTCTCTACTACACGGTGATAAATATAGTAACAGCAAGGCCAATTACAACAAGTATAACAGGTAATGCAAGACAGTTAACCAAAATAACCATTTAAAAGTAGCTGTGCTAAACCTCAACTGACAAAATGCAAGCATAATAGTCCAAATAGAAAAGAATTACGATAGGGATCACCAGTCAGTTTGAATAAAGTCATCCTGTACAACAAAAGAAAAGATGCAACAGGTTTTGATTATAAAAGGCTGTTTCCATTGATTCGGTTATATCTATTATGTTATAAAATAAAGAGAAGGGTGTGCTCTATAGACTACAGCAGGAGTTTGGAGTCGGGAAAGGGCAAGAGGAACTCACAAGGATCGCCAGAGGCGAAGCTAGTCCTGACGTGCGTGTGTGTGTGGGCTCTGTGCACACCCACTTATTCACCTTTCCCACCCTTCTCTCTTTCTCCGTCTTGAGTCTCCCATTCACGCACCATTCAAGTGTCCGTACTCTCCCTAAACATGACAGAAGAGCAACCATAGGCTCATGTCCAAATTGTGTTCACAAAGACTCGCAGCTTCCAACTTCCTCCCACACAATTTCCCTGTGGAGCAAGCAAACTGACAGCAGCTGATCATCAAGCTGTCATGTCATGTTTGATTTACGATCCAATTCAGAAGAGGAAACATCCTTAACGGCAAGCAGATGAATAAACTGTATTTATTTAAGTTACATTTGTAGATCAATCTTTCTACAGGTTCTGGGCAGAGTGCTACTGCTACATCTCATAGAAGACTTGGTGAAGGGATATCGCAACAACGAAACATGGTCTTTGCAGTTACTGAACAGCACTCGAATCCACATCATGCCAACGATGAATCCTGATGGTTTTGACTCATCAGACACAGACTGCATGTACAGCCAGGGCAGGTACAGGCACACAGACACTACACAACGACACAACTATAATGACTCTAATAACTGTGCAATCAGTGTGACGACAGATATCATAAACAAATTACTAAAACTTATAAATATATGAACTTTACTCATTCTTTACTAAGGTTGACAAGTGTGAACCGCATTATTCTGCAACCGTAACATTCTAACATTGAGGATTACCTTGTAAATGATATACTTCGTGGATGACGAATGAGCTGTGGTTTGGTGTGTCATTCAGTGCCTCCATGAAATGCTTTGCAACTACTACTTACTACAGCTATTTTCTTATCCAGTTAAATGATATGTATTTATTTATTTGATATGGACAGTGCATATGAATGAGCGTCTGTAATTGCAGTGTAAATATGCCAGATTATAAAGGTCAATGGTGCTAATTTCCATCTGCTGTAGTAGGCAGGTAATACATAGTTTATTCAAAAATCCTCACAGAGACTTTGTACCATGCTAATCAATCCTATATTTCAGAAAAGATTGCTACGCATGGTTACATAAAATGTATGACAAAGAAAGAGCTGCGACATGCATGCCGTTTTAGTGGTGGTCTATGCACTTACCGTGCTTGTACACACATCAGCTCCCAAAACATGTTGATTAACCGGAAAGCAGAACTCGACACATGGTAGATTCCTATCTCTCTTACAGTTATGCAGAGTCAAACATTGTAATTGAGATAATTATACTGTTCCTTTAACTTATTTTGCCTGGTCTGATATTGGAAAAGACAGTTAAACTACAGGCTCTGTACTCGCTATATAAAATTGTGGTTATTATATTATCTGCTCCTGTGTATTTATGTGTGGTTCTGGCAAAGGGCTGCATTTGAATTAGAGCTAGCAGTAAACAGGAAAAATACACACATCTGAACTTCTTTTTATTAGACAAAACAAACATGATGTGCACTTCTAAAGACACTGGATTGTGGGAAACAATATATTAGTAATGTTCTTTTGGGGGCGTCAGTGGATCAATGTAATCTGAATTATTTATTGTCATTGGCTGCTATAATTTGCTCTGTGGTTTTCTATAAACAATGGCAGACAAATTATAGTATTTTTAGATAATCTAATCCAAATGTTAAAAATGATTAACAATAATAACAGATTTTCTTAGGTTCAATCACAACGGCATTGATTTAAATAGAAACTTCCCTGATGCCTTCACTGCCCAGACGTTTGATGAAAACAAGTGTGAAGCAGAGGTTTGTAAACAGTTAATGAAATTCATCATGTCTTCTTTCTACTGGCTTTTGTTTGTTCGTTTTTTAGGCAAAGTCCTTTTTTTTTTTAACCTTGACATGTTTCGGTGAGCATTTGTCCCCTTCCTCAGAAGCGTCATCCGACTGCTGTGACGTATTCTTCTGAGGAAGGTGACAGATGCTCATTGCAGTCAAGGTAAAAAAAAACAAACTTTGCCTTAAACTTTGTCTTAAAAACGAAGAAAGAAAGTAAACATCCTGAACTTTAGTTTTATTCAAATGCCTAGTTTTACTTCCATGTTAAGGTTTGTTTCGCCCAATGTGTAGGTCCGAGCTGTGATAGGATGGCTCCAGACTGAGACTTTTGTTCTTTCTGCTAATCTTCACGGAGGAGCTCTGGTGGCCAGTTATCCCTATGACAACAGTAATGGAGGTATCTTAGAGGTGTATCTGAAAATGTTGTCATGAAGGCTGAAACCACAAACAGTTGATAACTGATAACTTACTTTTTTTAAAAACACATACATTTGACGGAATTAGAAAATTACTTTGTGCCAGGCAGCTATACACCATTAACTCAGATTTCAGTTCAGTTGAAAATGACAAGAATGTAATCAAAATAATCACTGCCAAGAATTAGGACGTTTGTGAACAGTTACATTGGAAGTTAGTGTCAAGTACAAACATATATATACATACAGTATTTGTTGGAAAAGATTGAGTCATGGATATCAAGACAAGAGGCAGTAAGATATATTCAGATATATATATATATATATATATAAATCCAAAGTCTAAAATTCAAACTAGAAACAGAAATCAAACATGATTTTTTAAAAAGTGTTTTTAAGTTTTATTGTTCATTTTTAGGCACTGTTCGTAACATATTTTGAAAATGGTTATTAAAAATTTCAAAATTAGATTAGAAAAGATGTCATTTTGTGTGTGTCTTCTCTAGGCATTGAGCTAATAAACGGAGCAAGTGTCAGTCCTGATGACGATGTGTTTGTTCACCTTGCTAAGGTGTACTCCTACAACCATGCCTCAATGCACACAGGGAACCGCTGTACAGACAGCAGACCCTTCTTAGATGGTATCACTAATGGATATAAGTGGTATGCTCTCCCAGGTAAACACACAAGTAACTATTAAATGAATGTGTTAAGTGAGGTTTAACTTTGAATGTATATTGTTGCAGGTGGGATGCAGGATTATAACTATGTGTGGGCTCAGTGTTTGGAGATCACTCTGGAAATATCGTGCTGCAAGTTTCCTCCTGTCAGTGAACTTCCTGCCATGTGGACAGACAACAGAAAAGCACTTCTTTCTTATATACAGCAAGTCCATTTGGGTTGGTGTGATAGTTTGAATCTTAGAACACAATATGTGGCCAAGTGTTAAATTTGCTTTCATAATTATTTCTCATTTGTTCCCACTATACTGATACGTTCAGGGGTCAAAGGCCGTGTATTTGACAGCAAAGGTTCACCTGTTCAAAATGCAGTGGTGGATGTTGTTGGCCGCAGAAATATTTGTCCTTTTAAAACTAACCAGCATGGAGAGTACTACAGACTACTGCTTCCTGGAAACTACACCTTCACTGTAAGTACTGTACTGTGATCACATACTGACCTCTAGTGGCTATGGTTAATGTTAACTACTGTCACTTCGTTGCTGTCAGGTGACATACCCAGAGCATGAGGTCTTGACTGAAAAATTGACTGTTCCCTATGGTCCAGACAACTACTCAGCCTTAAATCATGACTTTTTTTTACAAAAACCTACAACAACAACTCGACAACCCTCTTCTACAAACTACAACGTCACATGTAACCTCGACCTGAATGCTGGGGCAGCCAGTGTCAGACCCGAGTGGACTGCCTTGGCTGTGGGAGTAGGCCTGGTTTTGATGGTCTCATATGTGGGTAAATGAAAACTGCTGATGAAGGAGTAGCTAGCAGCATTCGCAGGCTTTAAGGTCACACTGCTGGAGTGTGTCCAAGCAACATGAAACTCTCTCCAAGACTACTTCACAGAACTGAAGGTGCATGGTATCAGTACATTTGTAACAGTAACATTTGGTTTACTGGCAATATGGATTAACAAAATGTTCTTGAAGTTTTGTAAAAGACAGATGACATTTTAAGTGAAGTCTAATGTATCTTTCTGTCTGAAGTGAGGTGGCACAACAATACAATACCTCAAAGTACAAAAATGGGTAAACTAGAAGCCTTAAATCAATACAAATGTGTACAGTTCTTAAAAAAAAAAAAAAACTAACACAGTTGTTTTTCTTTAAGTATATTTAAACAGTCATACTTTGAGACAAAAGTGTACTAACAAATATAGTATTTAATGTTTTTGTTTTACAGTGTGCAGGGATCCACCGAGTTTGTGCCAAATACAGTAAGGGGGTTTACATGGGCTAGGAGCATACATTTTAATCACATTTATATCAATGACATCTGTGTCATTAACACAATATTAACATGTTCGAGCGCTGCGTGCTGTAGACTCGGAAGCCTTAAATATGTAATGCTCATGCACTACAGAATGTGAGCGCACATGAAGTAAAACATGTTGAATGTGATCCCTTCAGAAACCTCAACTTAAAGATTTTGTGATTAAGAATTGCCTTGATTTTCTCATCTGCAGAACCAGCCTTGCTTTAAGCAAAATACTGGTGTACATTTTTAAGAGCTACAAAATAATGAATCTATATTTTTATGACAATGTTTTAGTCACTGTGAGCAGAACTGTTTTGTATTTCAAGTATTTAATGTGCCACTGCTCAGAACAAACTGATGAATTTGAATCTTCAATAAAGTTTGTTACTATAACATGTTTTTGTTCAGTATTATTTAAAAACGATATCCAGTCTTAACAGCACCACTGGATTACTATTTAATCAACATCAAGATTGTGTAATAAACCTCTATTACATATTTATGATGTTTTTCATCGTCAATATGTAATAGAAGTTTATTCATTTAACAGAACGCTTGTAGTGACAACCATATTCCAGCAGGAGCCAGTGTAGAGTTAAATGAAGTTAATTAAAAGACAGGAATATTCAATAAGTCTTTATTTCAAATAAGGCATATTTTATAGAAGTCTTTACAAAGTGACTGTTTAAATATACTCAAGCCTCTTAAATAATTGTAAATAAATAATAGGACATTGAGAATATTTACCATCACTTTACATCCCTAAAAGTCTCTACAGATTTCCTGGAAAGAATTGCTATACTTTTCATTTAATAAATAATACAAATATAGTCAATACAACAGTGCAAAAATATGTATGTACAGCCATTTGTAACTGTAATTATAATTACCTAAAAAAGGCATGAAAATTATTTTTCTTTTGGTTTGGTTATGGTTCTTTCCAGGAAACTGATAAATTAGAGGTGGCAAAAGTTAGACATTTTGTATTATATAATGTGACATTGTATAGTTTTAAGAACTGATGCAAAATATATAATTTGGAAAAAAAGGAAATGTAATTTGCAAATGTAAATTTAGACAGAATACTATATATTTTATTATTTATTTTTAAGTTGGTCTCCGCTACCATCTGATGCTGTTATTTAAGCAATTATTTAATATGTGCAGATTTAAACTTCCCATTTAACAAATGCTAAAGTTGAGGTAAAATCTAGGCTGGTTGCATTGGATTTAGTGCAAACTTATTTGAGCCCAACTAGCTGAGGTAAGTCAAAATGACAGACTGGATGGGCATTCGGCACACAGGACACAACTTGTTTCTCTTCTTCAGTTTCCTCGCACACACGTAACAGGACATGAGGTGTCCCGTTCGTCCGTGAACTATACAGCCATTCTTTGGCCGTGACTGACAGATGAGACAGGGGTCCAGGCAAGAGTCCGGCAGCCGACACTCAGCCGACACATTACGCTCCAGCTCGGGAATAGCAGGAGTGGCTGCAGAAGTCACTGAGGGTGAGCAGGGGAGAGTTTCTTGAGAGTCTGATGATGAAGGCTGGGAGTCGGTCCAGAGCTTCTCCTGCGAGAATGAGGAAGAGGAAGGCAGGGAGGATGACAGCTCCTGGGAATTTGGAGCAGAGCAGCTGGACTCAGGCACAGAGATAATCGAGTCATCCAGGGACTGAGATGGTAGAGGGGTTTTTGCCCTTTTACCATCAGGAACATCAACTCCCTCATTTTCTTCAGCATCAGAACCTATAACATCAACAAGATCAGTTAACCATCCGAAAGATTAAATGGTAAAAACAAAAACAAAAAAAACAAGTGTATTTCTTTACCTGGATCTTCTTTGGCCTCAGAGTCTTTTGGTTTCAAAGGGAGCAGTTTTGGACCTGGATCAGACTTGACGGTCACCTCAGGCAGCCAATATTGCCGCAAGGTCCAGCAGCGCTGACAGTGCCTTGGGAGAGGTGGATTCAACTCTTCGCATTTTCCACATTTCCAATAGTCCTACAAACAAACCCACAATATTAATAGCAAAATTGACCGCAATGTTAAAAATGTGGGTAAAACCACATCTCAATGATAAAAATGCACATATTTAAGTAAATATATTTTATACCTGCAGCGCTTGATCTTTCCATTTTAATATGTTAAAGGCGCAGTACCTGATTTTTATGATTTTCAAACTAGTTCATGTACCCAATTTTTTGCATGTAATAAAGTAAAATTTGTCAAGTAAAAGAAAAAATCATCTATTCGGGTGAAAATAGCGCTTTCTCTGCATCTATTTAAAGAGCATTAACATGCTAATGTTTGTTAGCTTTACTGTCACTCTCAGGGCTCACAGGGACTTGTGAAAAGTGCTTATAAACTCATCCAGGTGAATATTTAGGATGCTGGGACTGATGTATGTTACAGCAATTATTTTGAGCTTTTAACCATATTTAACCATGTTCCGTCATGAAAAACATACCTGGAGTTGCATTTAGCTGCATTCATGCTATTTTGAGGAATGCTCATTTGAAAATCCTCTCCCCTTCGAATACCAAAAGCATTTCCTGCTGAACTCCCTCGATCACGTTTTTTCCGATTTCAGACGTCCCTTATCTGAGAATCTTCAGCTGTTTTAAGTGCTTAAACCACCACCAGACTCGTTCTGAGCATTTCTGCTGCCTAAACACGATAACTGTTACTACTAGCTTGATCATTGCATCTCATGTAGTCCCTTAAAGTAACATAACATAACTAAATAGTGAATAGCTCTAGGCGCTATCTACTGGCTGCATACACTGTATAGGTGCCAGTGCAGACAGCAGAAACATGTTCATTTAATCCATAATAAACTTCTTTTTCCGTTTCAAAACATGAGATATTGAATTTAAGGCACTCAAGAGCACCATCAACAACAACAAAATGAAATGAAATGAAAAATATTTCCTTTAAAATTAAATAAATGGTCTTTCACGTTTCAAAACAACAAAAGTCAGATACAGTGCCTTTAGGATAATATCAACATCATAACAATTTTATTAAGTACTTACAGCTTCACTAATTTCTGTGTCTTCATCAAAGGAGTCTTCATCTTCAGCCTCAAAGATTGTAACCTCGTAAACCTGAACATTCATAAGAAGGTGTTTTAAAGTTAGACTGAGTTTCTACATGTATATTTACCAAATAAAAAATGCAACAGAAATGTGCACTGATAATGAGCGTGACCTGATCATCTCCAGATAGAGAGGCGTCATCTTCCTCATAGTCATCTGAGTCAATGGATTCAACCTCAAATTCAACACTGAAATTATCACTGTCGGAGTCTGATGCTGGAATTGTGACCTCTGATCTCTCGGACTAAGGATTAAACACATTTAACGGACATATTGAAACAAAACATGTTAATGAAGAAGACGTTATTTGTATTAAATGATAAATAAATGAAACTCACAGTGCTATGAGATTCTGATGAGCGGCTACTGTGTCTGTCCCGC
Source organism: Rhinogobius similis (assembly GCA_019453435.1). Taxonomy (NCBI): domain Eukaryota; kingdom Metazoa; phylum Chordata; class Actinopteri; order Gobiiformes; family Gobiidae; genus Rhinogobius; species Rhinogobius similis. The sequence goes on along the minus strand of CM033619.1, from coordinate 24,889,578 downwards.
CCTCCTCCTAATCCGCCAATCACACACCACGATAAACTCTCATCAAACGTTAAAGAGTAGCTGTCAGATCTCCTTCTCTTCTTCCCTTCATCCTCCTCCTCAGACTCATCCTCCACATCTGCAGCGTCTGTGCTTTGAGAAGGACCTGTAGATTAAAAATGTGTGCGTGTTAAAGACTGTTACAGCCCAAAGGTTGGGATACTTGTTGAAAAACCCACCTGGATCACCGCTCATCAGTCTCCTTCGTTGTCTCCTTCTTCGCCGCCTGCTTCTGTCCATAGACGATGTGCAACTTTCTGTCTCTGCCTACAAGAAACACACCATAATATATTAATAATAATGTTATGTCAGCCTTTTTATCTGTATGTGTGCCTTACCTCTGTGGTTTTGTTGGCCTCGCTGCTGCTTTGCCCATCACTTGATAAGGACTCTACAGGCAAAAACAAAGCGAAATGTTAAAATTTAACGCTGGAAGAAAATCAACATTAAAATTACAAGGAGACAAATTGTAGTAATAAGATATGAAGAATTAAAGTGAACTTGAGGATAGTGGAATGGAAGTGTAAACCGTAAAATATTACAGTAACTAACAATCATACCTTGACTCTTCACAGCAATCAGGTTCTTGGTAAGCATAGCAAACAAAGCACTGGAAAAAAAACACACACAATATGCCAATAATTAGATAAATTAAACACAAATTAAACACATAGAATTATTTAATACTAATAGTGTACCGGGGTTCTTTGACTGAGAAACTATCCACACCCAGGACTCGCCCAAGAGCGTCCTGTGCACAGTGGACAATGTGCTGCTGCTTCTGGTCGTACAGCTGTTTCTGCATGATGTACTGTCCGAGATAAAACATCACCTGTTGAAAGAAAAATACTTCACTGAGCCATTTGTTTATTTCTTTACTTAATCTTTAACACGTCCATCAATTACACATATGGGCAGTTATGAGTTACAATCCAGTATATTTTGTATAATGTTACTAATGCTGTGCAGACTCATGAGACCAAAACTACAACAATGAAAGTATAAAGAAAAGAGCATTGTCACAGAGATCAGGTCTATATGCAAAGCCCATAAAATAACAAAACTGTACCTCCTTCATGGTGAAAATCTCTTTAGTGGCACCAGCAAGTTGTAGCAATGAATGAAACTCTACCTTTGGTCTGACCTGAACACAGAAAGATGCATGTCAGTTTGGTTTTTGCTTCTTCCTGAACATCCAGTGCAAGTCAACTACAATTAGGAGCTCTCACCAGTTTAGTGTCATCAGGCGTGTCGGAGCTGAAGTCCTTCTCAGATGACATGGTTAAACTATTGTTTCTGTAGACCAAAGAATTAGCTTTAATAATCACTATAAAGTCATAATCTCAAATGCAGCTCTTAATATAGAAAAACATCTTCAGTTAGGGACAATATTCAAATTGCAATATCTTTAAAACAACATTCACAATAACATCTATAATCCGATATATTGTCCACCCCTATCTTCAGTCATTCAAGGCAATGTAATTTGGCCACAATAATGTATAATGTAATGTATAGACATATTTACTTGAATTAAAATATTTAAAAATGTCATTTAAGCAGCAGTCTGACATTTGGCAGCTTTCACTTGTAAACTGACAGTGCCATTTTACATCTGAAATGAAGTTGAGCCTTTCTTCACATTCAAAAGATTTAATACCAAGAGCAGAAGCCAACATTTAAAAATAAAATAGATTCTTACCAGTGTAAACTCTATAAGCAGCTCATCATGTGCAAGTAAAAGGATAAAGTGCAGTGAGAGGCGAGAGAGAGGACTGCAGCCTCTTATATTGAGCCTCAGACATGTCAGGACTAGACCAAACTAAATGGTGTTGCCTCGTCTGACTGGGGCCTATCTGCACTGAGTCAGCTGGAGGAGGTAAGAGCTACAACTGTACCAGCTGATTTAATCATGTGTTAACATGCCAAGACTAGTCTTTGGTGACTCATCAAAATATGAGTGGAATTAAAATGAACTGCCCGCTGTAAAAACATTAATTTGTGATTGGTGATGCACCTATAACAATGTTGGTATCGAATACTGAAACCGATTCAGAAAAAAAAGCTTAGGGATCTGCTCCAAAATTGATATTGATTACTGAGATATCCTGGTTGGGTCAATAAATTGATATAAGACAACTATTAACTAGTCCTGTTGGTTAAGAACATCTAATAATGTTTGAGCTTTAATTTATACAAAGCCGTTTTGCAGTTAGTTGAAGGATAAAGAAGAGTTACACAACTCAATTGGATTTTTGAAGAAAATAAATGCCATTTTTAGTCTCTGCAGTGGTATCAGTTGATATCGGCAGGCAGATACTTCAAGTCTATATGACAGGTTAGACTACACATTTTGCTAAAACGTGGTGAACATGATTATATTTAAGATTTTACTAAACATTTTGCCCATTGGTCCTCAGTTTGACAGTTTTTGTGAAGTTTATAATGTTACATCCTGGTTGGACATGGGCAACAAATATGACATAGAGGTAGATAATTCTAGTAACCATACAGTAAACAAGGGCCAAAATCAATATATACTGCACAATAGTAAGGCATTTATAAGAAATAATACTTGATAAGACCTTTACTTTGATGAATGATGTCAAAAATGTGTTAGTTATGTTTAAATTGTCCTTGTATTTTTAACGGCTCGTAATTTTTTGATGATATCAACAGAGGGTTTCTATTTTAGAGCTCAGCTCTACTTCCTGTAATTTTAAACGTTTATTCTTCAAAATTTCCTCACAAACTGCAACTTGATTGAAGTAACTATGGTACATATTTTCCACAGGTGCCCTCCCACCAAATTAAGTCATAATTAGACAAACATGAAAGCCTGTCATATAGACTTTAAAACCCAAGTCTCGAACTTAGAATCTGCATAAGTTGGATTGGTACATTCCTATTTGTGATGTCAGCAAAGGATAGTATGGTAATGTGGAAAAGGGAACTAACTTTAACAAATCCTGAGGTTACGCTTACATTAACTGGTCGTTCATCGTCCACACATTGTAATTATAAAGAAGAATACAGGGGTTTCTTGTGTATTGGGGCATTGCACTGGGAGGATTCTCAGTATGTTCAGTAAATAGATATACATTTTTCTATCACATGTCCAGTCATCCTTTGTACAACCACCTCTGGGCATATTGACTTTGCTTTTGACTGAAGCATGAATGTTAGTAATGTCTGCTTCGTAAACAGATGACACACACTGCCTGAGTCAGCTGCTGGATACACACTATACACACACCATACACACTTATACACACACACACGCGACATATGCCCGGACTTGTCCCACTGTTAGAGGCAGGTGCAGAGCCTGGACACATGCAGCTCTTTTAGCACGCACAGCAGATCAAAGTATATCGGATAAAATTACTATTTTCTGTTTTAAATAGTTGTAACTAAAAATTTTTAACGCTAATTTAAACTTCACGGTTAACAAGTAACGTTAGCTAAAACGTTTAGGTTGGCTGTTAACTTAGTTGTTTCCACTGCCAAATTTGCACTACTGTTTAGTCGTTTTCTGTAAAGTCTAAGTCTACTCTATGCATGTCTTCTTTTATATATATTTTTAATGTATTTTTCCATTGTTATATGTTGCACCTTACCGCCAAAACAAGTTCCTAGTTTGTTAATTTTGTTCACTGTCAATGGCAATAAACCTTTTCTGACTCTGATGGCTATTATGGAATCAGTGTAAAGTTGACGTTAGCGCCAAACACCAATCGCATATTAAACTGCAGAGTTTCTGCCGTTTAGATATTTAACATATCCTGAATTCCTTACAGGTGAACTTCACATGTTTTCAGTAACAGCAGCAATGTATTTTATAAGATCAAAAGCAACATATCAACACTGTTACGTTTTAGAAACATTAGTAAAGAGGCTTTTGTAGTTTTCCTTACTTACCAAGTGTGGAATTGAGTGGAATCGTTACAGAAGCGTCGTGTCTGTTGTTTAACGTAAACCTGGGTGAATCCGGGTGATACCCACAGGAAAACACGAGGTCTGCGGCCTACTGTGCTGTTGTTAGCAGTTAGCTTAGCTTAACTAACGATTAGCTCGTAACATAAACATGTAAATCCAGTTTTCTTGAATTAAGTACTCCATTTTATAGATAAAATCCAACCACGGAGTATTCAATGTTTATCCAGCTGGCTCAAATTGGCATTATAATAAAGTTACATCTAAACAAAACGTTAGCATCGCCATCTCGCAACCAACTGTGTTTACGTCCTCGGTCTCAGTGTTTGGAACAGCGCCCTCTACGGTAGAGCCAGGCATTACAGGCAAACGTCATTAAGATGAAGACCTAAAATGTCTTTGTAAATGTATATAATTGAAATGTTCACATGTAATGTTAATAAAAAATAAACTATTTAAAAAACCGAACGAATAGATCATGATGATAATGATTATGATTGTAAATGTAAGGCCAACATAGTATCATTACGTTGCCAACCGACTAGAGAAAGACCTTTTGAATGTGAACTGTGTGGAATGACATGTACAAATGCCGCCACTCTGAAGTCACACATGTGCGTTCACACCAGAGAAAAGACATTTTCACAATCAATCTCCCTTGGGACTCAGAACCTGAACACTGTTAAGTTCACATGTGACCAGTGTGGAAGGAGTTTTAAGAATTTATCTACATTAGCAATGCATAAACCCATTCATACTGGGGAGAAGCCAGTTGGTTGTGATGATTGTGGGAAGAAATTCAGAACCCATGAATATTTAAAGATCCACCAGCAAATTTACTCCCAAGAGAAAATGTACAAATGTTTCCAGTGTGAAAAGACATTTGATCAGGCTTCAGGTTTGAGCACACACCAGAGGATGCCTTTTAACGACAGGCCATTCAAATGTGACCAGTGCGACAAGAGCTTCAAGTTTCGCTCACGAGTAAAGCATCCAAAGATAAAGTGTTTTCATGTGAAATCTGTGGACACGTGTACTACTCCCCGTCCGGATATTGGAACCACAAACAAACGCACAGAAAGTGAATCAGGGCTCAAAAGGACAAGACTCAGCAACAGAAGAATAATCGTTTAAAAAAATATGTTAAAAACTTGTTTTGGTTTGGCTGTTTGAACAATAATGTAAAGCGATATTTGTAGACTGTTTTGTATTATTTTTTTCCTCCCTTTCAAAGGAACTTTATTAGAAAATAAATGCTGATATTTGCATATCAGTGTTTCCCAAATATTCTTGGGAGACTATGGTGGTACAGAAATGTTAATTTGAATAATTTCATCTCACATCAATTGTGATGTATAAATGTATTGCCTGTATTTAATACGGTTCCATTTTCTTATTAAAAGCTTTGAAAATATCTTCATGTATTATCATCTTAATTTCTGTACTTTGTCCCTAAAGTCTTATGGTAAACTGCAGACAAACCAATAACATCTCTAAGGAGACAATAAGGTAATGAAAAAAAATAGTAATAGTGGTAGGAGACCACAGTCAGCGATCCTTTGTTTTACATTTGAGCTCTCTAGAAAACAATACCTTGTTGTTTTTTGCACTTTTGAATTACATTCTCCACCAAATAAAAGTTTGAAATATGGTGAGTGAACATTCCAGGAAAGACAATATTTACAGATAAACTTCATTATGAATAAAAACAAGCAATAGTTTATTCTTTCTACCGTAAACATAAAACAAGAGGTGAACGCAAATTTTGTGAATGTATCCATCTAACCAAACTATAGAGGTCTATGTTGTGGCGCGCGTACTGCATCGTCGAGCATGAAAAAATACCTGGGTGCAATCTATGCCATGATCTGACCTAACACACAAAAATCTTTGAAACTTTCTTTAACCCTCTCACTGTGGCTTATTTTTCATTTGTAAGTCACACTTCTGATGCATCATGCAAATTTACTGGGGGAGGGTCTTTCACCTGCTTTTCTAATGAATTATTTAACTGAATTGTATGTAACCCACGTTATACTACGAATATATAGCCAACAAGACTAAAGGCTACAACAGTAGTAGCATCTAGCCAGCTCCGCCTAAACTTACAGCCCTGGTGAAACACCGTATTTTGCTCATAAAACACTTACTTTTCTCGTTAAAACAGGATTTATTTTTCTCAAAAAAACAGAAACTTTTCTCGGTAAAACAGGATAAATTTTAGTCGTTAAAACAGAAATTACTTTTCTCGTTAAAACAGGATTTATCTTTCTCATAAAATCAGAAACTTTTCTCGGTAAAACAGGATTAATTTTAGTCGTTAAAACAGAAATTACTTTTCTCATAAAAACAGGATTTATTTTTCTCATAAAAACAGAAACTTTTCTCGTTAAAACAGAAACTATTGTCATTAAAACAGAAACTTTTCTCGTTAAAACAGAAACTTTTCTCGTTAAAACAGAAAGTTTTATTATTCAAATGAATGCAAGAAAGTTTTATTATTCAAATGAATGCAATACGTTTCCGTAAGAGAGAGAGTTAACCAAACTTAATATGCTGTCCTGGGGAGCTGCCACTCTCCTGGTGTTTCTTTCTTCACCCACGACCTCTTACAACCAGTAACACTTTCACTAACACAAAACATAG